>VZTF01001983.1:4297143-4446855 GCA_013397755.1 Cnemophilus loriae
GGGGGCGGGGGGCGAGCAGCGCGGCACCGCGCCGCCCTCGTACTCCGCCCCGTCCAGCAGCTGCCGCGTGCGCGAGGCCAGGAAGGCCGAGTTGAGCGGCAGCAGCGGCACGTGCAGGTATTCCTGCCCCGGGTCCCCCGCCCGGGATCCGCCGGGCAGCGCCTCGACACCGGGGGCATCGCCTTTGGGCGCCGCGACGGGACCCTCCGCGCCGCACCCCGGCCCCGCCGGCCGCGGCTTAGCAGCGGGCACCAGAGCGTCGCCGGGCGGNGCCTCCTCCGCCTCGAAGAAGGACCAGGGCGCCGCGGCCACGGTGGAGCTGGCATGAGCCGCGGGCGCCAGGAAGGTGTCCAGGACGGTGTCCAGGGAGTCCTTGACCGAGAGGGAGCCGCTCCCTGGGTGGTAGGAGAGGGAGTCCCGGCCGTCCTCCTGCCCCAGATGTTGCTGCTGCGGCTCTTCCTCCTCCTCCTCCCCTTCCTCCTCCTCCTCCTCTTCGTCCTCCTCCTCGTCGCTGCTCTTGGGGTAAAGCAGCCCGTCCAGGGAGATGTCGAGGGACTCCGCTTCCTCGCGGAAGGGATCTCGGCCAGACTGACCCTGCAGCAAGACCGCCCCGTCTGTGGCAGGCGGAGGTGCTCTGGGCTCCTTGGCTTTCACCTCGGTCATGCTGGCCCGGGGCAGCGGTGGACGCCGGCGAGTCTCCGGCAGTGACAGAGTGCGGGCAGCCAGGCGGCTCTTTACATCCTGGACGTGCGCGCTGCGGAGGTGGCGCGGGTCCTGCTCACATGGTGCTGCTCTCGGGGGGACGGCTCAGCCCCGGCCCCCGCCGCCGGGACGGGGGTCACTCGGAGCCGGGGGCGGTGCAGCCTGTAGGGGGGAAACGATGGGAGCGTGTGCGGGAGGCGGGCAGGAAAGCAGAGTGCCTGCCAGGCTCCGCCGGCGGCGGACAGGCTGACTGACAGGCTCCACTCGTCCCCCGACTGCTTCCCACCGCCCGGGCGGGCTGGCCGCCGGCTCCACGCCCCCTCGCCCGTCCCTCCCTCCCTGCCCCTCCTCGCCTCCAGCCCCGTCCCTTACGGAGGGTCTGCGCTGCGGGGCGCGGGCTCGCCCCTCCCGGTCCCACCGCTCCGCGCTGCCTCTGAGGACCGCGGCTCCTCCAGCGGCACTTCCATCGGCTCCTCCTCCGCTCCGCCTGTCCCACTCCCATCTCTCGAAGTGCCCGCATCCCTTTCCCATCGCGTCCGGCGTCCTGTGAGTTAGGTCAGCGCTTTTTGGCTTTTCCTGATCATCTCCCTGTCTTCTCATCCCTTCCCCTACCTCTTGTGCCGGTGCTCCGTCCTCTGGCTTCACCATCCCAAGAAGTGCAGCTCTGGACTGAGCGGAGGGCACAAGCCTGTGGTTAGGTCGCTGCTTTGGAGAGCCAAGACCGAGACAAGCTTTACTTATTTGCAGAGACAGCTCCCTTTTGTTTGTTTTTCACTGTCCCTTTCAGACGTTCCATGTAGTTTTTCGTGATTAAGCTTTGTTCCAAAATCCCTCTTGATACAAGATCCATTTTCCAGTACCGAGGAAATCAAGGTATTGTAAAGCTCTTTACATGACATTATAGGACCTCAAAGCATCCTCTACACAAGAAGTACAATGTTTTTCTGCAAAAGATTTGGAAAGTCAGGCATTCATTGCTTCTAAATTTTAATTACTTTGTCAGGGAAATGAGAGGACATTTAAAAGGGACTGGCTGGCCAGCCCAGGTTAGTTCTGACCAAGAAGCTGTCACCAGCTGATTGTTGGCATTTTGTGTAAAATGCTGGCTTTGTGGCAGAACCCATTCAGCTCAATAAGACAGCTACTAACTGGAGGAAAAAAAAAAAAAACCCAACAAAACCAACACAATCCTTAGCATAATTTTCATTATATAGAAGTCTCAGGAAAGAAACTTGTGTTGAAAGATACAAAAAATAAATTGGCATAGAAATAGTCCTCCTGACTGTAAGTGGAATCAGTATATTTTTGATACATAAAGTGTGCTGTTAAATGCTTGGTTATGCCCTTTAGGTGTAACATACTTTTCTGAAAGAAAACAGCTTTTTTTTCCAAAAAAACCTGTGATCACCACTAAATAGTTGCTTTTGTTATTTTACTTTCAAAACATCTTCAGACTGAAAAGGACAGCTTCTCAGGGAGAGGAACATAACTGTTGGAAATTATTTCAGTGTTCTGAAATCATATAAGGCAGATTTATAGAAGCAGTGGCTTCATATAGACCTTATTCAATGTGGTGTGGACTTTCTTTACATTATTCTCGTCAAAATATCACTGGCTTATAGACTGCTTTGGGACTCTGCTTTTCATTCCTTTAAGAATAAATAGAAGAATTATTTTTTTTTCCAGTATTCAAAAGAATTGTGGCAATGTGATAATAACTAGCATTTTAAAGCTCAGATATTATGTGGGCACCTCTATACAGGTTTAGGAGGTTCAACAGAGTGACGCACTTCCAAGTACACTTGTTGAGTATAGGAATATTTTTTGAACAGCAGTGTTTCACTCTGTTGATGTTGCATGGGAAAGAACTGTTTGGCCAGCAAGTACCAGGAGTTGCAGATGTTTTCACAAAACCTATCAGTGGGAAAGAACTGTTAAAAGAATTATTTAAGAGGCGCTATCCAGTTCTGTTATGATATGACATTAAATAATTTGAAGAGCTTCAATGACTACTAAGTTTCTGTTTCTCATGCTACAAAATTTCTCCTTTCTCCCAAACCTGCCTTTTCTCAGAGGAGAGAGAAGTTCATCTCCACTACTGTTCATCTCCATGCTCATTTTGGTTTTCCCCTTGTGTATGCATGCTTAGTCAGCTGGCTGTCATGCCTTTTTATTGCCAATGCCTTGCTTTCTCATTTCCACTTCCCCATACGCACACAGCATTCATGGCCTGCATCTTTACAAAAATGTGCTCCAAAGACATGTTTTCCTTACAATGACTTTCCTTCTTCCTACTGCTTCTGGACTAGGAAAGGTAAAGAGCCACAGATGGCCTTAACAGAGGGTCCTGAAAGGAAAGCAGCACCGAGTAGCTTCCATTCACTACTGCTCGTGACTTGCCTGTTTAAAGTCTACACTAACAAGGCCATGTGACTGTAAACACCTACATATTTACCAGAAATATAAATGTTTGCTACTTATGTTATTTTTCTAAATGTTAGCAGTTAAATATTGTCCAGGTTTTCTGCTGTTCTGTCTAATTTTGTTTTTAAAACCTGACAAATATACTCAAATCTTTAATGGCAACAGTAATTGTGCTGAATTGTAATTGCTTAAGAAGAATATTTGAGGTTCTTTAAGAAATATTTTGGACCTAAGTAGGTGAACTTTAATTTACATTGGCTTCACATGATTTCTATGAACTTTCACTGGAAATTTTTGCTATTTTCTTTACATTATTCTGTTCATAACCCTCATGCCCCATCCCTGAAAGTGTTCAAGGCCAGGTTGAGCGGGGCTTTGAGCAATGTGATCTAGTGAAAAGTGTCCCTGCCCCTGACAGGGGAGTAGGAATTAGGTGGTCTTTAAAGACCCTTCCGATCCAAGGTGTTCTGTGATTCATTTGTTTCTTTTGCTTAGATTTTCTCTCATCATTTGGAAGCTTTCCCTGATATTACTATGGTACCACAAATTTTTTGATAAGAACATTTCAAAGTATGCCCTATCTTTTTTTTTGCATTCTTCTGTTGTCATTTCTTAATTTTCATTTATTCATTTTATTGTTATGTCAATCAACATTAAAGAAAAACAGGTTTCTTTATGGTGTATCCGCAGCTAATTTTCATTGGTGAGCCATTAAAATTGAAACTGATGTTTTCAATTCAGACCTAAAAATGACATTTTAAAAATATTTAGTAATATTTTACAGAATATAAAATTAACAAAGAGCAAACAGTATGAAAGTACTTATGAACAGACCTATTTTGAACCCAAAAGTAAAATATTGGAGAGTTTTATTGACAGTCTCGCATTTTTTAAATTTCTGTCAGAATGTGAATATGCATCTGAGAGCTCAAATATGTTGTGTCTATTTTCTTGCTCTGTTCAAGAACTGTGGATGAATAAAAGCTGCACTTAACAAAATTTCTCATGTCTTGCTTTTCAGCACAATTCTTTTATAAAATGTCAACAAGAATAGCAATAGAATTGTACTGAGAACTCCCAGTGTAATGTTCTAGATTTGTACTTAATTTTTTAAGTAGTTCCTGAGCATTTGTTTGACCAATCATTCAATTGTACACTCTTAAGCAGTAAAAATTTTTGATAGGTCCTTTGAAATATTTCTAATGGTTTTGGCTTAAATAAAAAGACAATGTTGTGTGAAAAACAAGACAAGTACACAGCCTCCTCAAACAGTATAAATATGAAAATCACAGTCTTCTTCTATCATGGCTTTTTCTTAAAAAAATCTTGAAGTATGGCCCAAAGGCCGAGAAAATCCAAGTTCCTTTTCTCAGACTAAAGTGTTCCATTCGTGTGTCAAGATTGCTCCATATAAACAGTGAGTGAGCTTGTGTTTAAATCTGGGAAAGGACAGATTGATTACACTGTTTTAGTGTCTTAGTCAATATAGACCTTTTTTATAATGACCTCAATGTTGTTCTGCACAGCCTGTTGGAGAACAGAACTTAGAAGTTAGAAATACTGGTTTCCTTTTTTCCAGTTTTTTTCCTTTTTTACTTTTTAAATCAATGGCTCACAGTTTTTTACTATCATTGTTTAGGATATAGTGCAACCAAAAATGTGATTCACTTCTTATAAACAGAAAGGAGGAGAGACTGCTTCAAACAGCTTGTGAGCTCATGGTCAAAACTAAAAAGCAGCTTGCATAAGGAGAGACTTAGAGGCTTCTGCTTCTATCACAGAAATAACATTTTTATTTTAAAAAATAGACCTCTGTAACTGCATGAAAAGCCCCGCATTTCAGCTTGTAGTGTAGAGAATAAAAACATAGTACTGTCATGCAAATAACAGCACATTCATGTTATGTTACAATTCTTGGAGATACGTCTTTCTGTGGTTTCACCCCTATTCTGTAAAAATTTAGACCCACAGTTAGCAGGCTGAATTTCTCTTACATTAGGATGGCAGCAGGCATTAAATATGCACTTCTCAGAGATCATGATTTTGGAGTAGCAGCTAAGTCATGGAAGCACTCACCATCAGGAATGTGATTTGATGGTAACTGTTCACATCCGAACCTGGTGATTAGGCTTCTATAGTCATGTAATAGTCATAGATGTCTGTAGGGACCATTTTCTGTAGCTCTTCAGAGACACTTTGTGTCTTATTAAAGACATGAAGGACTTCTTTGATCTGAAGTACTCAAAGAGCCATGATTTTTTGGCAGGGCAGTGTTGATGCCTAAATGAAGAGGTATGAATAGAGTCCTAAATCCTTAAAATGCAGTATCAGTGTGCTCTACTGCATTGTTTAAAATCATAGTTTCAGAAGCCGCAGTATAAGCATACTTTCCTCTAAGCAAGGGCATGCCACACTGCAATTAATCTCTGTGGTCTGTTATCAGGTGTTTTGTTAGCTTAAGCTAAACCATCAGATTTACTAAAAGCTATCAAAACTATTGGCTTACTAAATGCAAGGGTGTATTGAAACATATTGTAAATGCAAAAGGGGTTGGCAAACAGCAAGGTATGTGGCAAAGAAGGTAAGCAATAGAGCTACAAAAGGAGATGAGGGAGAGGAAGCTAACCACAGTGCATGTTACATTATTTCTTGCTCTCAGGTGCTAAAGTTCCCACAGGGATAATGGCAATATGGGAGGTGCAGTGGGCTGTGAGACACTTTTATCTTTATAAATTGTCCAGAGGGAGGAAACAGATGGGTATTGAGCTACAGTCACGAAAGTGATAGCTGTTTCTGCTACAGGAGTCGTATATTTTATTTATTGTTTTGTCTGTTTATGTTTTGGCTAACGCTTGCTGAAATGCAGAATATAATACACTTGTAGCTGAGCAAACAAGCAGGAGCATGAGGAGTAAAAAAAAAAAAAAAGAGAAAAGAAGCTTTCTGCCTTTATACCTGACAGAGAATGTCATTGTTTGCTAGATGACATCCCCAAAAACTTTCTCAAATATTTTGTCAATGAATGCATCACCTTGAGCTGTCAAAGGGCACAAGCTATGCTTCCCTCAAGGCCTAGCTGGAAGACATTTACCCAAACCCACCACCTTCCTCAAAGTTGTTTTATTCCAGTCCAGCCTCAGGAAAAAGAAATAAAGATTGCTTTATATAAAATATGATATTCAATTATCTGTATATATGAAATACATATTTTATATAAATATGTTAAGTGGCTGTATAAAGATGATCGAACCCAGTGCTGCTGGGTGGAACGAGATGACTCCCAGCAGTATAATATTCGCGATGTTGCAGCAAGTCTTGTTTGCTGGCTGGAGAGTAGGAAGTTGCAATCAGTGATATTAGACAGCTGTTATCATCTCTGAAATTCAGAAAGAAGTAGTCAGTAGATCTCCAGAAGTATTAAAACTAATATCCTGAACGAACTGTGAGTCCTAAGTAGTCATTGAAAAGGAAGTAACAACTGGATAGGGCCTCAAGACATACACAAGTAAGTTTGGTGATTCAAATTTATGTGAACATGCTTTTTAACACAGAGATAAAAGAGAGTTGAACATAACTATGGCACTTTCTTAAGAGTTCAAAAGCTGAATGAAATAGAAAGGATCTTGAAGTTGAGTCACACTATAAGTGGAAGTAGGAATAATTTTCTTTTACTTTGGTATAGCCTTTGCTGCCAACTTTAATTTCATAAGAGACATCCTTCCTATGTAATTTCAAGGTATCTTAGCAAGAATTAATCTTCCATCAACTTATTATATTCCCAAGCTTTTCTTCCTGTTTCTATTTACAGTCTAATTGCCCACCAGGAACTTGATTGTCCCATGAAATTTCGAAGCTGACTCTCCAGTCTTGGAATATTCACAACCTGCTCTGAATTATCAGTTTCTTTTCATAACCACTTGTTAAAGGCAAGGTGTGGCAACGTAGTGTTTTTCCATAATTTACAGAGAACAAGGGCATTCAGGGTCCTAAACCTGGAGAAGAATAACTCCAGGCACCAGCACAGGCTGGGGTCTAACCTCCTGGAAAGCAGCTCTGCAGAGAAGGACCTGGGGGTCCTGGTGCACACCAAGCTGTCCCTGAGCCAGCATTATGACCTTGTAGCCAAAAAGTCCAGTGGTATCCTGGGGTGCATTAGGAAAAGCTTTGCCAGCAGGTCAAGGGAGGAGATCCTGCCCCTCTAGTCTGCCCCGGTGAGGCCACATCTGGAGTGCTGTGTCCAGTTCTGGGCTCCTCCAGTACCTGGAGCTCCTGGAGCAGGTCTAGCAGACAGTGAAAAAGATTATGAGGGGTCTGAAGCATCTCTCTCACAAGGACAGGCTGAGGGAGCTGGGCCTGTTCAGCCTCAAGAAGAGACACTTGAGAAGGGACCTCATCAATGTATATAAGTATCTGAAGGGAGGGTGCCAAGAGGATGGATCAGGCTCTTTCAGTGGTGCCAAGCAATAGGACAAGAGGCAAAGGGCAGAAACTGATGCACAGAAAGTTCCACCTGAACAAGGGGAGGAACTTTTGTACTCTGTGGGTGGCTGAGCCCTGGAATAGATTGACCGGAGAGGTTGTGGAGCTTCCCTCACTGGAGATACTGAATAACCATCTGGACACACTCCTGTGCCACATGCTCAAGGATGGCCCTGCTTGAGCAAGGGGTTTGGACCAGATGACCCACTGTGGTCCCTTCCAACTTGACTCATTCTGTTATTCTGTGAAAAATGTAACTATGTTGTAAAGAATGGATCCATTGTATGAGGATTAGCTGTGAAGGCGTCCATATGTTTGGCAATTCTGGGCAGAAGTGCTAAAATGGAAAGGAAGGTGCCCTGTGATGTTAAAATTAAGCAAAGACTGAGGCAGAAATCCTTCACCTTTTGAAAGGTTCAGTTCTATCCAGATGCTGTATAACAGTAAAATCTACTCAAAGAAATAGAATATTAGACTCCGAATTTTGCATCAGATACTTGAATGCTATCAATCAGCACAGCTGAACGAGATCCAGTGAAGGAACTGGCTTAAAAACTGTCAAGGGACTAATATTCTTTAATTCTCTCAGTTGAAAAGTTCCCTTAAAGTGTGTTACTGGAGGGTAGTAAATGCCAGGTCATTGTTTCCTAGGAAGCCTAGAGGACTCTCACATTCGTACCTTTGGGTCTGGATACTTGTCTAAATAGTAAACTGCTGTCAAAGTGTCAGACAAAACGAGTATTTCACATCTGACTGACTGAAAAGGGGTAACTTGTTCCGAATTCTTGGGAAAGGAAGCATGACTCTGAATTGAGAGGAGAAAAATATTGTCAATAAACCCACAAAGGGAGATTTGTCATGCAAACATGGTACTTAAACCTCATCAGATTTTAATTTATTACTCATTAGAATAAAAAAGAGTTCGATTTAAGCCACAAGCCTGCTAGGCACTGATTTAGATATGGAATGTTAAACAGCAGGAAGTGAAGGGAAGATGTACCCCTGTGGGATCATGATTGCTCCATTTATTAAATGAATCTGAGAAAATTAGATTTCATCACTGAAATTTAACATTACTACATACCCTTTATAAATTAAATCAATAGTGAAACTTGTCTGGAATATGAAAAATAAGATGTCACTACATTAATTAAATGGAATCTTCTATAAGGTGTGAAGGCTGTCTAAACTAAACTAGAATAAATCCTGGGCTGATTTGCCACAGAGTAAAACCTCCAAGTTACACAACCTATTTTCATGTTCACTTGAAATGTCAATTTGCAGATGAGTCCCTTAACTAGACACGGAAAGATGTAGGAGACCTGGTTCCCTGTGCTTTGTGCTCACTCCAAAGAAGCAAATTTATTCATGTCAGTAAAGGCCACAGACTTTCTCATGCTGATTTTTACAAACTCTGGCTAAAGCATTCCTTTGTCAGATAGTCTTGTTAGTTCTGTTATTACTGGTAATTGCTGGTGCCGTGTTCATCCCTAGAGGCGTCTGTCACTGATCAGAGGCCCCAGTCCTACACTTAAGTATTTAACAGAAAAAAAGGTGTCTTAAAAACCTCTCACAGAAAATTATAGGAAGTTAAAGTCATCTAAACAAAAGATAAATGTTAAGATCCTAGTGCAGTTTGTTCTAGAGATAGAGATATGTGTCAGGGAGATGTTCACTTAATATAACCCCAGAGGAAGACAGAGGCCTGCTAGAGCTGTCAATCACTCTCCTCTAAAATTAATCTCAAAATACACTGGCTTAGAAATTCTGGACGTAACACATCTTACAGGGATATCGCAGGGTGTGATTTTCTCTTGATTTCTGCTATCCTTAGGCTAAAAAATGATAGCTGCGTTTTCACTTTGGAGGGCCAGTGCACTCACAGGGAAATCTAAAACCAAAAAATTTGCATACTGCGCTGCTAACTGTGGGGCTCTTTGCCATGAAACTAAAAAAAATACTATCACTGGTCATGGAAAAGTAGATCAGTGAGGTAGGAACGAGGTTACCAGAGTGGTGGCAGTGGGTGGCAGGAGGGATGAAGGAGGCAATGCATAGGAAGGGGAAGACCTGGGGTAGCACCAATGCCGTGGTTACATTTTGGGTACCAAAGGGAATTTTTGCTGCAGAGACAGAAGCCTGGCTGGCTTTGTTTTATCAGTCTGTTCATCTTATTATTTTGCATGACTTATTCCCAAAAAATCTCATGTTAAACCAGAACTGCTAGATTTCTGCAATATTTCCAACAAGTAGACTGCCACAAATCTGCTACCATTAGCCTAAAAATCTGACAAATTAGATAGAAATACTGTCTGAAATAGAGTGTAAGTTCAATTTTTAATAGAATACAACCAATAAATGAATAAGACACTTGTTCTGAGCTATTGGAAGTCACCAGGAAAAAAAGATGGAGGAGAATAAATAATTTAAATATAAAAATGTTCTTGCTTTTTATATAGTTTTATAAATTATATATTATACAAACATGTCTATTACAAATGTTTATATACAATTTAATACAAATTATATTAAGGTATTAAAGTCCCCCAAATTATTAATATGGATTTAAGGAATGTTCTTAATACCCTGAACCTACCTAATGATGTCCAAACTGTATCATTCCTCTCAGTGCTAAAAGAAAATTTTCCTCCTTGGCCCAAAGACAGAATATATACGAGTGATATACACCAAATGGGTATGTTAAAATCTTCTAGCAAAACACGGACCATTTAAGGTTAAAAATTTGTCAAACTTTTCTTATTTTGCTTTGTATCTATTCTTATATTTGTACATTTTTTTAAAACAGTAAATGGCATGTTTTCCTTCATTTTTTAACTCTAGGCTTTATTGCATGGACATTCTGCCATGAGCTGTACTTGTTCAGTCTCTTTCGTGTGTTTGCTCTCTCAGCTCAGTCCTCGTTCTCCAGTCTTTCAAAATACAGTGCTTAGTCATGATTTTTAAGTAATGAAAAATGATCGACACTGTATTTGGGTGAAGGTGCTCTATCACAAGAGATGGAAAATAAAAAGCATGATGAGAGACTGATGCATTTGTGATGACAGTTATCAAAAATTATCTGTATTCTAGAAAATGAATGTATCAATTTCCAGGTTAATGCATAATGTTTAAAAAACACTTTATTTTTTCATGTGCCCCATTATATTCATCCTTTTACAAAGAAATAGGGAAAACGTATATGAGCAAAACTACTATGTCTGGTCCTAAAGGAAATCTGAATTGGAGCCACAGCTCTGTGTTCTAGGCATCATTATGAAATCAAAACAAAAGCAGTTTTTGAGTAAGCAAATCATAAATGCAAATTTAATCTTAAACCAGAAAATGATACTGACATATTGAGATGCCTCTTGTGGAATAATATATTCATCGTGCTGTCTGTTACTAATGCAGGACTTGTCTCATCAGAAAAGGTTTCTGTCTCTGGTATAAGCCTCAGCCAGTAAATGTTCCAAAGCATCAGCAGTTGTTCTGAAAGGACATGAGGAATGTTCCATTTCACTAGAACATTAAAAAAGCTTTCAAGCAGAACAGAATGCAACTACCCAAATAAGAACCAGGTCACAGCACTAGAACTGCTGTCCTGACCCATACAAAAGCAGTAGTTGTTATCTTTTTAAAATGATGACTGATATTAAAGATGTGACATAGTGACTGAATAGATACCTTCACTGTGCAGAATGGACCTGAACAGGAGCATCAAAAATAATTTTTCAGGAGAAAATTAAAAATATTAATTAAGTCTGGCAGTTGATTTTTCTATATTTATCACTCTGAGGCCTTGTACAATCAAGAATGCAAGAATTATGAGGATAAGGAGCAAGTAATCAAGATGTAATTTAGCGTATCATAGCAATAGGGAAATGCAACAAAGGAAGCAGACTAAGTTTTCCCTTGTTATTCTTCCAATCTAGTGATGGCTCAGTGCAGACCATGGTCAGAGTTTTGAACTTATAATATTCTATGGCAATTGTGAAGTGACAATAGTTTTTTCTTAGACTGACCATGACATTTTAAAAAGACAAGGAATTAATCTCTCTGGAAACTGCACTTACTTGTCAAAGATGATCATCTCAAAGTTAATCTGAACAAAATCACCCAAACCTTGGTTGGAGGCTGTAGTTGCTCTTTGATTTTTAGTGTTTCATAGTGTAAAGCCTTCGTTACAGCTCACCCATTAGAAGAGCTGGGAAAGTAGCCTGATAGTTATGGAAACATAACTCATAGACAAGTGATGAGGTGGCAGGGGTCACAATACATGTTGAAAAAAATAGATGTACTGGAATGGAAATTATTTTTCTTCCTTTTTGAATTATTGTATGAGTGGATTATTCCTAAAATCCTAAAAATTCCTGTATGTTTTGTTCATCAGAAGGAAAAAACAAAGAGGAAAAAAAAGCCCTGGTAGCACATCTGAAATCTTT
Organism: Cnemophilus loriae; assembly: GCA_013397755.1. Lineage (NCBI taxonomy): Eukaryota > Metazoa > Chordata > Aves > Passeriformes > Corvidae > Cnemophilus > Cnemophilus loriae. The sequence goes on from VZTF01001983.1 coordinate 4,309,191, forward strand.
TAATAGAACATATTGAGTGTTGAGGGTGTAGACTGAGATCCAGGAAACTCCTGATCAAATTACAGAACCAGGAATATTCAATAAGAAACATTTATTTGTTGAAGTAATGAGTAGAAATGTTCTCTCTCTGTCTGTCCTGAACAAACTGGAAAACTTTCTAAATGTCTTTGATCTCTTCATGTGAAAAGACCCATCACAACTCTCGTACAGTTCCAGCTTATCCGGGCAGAGGTAAATATACGATGAAAAAACAGGAAGATGCTTTGATTAATTAAAGCCAAACCCAAGGCTACCTCAAAGAAAACAAAACAAAACAAAACAAAACAAAACAAAAAGCAAAAAACTATGACTGCCATTGTCCTCATGGGATACACTGCCCTTGGAGCAAAGAAAGCCAACATCACCTTGGGCTGTATGAGAGTGCAGCCAGTGGGTACAGGAAATCACCCTTCCACTTCCCTTGTATCTCCACTCATGGGGTATATCTGGAGTGCTATGCTCAGTTCTGGCCTCTCCAGTATGAGTAAGACATGGGCACGCTGGAATGAGACTCGTGGAAGCCACCAATGGTCAGGGAGCCAGAGCACTGAACTTATAAGAGACTGAGCAAGTCATGATTGTTCAACCTGAAAGGAAGAAACCAAAGGGGAAATCTTACTGCTGCCTAAAATTACCTGATCAGAGGATATCAAGAAGACAGAGTTAGACTCTACTTGGAGGTGCACAGCAATAGGAAGAGAGGCTCTAGACATAAACTAGAACCTGAAAAATTCCAGTTAGACTTCTTATTTTTTAAATTCCAGAATATTTTCTCTGAGAGGCAGTGTGTTCTCCTTCCTTGGAGGTATTCAAAACTCAACTGGACAACTTGAGGGGCTTGGATTAGGCAGCCTCCTAAATTATTCTGTGATCCTTTAAATACACCCTGAGGTCATGTCAAGATGAGACTGTCTGTATACCATGACTCATCTGTACCCTTCTTGCTGGAAGAAACAGCAACGTGGACAGAGAGGGAGCCACAGCAAGACTCAGAAACCAGGACTAGCAAATGTTCCATGGCATGTTTTGATGCAGTGCAAGGAACTAAAGTCATGCCTAGGCTTCCTGGTGATTTTGAGATTTAAGGAAGTGATGAGAAGCTGTAAAATAACCCCAGAAACTTTATTTCATATCAAAGTTTTATCAGGGTGTTTATGTTAGGTTTAATAACCGGGCAGTGTTCTGATGTAGAAATCTGTTCCTGATATTTTTGCATTAGTATCTGCTGGTTCAGCCTCATTATTTGTCATTCTGTATCTCCTGAATTAGTGTAGTGGCTCCTTCATTGAGTCTATACTCAGTGATTCTCACCTGGGCATCTCTCCAAACTGTGACACAGTATTTATGTACATTTGTACATTTATAAATACCCTAATTTTTTGTTTGCTTTTGTGTCTTTGAAACTAGTCAGTGGCTATAGGAGTTTTTGACTGCTCCTTTGATTCTGTCATTCATGAAAAAGTAAGAAATACTGAGTGCTTCTTTTCATTCAAAAAGTATCTCCAAGTAAAAAATGAAATTAGAAATAAATTTTCAATAATACATGTCATATACAGGTTTCTAGAAAAAAGCAGCATTCTATTTTCTGTCAAGAAATATTATGCAAAGGTAGAGGTATATCTAATAGAGGAGGGAAGATAGAACTCAAGATGTCAAAGGGAAACAGATCCACCAATGCAAAGTAGAAAAATCTTGTTTTTTTCTGAAATCAGAATGAATGTTGCTCAGGTAAATTCTGCTGGCTGTGTCTGGCTATTTGGGTGAACCCAAAAGCTCTGGTCACACTCTATATTGTCTAGAATCTGTGAGCCATCCAGATGCTGAGGATCCTTTTTCTCAGAGAATGAGGCCTACTGATAATATTAATGGAGCTTGTTTTCCTGCCTTTCTGGATAAGAAAAAGATGATGAGTCTTTGACATGGTCTGGCAAGAAAGTTCACACCTCTTTCCTTTTCCAGGATGAAAAATTGTTGGGAAAGTAACAAATTAAAATTCTGTAAGTAAGGGAAGAATTGAGCCACCAAATTAATTAATAAAATTGTGATTGATGAATCTGAGAGTTTACAGAATTATTTATGACTATAAAGTATCCAGGGTGTTTTTCCTCCTTAGTGTTCTATTACTGTTTTTCTTTTTAAAAGTTGCACTGACAATTCTGAGAGATCCACTAAAAAGGTATCTTAAATATTATATTGAAATATTTGATCAAGAAATAGATGCTTGGGCAAAGAACTGAATATTATTGCTAAATAATAAGACCTTTTCATAAATAGGTTCTCTGGCTTTTTTAATGATTACTGCCTTTTAAATTTGATCTTTTTATGTTGCTCCCAAAGTGAAGAAATATTATGTGAATCTTTTCCTTTTAAATGCTAATATTAGAGAGCTTTTTGTGGCTTAACAGGCAGTTTAGTTCTCCTTTCCCTTCTCTTGCCAAAGGAAATAGTTGGAATTTTTTTCTTTTTTTGCTTCTTCTTTCTACAGATGATCTGGTTTTGCTGTTGCACACTTTGCTTGGTCAAGTTCTGCATTAGAGAACTGAACTTCTTTTAGCTTTCAACAGCACATGACAGAAGCCACTGAGAAAAAAATGGTTTTTTCACAGACTGAAAAAAGCACATATAGAAGGTCACATTACAAAACTGGATGTGTTTTCTCCTTTGTAAAATCTTAAGTTATCTGTTTGGACTTTATTGCTGACAATAAAAAAAAAATAAGGGCAGTATTAAGTTTTATGCAAACTGTTTCACTTCAGTTGCGTCCATAAGACAGCTTAGTTCTGAGAACTACTGTCTGTGCCTCATTTCCCATGTAGCCAAGATTTCCTCTTCTTGCCAGAGGTTTGGTCAAAATACACTCTAAAGTAAGGTTCCAAATTCTTCAGTTTTCCAAAATGTTTAATATTAGCTAATGCACATCATCTTTCAAAATTCCTCACTTACATATATATCTTGTTCACAGTAAGACCTTCCAAGGCCTAGTGATTAAATGTTTTTGCAATCTGCTATTGCCCTTATTTTGTTAGCCTTGAAAAATAACCTGGTTAGAGCTGTAGGCAAAAGTCATAAAACAAATAAATTAAATTATGCTCCCAGTAGAAGCAGTGGAAGTCATCAGCTCAACAAATGTTAGCTATAGCTGGTTTTGCAGTCTGTCCATGTGTGTGTAATTATGAGAGTATGTAGGTGTTTTACATACTGATAAGATAAAATGAGCCTGTCAAATTTTTCGGTTCTGAATCTGAGAAAGGTAGATTGGGAGTCAGTAAAATTTATTATTATTTTTTTCCATTTGTGTGTCTGACCAAATCAAGGATCTTCTGCTTTCAGCATCTTTTCCGTAAGTCTCAGATGACTCATATCCTCTCATCTGGTAAGTGTCATGACCTGGTTGTAGGTCTCTAATTGCACGGGCTCAAATGTTAAACGAACTGCAGTGTGGCAAAGAAAATAGATCTGTTCTCGCCCTCATATCTTATTTGTTATAGAAGTTAGATTCAAGTACGCAAAAGACACAGTCTTTATGATATGGCCTTGCTTTGGTGTTTATTTTTCTTTCTATTTATTTATATTAGTTATTTAAGGTTGATATTATGCTCTTTCTTTTTAAATATGTCATTAGTCTTTGCATATTGTACAGGGTGCTGTGAGCAACAGCTGGGATACTATACAGCCATCCATCAGATCTAAGGACAGGATGCTCAGCTCGCTTGTTATTTATGGGCGTGGGCAGAGGTGTAACACCAGGCAAATGTAATTCGCTGCCTCCAGGAGCAGCCTGGTTCCTCAGAATACCACCAGTTCCACCATCATGAAGCCCAAGGTCATAAGCCCTCCCAGGACTTGCCTGGTCCCACACAGGAATTACATATAGTTTTGGCAATTGAGGAGAAAAGATGGGAGACTAACAGAGCCAAGGGAGTAGGGCTTCGGGTTGCAGAGCGTGTAGACAGCTGTCTCTCGTGGGTGTCAGTAGCATTAACTGGAGAAGCTTTGGCCTGTCTGCTTCTATGTTTTAATTCTTCAGATCACTGCCAGACCATGTGTGAGTCCACAAATTGGTACTGCACTCTAAAAGAACAGGCTTCATCCAGTGTTCTTCGGTGTAAACAACATATAAACATTGAAATAAAGTCCTGGTGTGCTCAACAGAATCTAATCACAGAAAAAACTAACCCTGGCCATCTTGGCAGCCATCACTGTCTTGTCTTCAGTACTATTGGCATGAGTTGGATAGGTAGTGCTATTTTTATTACACGGGCACAAGCTGTAGTGATACCTCCATAAGCTTATACACGATATGGACGCACACACAAAGTACGGATGGTGCCCTTGTTCACTTTCACCAACTAGAAAAACGATATGCCCTTGTCTTATTCACATATGAGGAAAAATAAATGTTCAGGTACCATTATGTTTATGATTTAGATCAGTTGGCAGGCTATATTTTGTGATTTTGGAGGCTGAACTTTTCTGGGGAACCCTCGTTCACTGAAACATGTGAGGTACTTCTTAGGTGAAAAGATAGGGTGTTTGTTCAGCTGCTCTGTTTGAGGTGCTGTTTTCAGTGTTTCTTGATGGCTACTTTGTCTTCCAAAGCCTTTGGATCTGATAACACTAACTGAGAGATTGAATAAGACAGGTAGATAGGAAATAAAGTTACAAATATTTGTGAGGTACATATTTGCAAGTAAAAGAAAAGCTGACTGCACTGGAAGTGGGGTAGGCAATATGCATACAGTGAAACATTCTGCTTTCTTAATGGAGCATTGCACAGATAGAAATCAAATCACCCATCCCCACTTTCCTATTTTTGTACCAGTCAGTCCAGGTCACTTATATTTTCACTCCATTTTGAGATGCAGAATGACACAAAGCATTCTGACTGCTGTTAACCAGGTCATGCCTTCAACCCTGAGTCTGCCAAAACATCAGTATCATGACTGGAAAATGTGAAAATATTACTGGATTTTGTAGAAAGGAAAATAGTGACTGTAGAGTTTTTGGGCATTAGTGCTAGTACTGGCCAAAGATAGAAAACTCCTGCCACGAGCAAGTTTTTTGTGGCTACCGTAATTACTTCCTTTTTCTACCTTCTTCTAAGTGGGAGAAAATTTTTTTTTTCTTTTCTTCTTTATCTTTTACCTGATCTTCTGAGTGGTGCTTTTTCCACCCAGACAGGCAGCCCTTTGCATCAACATTCAGCAACTATGTCTGACTGCCTTAACTTCAGTGGAATTTTTCAGGCACTAATAGTGATTTGCAAAACCTCAGGTATTCTGAGCAGGAAATGATAAGGAAAGTATGTGAGAAGAGAAGAGAAGAGCGTTGGCGAAAATGGATCATAAATCTAACTTGGCTCTGGATTCTCTTAATGACAGGAAATATTCTTTTTTCCTTCTTTTTACAATGAAGTAACATAAACCTGCAAGGTTTATGTTACTTAATGGTGGTTGGTATGTTGCTTTCTGCCTCTTCTATATATGTTTTTCTTTTCAGGTCAGCCCTTGGCATGCACCCTTTTGAGGCTGTGTCTGCTCATAAACATGAGAGTTGTACACACTGCTCATACTTCACTGTTTTCTCCATTTCACAATAGCAACCACATATTATTCCAACTAGTGTTGTAACACAGGCAGATGGTGATAGCATGCATGTTACTTGCAAACATAGAATCACAGAATAATTTGTGTTGAAGGAACCTTAAAGGTCATCTAGCCCAAACCCCCATGCCCTGAGCAGGGATATCTTCAATTAGATCAGATTGCTCAGCGTCTCATCTAACCTCTAATATTTCCAGGGATAGGGGAAACCTGTTTCAGTGTCTTACTACCCTCATTGCAAAAAAAAGAAATTCTTTATATAGTTGGAACACACGTATTATTTTATCACTAATATTAAAAGAAGTGCCACAGAAAAGACATCCCTTCTGCTGGCTGCTAAGGTGAACGGGACTGTCTTGTACACACACGCAAAAGCCATGTGATCCAAGCATGGCCTAGCTCCTGGCACTTGCCAGGAATGGAGGAGGAGCTGACAATAGTCACCATATGCACAGCACCAAAAAAAAATCAGATAAATTTGTACAGAAGCAAACGTTACTCTAAGAAGTCTTTTCCTACTTTTTGACATCTTCCTTGCCCACAAATCAGTGATAACAGGCATCTCACAATGCATTAACCACACTGTCTCCACGACCAATAGTACTCTGCTGTCAGCTTAGAAGCCTGAATATAAGTTTTGGTTCCTGTCGCTTCTGTACTGTTCCACTTGGCAGAAGAGTGAGGTAAAGCACTGGCCGAGCTGGCTTTGTTTCTTTTGTGGGCTTGTTTCTGCACTAACAACGTTGATAAATGTCAACACGGCTCTAAGAACAGTGTTTGCTAACTTGTTCTGGGTCTGTAGCAGCAGGTTATAAATACTGTAGCAACTTTATAAACTTGTATTTCCTCATTTAGCAACAGAGTGGATACAGTGCTAACAGTTTAAGAACAGGAACATTCCTCACTAAATTATAGCAGTGTTGAAGAAAACTTGGTTAATTGTTAAAACTGAGCTGAGATTCTGTTTGAATCTTTGAATCTATGACTAGCTCATATATTGATATTTTTGTGACCCAGGTATAGTTATATCAGTTCTGTTCGCTCATTCCAGCCCAAAGAAGATTGCTGGTAGGGGAAATACATATTTTGCAATTGCAAGAGTTTGTGGTAGAAAGTATCTTGTGGTAAAAAAATGTGGTTTGTGGTAAAAAATATCATGAACTGCAAGATGATATTAATATTTCAATATCTCTGAAAATTGACAAGATACAGTCTACTTAGGCCTCCAATAACAGTCTTCTTCTTTATGTTTTCATAGAACAATAGCATCTACACACCTACTTTCATTACCTTGACCTTGACTGTTTATGACACATATAATAAGAATGCAGTAAAACAGTCTTCAGCCAGCAGGATAGGGAAACATTCTGTAAATTTAAGCACAAAGACCAACACTGGAATTGGTTATCTTAATTTTTTTTCATTTATCAGACTAAAAGAGGGTCCTAGGAAGAGTTCATGATACAGTGGTATTTTGTTGTTGCTGTTTTAAAGTTCTGAGTGTTCTGCATCTACATGGTCATTTTATGTGTTTTGCTGTAAAGCAGTTGTACCTATGTGTCACAAAACTAATCACGTGTCCTGATCAGTTTTGTGAATCAACAGCATGAATTAATCCAAAGGACAAAAGACTTGTATAAAGCAAAGAGGATCTCAAAGTGGGTCAGTTAAATGCAAGTTACAGGAGTGTCCAAAAAACTGCCAATTCCTTTTCAGTATTCTTTCTGATTCATATCCCAGAATTTTGATGTGATTTGTAAGTAGGAAAAAAGAAAACATAAAAGAAAAGAAAAAAAAGAGAAAGAAACACATTCCTTTAATTTTTTTTGGGAGATCACATAGTCATTTTAAAATCGTTTGTTGTTTAACAAGGCTATTTGAACTGGATAACCAGGCTACTTGAACTGGACATTTTGAGGTAGAACTTGATTAACAGAGTCTGCAGGAAATTTTAGGTAAGCACATGCGTGTATTTGTGCAAGCAGAAATATGATGAACAAGTGGAAGGTAATCACAGAATCACAGAATTATTTAGGTTAGATAAGCCCTCCAAGATCATCAAGTCCTATCACCTCCTTGTCAACTAGACCATAGCAGTATGGGCCACGACCAGTTGTTTCTTGAACCAGAGATTAGTAAGTCCACAACCTTCATGGGCAGCCCATTCCAATGCGTGACAAACTTTTCTATGAAGAAATTCTTCCTGATGTCCAACCTGAACCTCTGCTGGCACAGCCTGAGCCTATGTTCTCTTCTCCTGTCACTGGTTGCCTGGGAGAAGAGGCCGACCTCCGCCTGTCTACACCCTCCTTTTAGGCAGTTGTAGAGGGTGATTATGTGTCCCCTGAGTCTCCTTTTCTCCAGGCAATAATGCAGGCATTAATCTGTAAAATAATTTGATACATTTAGTTAGGTTTGTTCACCTAATGAAACTATAGAAATCCTAATAAATCTTTCAAATAGGTAAATTTCTGACTTCTTGAAGTGAGTCCAGTTTGCAGTCATGGTTTAGCCTAGGGTTTCCACATGCTTGTCCAGTGTCTTGTCAACTCTCTCCAAATCCAGCTACATTCCTAACATCTTTACGTCCTCCCTATGAACTTCCCACTTGTGCACTTGATGGATGCTCCTCCTTTTTTTTTTCCAGGTCACTTCTCAAAACTACCTTTTTCCATTATGACTTTTCCCAAATGAAGTAACCTTAAATATACTTGAAAGAAACTACATGAATTGTTTGAATACTATGCCTTTGATCTGTGGACCTTGTGCCTGAGTAGTCCTCTAGGAGCTTAAACACACTAACTCATTGACAGCATTCAGTAAATAAGCCAGATGGAAAGCTCCCAGTTATACTCAGTGAAATATCAGCCTTGAATTGCAATCAATTTGGTTTTAGTTAGGAAAAAATAGGCCACATATTAGTAATTTTCTGATGTCAGATGATACTATTTTACTCCATTCTCTAAATGTCGTACTTCAGCTAAGGCCTTGTCTTTATTTAAGCACTTATGCAAAGCACTGCACACTGTGTGCTTATGGAAGGATTACGATAGGAAATTCTTACTGTGCAAAGGAACCTTTGAGTTTTAGGTTGAATTCTGATTAGAAAAAATATTTACGTAACTTATGAAGTTTCTCCAACTCATTTGTTGCATAAAAGCTATCTTGAGAGTGTGTAAACAACAAACAAAACTGAGTACAAAGAAATTTCTGTTTGTTTTCATGTTTGTACGAGTACTTGTAAAATCACCCTTAGATTTCAGGCAGACATTTTGGTTATTAACTTGTTTTCTATAAACAGAACTAGTTATAGTGATACTATTACAGGGTTATTTTCGCTCATGAAAATGAATAAATCATCTTCATAAAGCATGATTCAAATGTAAATTTCCTAGTACTGTGTAATCTGCTGGCACATTATCTTGTACTACAGAATCCTGATTGTCTAACCTTGATTTAATTGTGCTCTGTGCATAAGCAGTGACCTCACTTAGGTTGTGAATAGCTGAATCAATGGAGCAAAAAGTACCATGTTTGACCTTGCCATTAATGACAAAGCCTTAAAGAGTGCCATATTTTATTCCTTTACATAATATGTATATTTTTTGAGATTATTACTCAGTTTTAATTTTGAAAAATAATTTTTAAAAAAAGCAAATTATGTTCTAGGTCCTGACTTCTCTCTTTCCTTTAACCCAACAGGTCGTCCCTGACAAAATTCAATTTCATGAATTAAAGTCTAGGATTTATAGTATTATCAAATATTTTTTTGATTGCAAAACTGCATATAATAAGAGCTGTATTAAAATCAGAAGATAATGGCCTTGTAACATATGTGAAATTGTGGTTAAAATTTTTAGATTGTTCCATAGTTTTACTGGAATGGGGATATACAGACATATAATGTGATAATGCAATCCAGCCAGGTGACAATGAGACAGCTGGGGAATGTTGCTGCTGCTGAGTTTGTCGCTTCAGAAATGAAATCATACTTAAATGTATAATATATCTTACTCACACATAGAATGCCACTTGGCCTTCATCTCTGGCTTTCCTGTGACATACCCTGGGGTCTAAGACATGATTTTTATTTTTGAGATCCAGGCCCAGATACAGCACGGGAATTATGTTATTGTTACCTACCTGCTCCTAATATTCGTCCTGCATCAAGCTGTGGTATATGTTACTTCATTTACCAGAATCAGATGCAGAGCCGAAAGTTATAAACCAGTGTTATTAGTTTACATTTATCGGATTACTTGTGTTTGTTATTTTCATTTTGGATGACCCATATCGTGTTGGGGAACTGTGAGGACATTCAGGCTGATGTGACAGTGACACAGCTGGTAGGAAGACACACTGTTTAAGCACACCATTTCCTATCAACCATGCAGATGATCAAAATGAATTCACCTCCTGAGTGCAAGTGAAGATGTTTTTCTTTGACGGGACAAAGAACATGAAACTGTATGGTTTTGGCATTTCCATTTTACAGGAGGGGAAGGTCGGTGTCAAGCAACCCTCAAATGGATACCCAGCTGAGCACCTTTAGAAACCTTCTCTGGTTCTTATCCTGAAGCTCAGATTTAGAGGCTTTCAGCCACTGAGGGAATTTAAAGAATATCTCTCCTTCCTCTTGCAAGAGTAGTCTGTAGGCAGGGTCTTCCACAGGTAACCCGAACAACAAAAGTCTCAGCTTTGGTCATCCCATGGACTTCCTGTGTGTTACAACATGAACACGATATTCCAGTCCAATTCTCCCAACTCAAACTATAATGACTTCTCCTAATCTTTTCTTCCTTGTCACATGGTTGTTTCTAGTACTGTTCTACCCTACTGATTTTACCAGCTGAGTTAGCTGTGTTAAAATATTTGAGCCAAAAATGGTAGTAAGATATCTGATTATTTTTCAGGATTTTTAGCCAGAGTTAGATGCCATGTTCTTTTATAATGGTCACCTTGCAGGACTTGGATGGCACTGTAGTAAGCTAGAATAACATTTTTGTGCCACATCAAGAGAATGCATAGTTCTGATCAAATTAAAACCAACCTACCTACCTGAAAATGTCCTCCTGAGACACAAGAAAAAAGAAAGGTTTTCTTTCCCCTTATTATTTCAGAATATTAGCTGTTACAAAGGGTTCTTTATAAGCATAATATACCCAGCCCATCTCTATTCCATCTTATCACTTTAGAAGGGTGGAAATGAGTAGAATTTTTCTCCTAGAGTTATGAAGAACAGTTCTATTTTGAGCATTTTTACTGCCTTGTAGAGGTCATGCTGGCATTTATGAGAGCTACTTCAGACTTCTCAATTTTTTTTTCATTATGTTGTTTTCTGCTGGGGACTATAATTCTTTAATCTAAAACCAGGCTGACATTAGTGCTCAACAAAACCATGGGCACAAAACTCTTATTCCTAGAGTAGCTCTCCAATCTGCATAGTGCTCTACTGTTATCAGCTGAAACATCATTTATGAGAAATTTACTGCCATTCAGTTCAAATTCTGCAAATGTGGCAGTCTTTACTGTAAGCTTATTGTGAAATTCTTGTTCTTAGCAGTAACTAATTGCATCATGAAACCAGGAGTGATTGATAATGGCATTTTTAAATTGAGTTGTACCTAGCAATCGGACGGTCGTGCCCTGTAGATGGAATATTAAAGTCACTGGAAACAATTTCTTTTCAAGATGGGTTCAGAAATGAAACTTCAGAAATTACTAAAAGCATCATTAAAGATTTACAGACAGTCTGGAACCTAGCATTATTTTCTTCAAATAGACCAAGTCATTTTCTCTGACCATCAGCTTCTCTTTTTATCTAAGAGTATCAGCTAATTCATCTGTGCTGCTAGATAAGTAGAAAGTTAAAGCTTCGGGACTGAACAGGATTGAGCAACACTGTGTAGGTTACAATTGCTGGTATATATTTCACTACTAGCAGAACCCAGGAGCAGAGGGGTTTTTCAGGTCATGCAGTGATCGCAAGCAGTTGGTGATCACAAGCTACCAGGTCATAAAATCCAGTGCTATATAAATCAACTTCCCTCTTTGCTTTAGTTATGCTCCTGTTAAAAACTTCTCCAGCATCCCACTTACAGCTCTCCCATGTTTATCTATTTGACAATCCCAAGCACAAGTACAGGCTGGGCAGGGAATGGATCAAGAGCACCCTTGAGGAGAAGGACTTGGGGGATGTTGGTTGATGAGAAGCTCAGCATGAGCTGTCAATGTGCATTTGCAGCCCAGAAAGCCAAACATGTCCTGGGCTGCATCCAAAGCAGCGTGGGCAGCAGGGCCAGGGAGTGGATTCTGCCCTTCTGCTCTGCTCTGGTGAGACCCCATCTGCAGTGCTGCAGCCAGTTCCGGATCTGCTAGCATAAGAAGGACATGGACCTGCTGGAGTGAGTCCAGAGGAGGGTGAGAAAGATGATCAGAATGCTGAAGCAGTTCTGCTGCAAACACAGGCTGAGAAAGTTGGGGCTATTCAGCGCAGAGGAAGGAAGGCTCCAGGGTGACCTTATAGGATCCTTGAATATCCAAAAGGGGCCTACAAGAAAGCTGAAGAGAGAGTTTTGGCAAGGGCATATAGTTATAGGACAAGGTGGCATGACTTTAAATCGAAAGGGAGTAGATTTAGATTAGATATTAGGAAGAAATTCTTCACTGTGACTGTGGTGAGACACTGCCATAGGTTGCCAACTACCACTGTGCATTTTGAATGGGAATCCTTCAAGATTCATATCATGTCCCCTTACTCTCAAACTGCAAGAAGAAAATAACAAGTGTATCTCTTTCCCTTTCAATCACACTCATAGTTTAATGAACATCCATCAAACACCTCTGTTCCCAGGCCATATTTTTTCCAATTTTAGTAATTTCATTAATGGATCTGTAAGATCCCTTCACAAAAACAGCCGTGGTAATGGTTAATGCCATATTTCTATACTGCTCCTTTTTTTCACTTGTTAGCCTGATAAAAACTTTGAATGCTAAATTCCTTCATTCCAGTTTCCTTTTTGCTTCTTACCAGCTCGTGAAAATTTCACTATTTATATTTATGTATTCTGTTGTATTCTGTTTATAAAAGTAAAGCAAACAGTCAACATTACATACGCTTTAATTTTTTTATAAATTAAACATGGAATAAACAATTAATTACAATAAAAACAAACAATAAAACTCAGAATCTAAAAATTTTTGTGTGCCTATCCCCATTCCAAAATATCAGTCCATTCCTGTCTAATTTTCCTATAGACATCAGAAGATACAAGGAACCATAGATACTAAGAACAACAAGTTCAGATGTTGTCAGACTCAAGAGAATATCAACTCTATAACTTTTGCCATGGCACTCTCCATTTCAAAAACTGCCATTTAGCTAAATCAGTAAAATGAGAAAGAGGAGGATCCATTCTGAGAGGTTTTCTGACCCAAACCCTGTCCTTACATTAAGAAATCTAATTTCAGTGTCAGTAAACAGGCTCTCCCTTTTGGGAATTAGAAATCAGCATTAAGAGCCATCATAAGAGAGTGCTTAAAACTTGAATATATCAGAAGGAAATACACGTTTCTTATTTGCCCTTTAATATTTCAGAACTGAAACCAAGTTCTTGAATAGAAGAACAGCCAACAGCTGGTGAGCCTGGATTTGAACTGGGATAATTTCCTGTGACAGTTGCAGAAGCTGCATTCCAGTTGTGCATTAGATGTACAATTTTGCGTTGACTGAATTCTAGCCTGCTCTGCAGATGCTAAATAAAGAACCTGGAAACCTTTGGATGATTCTGCATCAATTTCCACAGGCTCATTTATGCCTCAGATTCACTGGCCAGAGCTGGGTTTTATGTGTGATTCTAGAAGTCACATCCTGGCCCAGGGCTGTCCTCTGACATTTTTACTTCAGCAGAGCTCTTACAGCACTGTATCACTGAAAATATCCTTGACCTCTGGGCTTTACAGCACACCAAAGTGTGCTTTTAAATCTCATTTGATTAGTCTTTTTAGATAATATCTCTATTCTCCCTTCCTTTTCTTTGAAATGAGAATTTAGTGTGATAATTTAACTGCTGCATCTGTGAACTCTGTATTACAGGAAAAGGTAGGCATTGACAAGAGGCCACATCTGAGTCAGAAAGGAAATGATGTGGCAAAGAAAAACAATAGCACAGAGTTATGCATTTTTGCTTTTTGTTCGTGCATCTTCCAAAAAATTTCCTTAGTCCTGTCACACAAAACTTGTTCCCATGGCTTTAAGGAAGCAGTGAATACGTCACTGATGAACCACTGCACTTTCCAGTGATGACAATGTTATGGACCCATAATATTGTCGATGCTGACAGATTATAATTAACAGTGATAGTAATATTATTATTAATAACTGTGTACAGATTTTACCCTATGAAACCATGAAATGACACAGGCCTAAAGATGAGATTTTTGTTACTTATGCCTGAACTTGGAGAGATGTTCTATTGTCTGAACACCAAACAGTGTGGCTTCTGGTCCTGAAGAAGTATTTCATGTCCAAGAGAAATCTATCTCTGTGTTCAGTGACAGAAGAAGAGAGAGGCACCTGGGAGAGGCTATGCGAGGTGTCCACTGCAGTTGACTTTGCTGGATGTAACTCTGCCTGACACAAAATTTCGGCCACTTCTTCATATTAGAATAGACCAACAAACCAAGCATTTGAATGCACTTGGCACAAAGAGGCACTCAGGACAGAATACACAAGACTAAATAGGCAGAAGAAGAAGAAAAATTTAGTGACATTACAGTTTTCGTATGTCTGTTTTCAATTTCTTTTTTCTTTTTCACAAACATATGTTTTTCCTTAACATAAAAAATTTATCACAAATCAGTTGTATTCTGTTGATTTAATCTTACCATGGTGATTGTGGAACAACCATTTTGTCCAAAACAGCATCTATTCAAATTAATAATGATTGGGCAGAAAGAATTAGTATCAGACTACTTCCCTCTAAATTAATCATTAAATTAGAGTTCATTGAATCATCACCTCATTTAGAATGAATTTGCTTTTTAAGCAGCCCTTGTCTGTTCTGGGTTTGTATGGTAACCAATAAGGAAAGCCTTATTTTATTTGAGCTATCTAGGCATTACTGTAATAAACTGATAAAATATAGTAAATGTTACATTATTTTGACATATCCACACTGGACTAAGAAAATACAAAGGCAGTAGGCACTGATACTGTACTACTTGGGGAATGATCCATCAGTGTAAATGCGTACTCACCTGCCTCGGTAGCAGTCAGAACCAATGGACATAACACAGTTTTTATTTTCCTGCAATATAACCCTATATTTTAAAAGCAGGATATATTAAAAGAAAATGCAGGAGATTTTATTCAATATATGAGCTTTTTCTTTTTACCACTCCATCACCTGTTCACTGATAAGAAATGTAAAAACAAAAGCTGTTCTACCCTTAGAGGACTTTCCGACACTGTACAGACTGCCAGTCAATTTTTCTGTGCACAAACAGTTCAACTATAACATGCAGTAAATTTAAAAATCACACAGATTTTGCTTTCAACTGCTAGTTCCAGAGCCTAGCAAGGCTGTTTGTCACTACTGCAGTGTGGTTACAGCTTTACGCAGCAGGACGATGGTGATCCTTCACTGAATCCTTAATTGGGTAGTCCAGCTATATAGAGTATTGATTGCTGGTTACATGACTTGCAGCATTTTATGTGTTTATTGTAGGCTGCTGAGGTCTTAGCCAAATTAAATTACTTTCTGCCCAGCTGCCCTTATCCTAGTACGAAATCTGGGGCTTGGCCATTCTCTCTTTGCAACAAAAAACTAAGAACTAGATCTGCATCTCTTCTGAAACATTCAGCTGAATAAAATGAAACATCACAGACATGCTCCAGCAGTCTGCAGTGGCAGTATTTGCTACATCATCTACTGGGAATCATAATCCAAAACTAAACATTTATCTAAGACATATATCAATAGTGCAGCTGATCTTCTGGATATGAAATCCACACACGCGACTGATTATTTTTGATCTGCATGGCAGCCTGTAGCAAAAACAATGAGATGTATAAATGGCTGCTCTTAGCTAGTCACCTACGCTATTTTTTCCTGTGATTTTTCATTGCAAATCATTAGTGCAGAAAATGGAATATTTTTCTGTGATTTCTTTGGTGCAGATGCAAACACAGGGATGGGGTACTTTGCACCATGTTACTTCCAGCTAAGAAAGGATGAGTAAATCAAATTTAATGAAGAATCTGAATTCTGGGTAAGATAAATTTTCTTTTACATTGAAAATTTAAATAATATATGCACATTCTGTTTCAAGTTTACAGGAGATGTTTGACAACTGTGGACAAAAATGGTAGACTATATACTTGGTAGAAAAGATAGGAATCAGGCATTGTCTTCTGAAGTCATGGTCTTTCTAGAAATGCCTTCCTCGCTGCAGTCCAAAACTGACCTCTGTGCTGTACTGCCTGTTTCCTACCAACCCTAGAACCTTGGAGAGGGTTTGACTTAAAATATATTATAGAGGAATTTGCAATTAAAAACAGAAAGAAAATTGATGGCTCTAATCTTTCCTGGGCTGAGTCAAGGTAAAGGGAAAATTAATTACTTGTATTATTTTGTAATTTGATTACTCTCTATCAATCTATCGAAGATTGAAGTCTATCCTCAAAGATATTTTCATTTCAAAATACAATTACTGAGATCCTAAGCCTATCACACAAATCTGAGTCAGGATTGGAAATTTAAATCAAGGCCATTTTTTTACTCTTTGAATTAGTTCAGAGGAAATTAATAACAGATTATGCATATTTCCTATATGAAATACATCCTGAATCCCAAAATAATATTACAAAATAACAATACTTCGAGGATGATGTTTAAATCTATGTGTCAGTAATATTCACTCTCCCGAGGCATATTTTGACTACAAATCCAGCTGACTGCCATCACCAGTAATCTTACAATGCTCAGCGGCAATACCAGACAGCCCATTTTTTGTTCATGCAATTACTGTAAGTAAACAATCCAATCTACAGAGGCAGACACAGGCCAAAGGGAAGAAAATATGTATGTCTGTCTGTCTGTTCCAATGTAGAACTTTAGCTTCAGTGGCCAAAAGTTGTTCAGGCCATCAGTCTTACAATTTCTCCTTACCTATTTCTCAAGCATTTAATCGTATTCTGGGATTAGATTGCAAGTACATGTTCCCTTTTACTCCCATCTCAGGCTCTTACTCATATCTCAGCATTACCAGGGTTATTCCCTTTTAACAAAATTTTCATCCTTAAAAGGGATTTAAAGTATTTTGACTTCTGTTTTGTCATGTGCAGCAGGATTGTGAGATGAGCTCACTTTCCCTCACAGTGATGATGAGTGGAAAGAGGTAAACGATTCTGAAGACCATTTATTTTTTCCTGTCCATCAGAAGACTCTAAGATTCAGTCAGTATGACTGTTGCTGCCAGATGTCTCTAGAAACTTTACACTTATAGCCTCACATTTCTTTGACAGCATTTTCCAAGTACTGAAAATGTAAGATTAGAATGATTCATCAAAAGTTTAAAAGCTTTTATGGAGGTAATTTCACAGACCTCATCAGTATGTGCTAAAGACTCTACTAGGCAGAGAGACAAATTTTGCTTAAAAGAGCTCAGTGTACAAGTCAGAGCAAAAAATCTCAAAAAAGCCTGGAAAACTCCTCATTGTAATTTTATATATCGTCTGTCTGACCACGATGCCTTAGAAACCTGAAGTGAGGCTGGAGTTACCCTGCAAGCATATGTAAAGATGGAGTTAACCTGCTTGGATTTGAATTGCAGGGAGTTTTATCCAATCCGCTGAAACATAAGGAGAGTAATAAGTACTTTTAGGGCACAACACTCCTAATACTCCTAATGATGAAAGGACTTGTCCTAATCTGAAACAGAACAAACAAATCACCCCCCAGCGTGCCAACTTCTCTCCTTTGAGTATGGAGGGAGGCTGGGGGGGTGTTGCTCAGGTGCCGCCTTTGCAACTGGTGCCGTTTGAAGTTAGCTAAGATGAATCCCACTCCAAACTAAAAGATGATCCTTTCACACAACGTGTGGGAAGGCACAAAAAGGCATGGAACAGTGAGGTGATTTGCCTGAGTCGGAGCCAAAGCCTGATGGCAAACCAAGCTTTGCTGACCTTCTGTTTAAACCTCTGGTAATCAGCCTATCTATTTATTTCTCGTTTCTTGCAAGTGCTTTTTAAGATGTAATTGGTGATGGATAGTGAACAAAACCACTGAAATAGGCCATGATCATGATTCATTTCTTATTCTTCATATTGCAAGGATTTTGACCTACAGATCTGCAGACATATTCCTCTTGTTATTTTTCATTTTGGCCTTTTCACCTTGGATTCTGGAAGATATTTTACATGAGTCTATATAAAGCAGAAACAAATATCATCTTAACAGTATTTGGTTATCACTTTCTATACTACTCCATTTGTATTTTTTCCCCTTTGACTAATTTTCTCCTGTATTTGCCTTGGAATAAGCAACTATCCAGTATAATCTCACAAATAAACCCTCCACTTTATATATTGCACTACCTCACAGTGGAGATTTTGAAAATATTAATAATGCCTTTGAGAAGAACCTTTACATGCTTCGTCTTTGGATACTTTGAGACTTTAGTTTAAACTGTTTTCCTTTAGATCTAAAATTAAGTTTATATACCTGAAGGTTTGAAATAATGAATTATGTATCCAAATGCAATTGGATATATTTTATTTCTCGTACCTGTAAATATTATATAACTGAATGATCTTGTTAACTTGATTTCCCTTACATGTTCATAACCTCAATATTCTTTAAAAAAATCCTGATTTGGTCTGTAACTATCTGCTAATTCCACATACTAAATAACACTAAGATATTTGTCTTCAGGTGGAATGTTGAAAATGTACAGTTGGGCAGAAGAACAAACCAGAAAAAGTATACTCTATAATTTATTACTTCATAGTTTAAGTACCACTGAGATTTGAATCAGGTCAGTAGTACCATTTTTGTTGAACATTACTATTTTTATTACAATTTATGTTGTTTTGAGTAAGGAATTGTTTTGGAAAAACACTCTGTAAGGACATTAAATTACTTGTCCTAAACCAACTTCTTTTTTTGCTCACACAATACCCAGCAATGGCTTTAACACTAATTTTTCATTCTCATCCTACCAGATACTGTTGAAAGCTCTGTGTTCTGCCTTTTTTATTAGTTTGTCACTATGCAAAGGTAACACAACACCTTAAGACTTGCAGTCATACTCAGTTCTTTGAGAGAGGGAGAACATGTGGCACTATTTGGAGGAAGAGTACAAAGGTAAGGGAAGAAAGGTAGGAATCATAACATCATAATATTATAGAATTATAGAGCAATTTGGCTTGAGATCAGCCTTTAAAGGAGAACAGTCCTTGTCTGGTTTTGCAGCTCTCAGAGGTACAGGTCCCAGTGCATACTCCTCAGCTGGGACAAAGAGAGATGGCCCAGGCATCTGCCACTGCAAACAGGCAGTGGAAAATATTTTTCTTTTTCTGCGGTCCTTTCACTTCTTGCCCCAGTGTGAGGAACACTGAGGACTGCTCGGGCACTTGAGCCCATGGTAAGTCAGGAGTGGGTTTATGACAGGTTTTTCCTGTATTCCACTTATTTCTACAGGTTGCGTGGTGAGACGGGTTTTGTCCTGTACAGCTTCCCCGAAGAGATATGAGTTCCTCAGGGTGGCAACATGCATTGCTTCTTAGAGCTCACGGGAAAGGAAGAAATGTTCTGGGCAGAATATTCTTGCATTAACTTACTGTCGCAGGTGTCACCCATAAAGTTCCATGGAGGCTGGGAGGAAGCATAATGATGTTGTGGAGCATTTCTTAGGGGAATGAAACAGCTGGCAATGCCCAGTCCCACTGCTTGCCAGCTGCTTGCTTTTACAGGCAGCTGCTTGTATTACAGGCACCCTGAGCTGTAATTACATGCAAATACTCATTTCCCAACCCTTGCACCACTTGCTGAAGGATATTAATATAATCCATTTCACTCTTGTCTATATTAATAATGGTCTGTAAATACAAATGGGAAAATTCAATTTTGAAAAGGCAAAAGGCTTTTTCTCACAGCCCATCTTTATAAGATTACTGTTTGTCTCGAGTGGTCGATTTCACACTGCCGTCAGCTTCAGAGCTCATAAACCTGCCACAGCTATTGAATAATTATCTAAAAATGCACCATCCAGATTTTCTTGTATTCTGACACCTCCATACAGGCACGATCACTGCAGCTGCCTGAGCATCGCAGGCAGCTGGTCCAGGAGGGCACCTGAGATCGGAGGCGACCCTAGTGGGTGTCCTGCTGCCTGGCGACGGTCACGCTGACTTCCTCCGGTTGTCATGGTGACACTTGCACCAGGAGTGCCACCTAATGGGGAATCTGAAACCATTTGCTCTTGAGAAACAAAGTTGTGGTAATGCTGCCCTCAAGAAATGGGTCATATTATTGCTGTCATCAAGGAACTGTGCTTTTTAGAGACAAACAAGCTGGCTGAGTTTCTTGGTTAGAAGTTGTAAGTTTTTTTAATAAATTCGCATTCAGGAGTATCTTTGCTCTGCCACAATCCCCCAGGGATGCATGTCCCTGCCCCAAGATGGACAGGGATGGCCACAGTCCCTCAGGGAGGTCCTTGCCTGGCATGGGTCACCTGTGGATGGAGTTGGGCCACAAAGGGCTGCCAGAGTAGGGGGTGGATTTCGAAAAGAAATCATCCTTTGGAAATTTGACTGAGGGTCAGTCACTGACATAGCATAGATTTATGTTTAGGACTTAGGGTTTAGGTTAGGCATAGGATTTAGGCTGAGGTCATGTTTAGTACAGAGACAGAGCCCATAGTTCTAGCTGGTGCAGGGTTGCAGCAGGCTTGCCAGAAAAGGGGGGTGGGCTACAGACAGGTTAAACACTGGCCTCTTGTTCAACTCTTGAGCACCTTGGGCTAAAGGTACAGCAGGCACCAAGAGGCCGCTGGTCTCAAATGTGCATTTCTCCATAACCTATTTGATATTAGTCTTGAAAAAGTTCCCAGAAATTATTTATTTTTGGACCCCCTCCTCTGCCTTTGGCAGGCTTACCCCCAGTGAAGCCTCAGGCTCTGTCTCTCACTAACCGTAACCTTACCACAGGTCTCATCCTTGGCTGAGCCTAGCCCAAAACTGCCCAGCCCTGGCCATGTTTAAGAAACTTTCGGAGAATGCTTTAGTTCTGTGCAGCTATATTTCGATTTTCTGAAGACAATATTCAGGGTATTCATGGTATTTTCATGGTGTATATCTCACCATGCTGAGCACAAGTGGAGGGTGTCTGAACACGTCTGCGACCCCTGCATTCCAGTGGTGTTAGGATGCAATTTTTGGCAAATTTTTGTCTAATGCAGTAATAAAATACATAACATTTCCATTGCAGTTGGCAGCTCCACAGAGCCCCATAAAGGTAAATCAACTGATATCTCTTGTGCTGATTTTCCTGAACGAGATATATTTAAATGTTTAATCTGACCAGCACTTTCACAGCCTGTGCGCTTATTTTGAAGAATGTGAGCACAAATCTTGTATGCCAGTACTCTCTTCAAGGTGCTGCTGCTGCTGCTCTGAACGCTGAAACTGCATGAATCTGTGGTGGCAGACAGAGCAGACAGTGGACCATCAGCTGGACCAAATCTAGGAAGATGAGAAGGAACTGGAAAGGGAGGGAGAAGAACTCTAGAATGAAAGGAGCTTGAGAGTTTGCAGGACAGAGAATCTGTGAGTGTCATGGACTCTGAACTATTTCACTGAGCAGCCACATAACACTCTTATTTCCTGTTACAGAAAGTACTGAGCCCAAATATAGCTGTTTTTCATCTAAATTAGGTATTTCTTGACTAGGAGATAATGTTTTTAATAATTCAGTTACATTTCCTTTTTTTCGTTCTGTTTTGTTCGCTTTGCGATTGCTTCAAGTGAACAGTGAAATATTTCTGTATGTCTGCATGGTTCAGTCACTTGCTTTGCCTTGAAAACAAATGATCACCTATGAGGCAGTGTGCTCCTGTTCACACTTCTGGGGGTAATGCTTTGCTTCTGCCATGTGTTTCAAAAAAAAGTGCCAGTGAAATATCTTGAAGAAGAATAGTCAATGCGTAAACAAGTTTGCTGAGTTTAAAAAGTATATAAGCCAAGGCAGGAAAAAGAGAAAACAATAGTGAGGCAGAAAAGCAAAGTGGTAAATGAACTAAAAGAAATGGGTTCATTCTCTGGGAAAAGAGAAAAAAGAGAAGACAGGGAAAGAACAATGTGAAAAGACAGAGGTGGAATACAAAGGAGAGTGACTAGGTAGTAAAGGAGTGGGTAGCAAAGGCAGTAAGCAGGTGACAAACTAATCTAACTACACATGACCAAGTAATGATTAAGAAATAAAAGAGACAGAGATAGGAATGGTGATGACATTGCCAGGAAGAAATTATTTAAGTGGGAAAAGAGATCAGAGAGAGATGGGTTGATTATTATATTACCAAACACAATTTCCCTTGACTTGGACATTTGCACCATCATCTTTGATATATTTGCATAAGAACAGGTCTGAGTTTAACTTTTATGCATGTCTCAAAACCACAGCTCTTATGTGGAAGTCCTTATGTTAGATTATTTTGTATTTGTAGCAAAGTTATAAGAGAAATCCATGGACTCTCAAGAATCAATGCTTACAGCAGTCTATTGTTTATGTAAGGGATTTTAGTGCCCAGGATTACATACAGGATGAAGCTATATTTTATTTCTGGAAAATCTTTCATGAAACAAGGGTATGCTTCTCAGCCATTGATTTCTTCTTCCATTTAGAATGATATGTAGAATAAAAAAATAAAACTTTCTATTTCAAAGGCCTTTCCTGAGAATTTAGTGTAGTTCATGTTTAGATCAAAGGCTGCCATTTTTAAGTACCTGTGCCCAGACTCTGCCTATTTAAGTCACTGAAATCCAAAAGGCACTAATAATTCTGAAAATCTTATCATTTATTGAAGCTGGTAAATGTAGTTAGTAAATTTAGAAACATCAATTTTATTCTTTTTCTGTTTATGATGATATTGTCTGTAATGCTGTGGCATTTCCCTCTGTAAAACTAATTTAAATTGAAGCAACTGTTTGTACACCAATCTGTGTTTTATCAAGATTACTGCATAACAAAATAATTGACACATATATGTACACTGTATTTTATGGACAGACTACTGACAAGTAATAATACTTATCATGTCTCAAAACAAATTATTTTTAGATTGAACTTTATAGAATTATTATTTTAATAGAACTTAATTCCTGTAGTTAGAATACTTTGTATTTTGATAATCGATATTCTCTCTTACATCTTTCTATTAATCCAAGCTCAAGCAGCAACTAAACCCGATACACATTTCAACTCCACTGGAAGATATTAAGTTCCTGTGACTGTAGAAATTTTGTCATGAGCTGTACCCACAACTCTAGCTCTGCTCATCAAATTCTGCAAACTGGAGTCTTCAAAGCGTGTGTAGTGTTTGTCTCAAACGGTTTGACATTTTCAGGAAGCAGTGAAGTGTTTTCTATGGGCTGCAGAGGACTATTCTGTGAGGCTTTGCACTGAAAACTAGAAAGCTGAATCAAACTGTGCACAGTTCAGTGCTGCTGTAGCAAGAATGCTTCCAGTACATCAGCTGGTTCCAGTACATCAGCTTTATTCAGAACTACCTCACACACCTCTGCTCTGCCCTGTGACCTGCAGGATTAGCACTCTCCTGATTTCACCTGGTAGAGGAAGAGAAAAGGAAACAGGGAATATGTGTGACTTCCTGACTATGTGACACTGTGGGCATCGAGAGCCTGGGAACTGTCCTAGTAGGGAGGGGGTTTGAACTAATCTCTTGTGTTTTCTGTATATGCTTTATTAACAAGTACCAATGAAAATTAAAGAACAAATGTCAGGAAGTGAATTAGTTTGACTTAACGTGTGGTCTGTGCTTTCATGTTTGGATAAATGCTTAAGTTATTGTTTCTGGACTTTTCCAAATTTGGCTTTTAATATGCAAAGTTGAGGAGAACCTGACATGGGTAATGAATCTGCAACAGCAAGTTTACTGAAAATTATAAAGCAGCTGCAAATGTTGGCTTCAGTCCTGTAGAAACAGCAGAAATTGTTCCAGAAACAGATGGCTGAGGGGCTTTCATTTATTTGGGGACTGTTGGTGTGTACCTGCCCAGTCCTGTCTGCAGTCAAAGGATGTCATGAGGGCATAAAAACAATTGTACTGGGTCAAAGATACATCCAGCCCAGCATCCTGTCTCTGACAATGGTCTATGCTGTCTCAGAAGAAAAGAAGAAAAAGCAGTTCCAGAGGAAGAATCTTTTATCAGTGACTTTGATATTGGCTGTGCCTGATCCAGAAATTTGCTTTGAATATTCGCTATCAGTTCACGCTGCCATCTACATTACTCCAATTCTTAAGCAGCTTTTGTGCGGACAAGTATATAATGTTTCAGTGGAAAGCAAAATGGGTCTTTCTACTGCTATATACCCACTTGTGACTCCTGGGCTTTGCAAATGACCACCTGGTAAAAACCTGTGGATGTTTAGTTGTCCTAAAATGCTGTAAGTGTTCTGAGAAGCCAAATATTCTTTTCATCTCAGCTATCACCCTAGCCAGCTTCCCGGGAGATGTGAAGATCACAAGCAAGGTTTCAGATCTCACCAAGCCCATACATCTGTTCTTGAATTGTACTCAGCTAAGGGTGAGCTGACGTAATTTCAGTTGGTCTGACCCTGTAAGTTTTATGCTGAAAGAATGAGAATTGGAGAATCAGATGTGTAAGCTCCCATTTTGCTAAGCATCTAAGTCCTAGTGACTTACACGAGAAATAAATGTGGGTTTAAGAGTGTTTCTGAACAACAGCTTTTGCTATCATTAAGTCCACTTTCAAATTTTTCGGAGGTGACATCCATTGACCTGAATGGAAATAAGAGTATGGGTTGAGCCTACACAGAATAGTTTAGATCACCAGTCTGAAAAAACAAGTAGAATAATCTACCACTCTTCAAAGTGACTTGTATACTTCCATCATACCCAGTATCTCTCTACAGGCTCCTGTTCCATGATCACAGCACTGGAAGATTTTCGGCAGCTTTTATGGACTTTTTTTTCTTTCAAATCACAAAAATACTTGATCTTATACTATCCTGGTTTAGTTTTAAGATTTTTCTTTAAATAATAATTATTTGCAGCCTTGTTAAATTGTAACCCAAAAGAGCATTAGCACTTGAGCCACTGAGACTCCTGAGTCTGGAGCTGACGGCTGGACATAGACCCATTACCAAAAGGGGTAATAGTGGGCAATAGTGGAAGATGCCCAGAATAAGATGTGTACACGGCTACAAAACCTGCTCATTATTTTAGACACAAAGATAAAGTAAATCTGCATAGCATCTAAGAAGTTTTCAAACAGGGGAAAATAAATGATTGAACTATAAATAAGAGATCATTAAAGCTCCATTAAAGTCACCTCACTCTATTCACTCAGATTGTTGTAGCTCTGCAAAAACCCCCACTCTTTCGAGTGGGAAAAAAATAAGTTTTTAAGGCTGATTGATTACAGTCTTGACAAAATTAAAATTATTGTTTACATCGCTTATATTCAATCTTATTAGTATTATTAATTCATTAGACCAGTTGGATAAGCTGTTATCTCCAATTCTTCCTAAAATCAATAGTTATAAAAATGACAAGGCAGGCAGATTAGGATCAATGTTAAATTAGTACAAGTAAACTAAGATTGCAGTTTAATTGCAACCATGTGAAACACCAACATTACATAAAGGAGGATTTGATTGTTTCAGCTTGACATATAGTCATTATTTGTTGGATTTTCAGCACAAAAGCATCCTGTGAAGTGTTTTTAACAGAAGTCCTCCAAAACTTGAAAAATGTTGCATTAAATTTAATGAGAAAACCAGGAAAACCTTTTGCCATATTTCAGCTCAAAGTGGATGAACCACCTTATAAAAAGCCATGTTGCTTCGTGTTTCTGAGAGAACATCTGCACTTGTAGAGAGCAGCTGGCGAAAGCGAAAAGTGGGGAGCACTCAGGAGCTCGGCCGGTTGCAGAAGCCATGCCTCTCGTGCAGGACAGGCAGGACAGTAACCCACCTTCAGGGGCTGAGGGCGACTGCGCAGACAGAAGTGGTGTAGACAGCTCAGCTCGCCCCATGGGTGGGATATTGGTGTTGCTGGTGGGCAGCCAGGCAGCTGCTGGGACAGCCTGCAACCTCTGCCCAGTGAGGTTCACCACATCATCTGGTGAGATGCTGCCTAGAATGTGGGGACATCATTTCTGCATCTCGCAAGGCAAAGAAGCTGTCTTGTTGGTCCCATGTTCGGGCCATTAATTCTGTGTCTTGCTATCCACCTTGTCTAAGGAGCAGGGCAAAGATCCCTTGGAGGACTGTGGCTCAGCTGCAAAATATTTTAAATGCTGGGCAAAGTGCCATGTGTTTGTAGTTAGCATTGAACAATCACCAGGAAAACATATCGTGAATTATCACTAACAGCTTTTCTCAGTGTGGGAGCTAAACAGCAGAAGGGGAGATTGGCAAGTGATTGAACACGTAAGCAAAGCTGGTAATTTATCATGCTGTATCAAGAGTTAAACACAGGGTGGAACCAATGGTCAAAAGACAAATTCCTATAAACACAGAGCTATGTTGTACAGCTAAGCTGTACTGGACACTATACTGAATAATCTGGGCTAGTGTAGCAGAGAGAGAAAAACTAAAGGCAACAGTTGTTGCCCTTGTGCTACTGAGAAGATTTCTAAATTACTGTAATGAAGATAACCCAGATGGTGGTGTAATCCTCACCCTGGTGTCAAGGTGGTGAAAGAAAACAGAAATTATGGAATTGTGAAAGGCTGAGACTGTGGAAAGCTAAGTGGTTTCTTAATTAAAATGTCCCTATATTATTATTACCATGGTATTAAAATCAGTAGGAGGTTTATTTATCAGACTTGTTATTAGAGGAGCTGAGAAGCTCACAAACCAGCCTGACACTGTCAGCTCTGCACAGGGCCCAACCCAAACTGCTGGTGCTGCTGAAGGTAAAATTTAGTTTCTCTTCCTCCAGATTAATAGTCTATCCCCAGTTCAATCAATTCCAAACAGCTGCTGGATAGGATAGTGGTAACCGCTTATTTTTCCTTTGGATTATTGGAGTCTGACAGTTTAATACGTTCACTGGCTCGTTAATTCTTCCTTGTCCTTGCCTGAGTCACACCCTGTGAATCCTTTTTTACTCTTCAGAAACCTAGTTGCTTTAGACAACTTCTATACTGTCTGTTTATCCAAACCTGTTTTGGTGCCCTTCAATGTTAAAAGAAGACTCTGATACTGCTTTAACTGAACTGCTTGGCTGGGGTTTATTCCACTGTCAAAATACCATGGTGTGGGTGTATGCAGGTACGTGGCTACAGATGAATTAGGTGGCTAAGATCCCCCGAAAGGTGGACATAGAGTCAAATAGTCAGTGGAACACAGAGGTAAAGCAGTTTACTAAAAAAACTTGCCCAGTGGGTGTTCCTACAGTAGACACATTATGGCTGAGCAGATATCCTGTTCTTGCAAGAGAAATAATGAGCAAAATGTTAATCCATTAGCTAGATATCATCCTTAGGTAATGCTGAGTCTGAATAGGATCATGACAGTTTTAAACTTTCCTGTCATGGATTTTTCCTTCAATAGAGATTATGTCAAACATGTAATCACCCCGAGGGGGTTCTGTCAGCCTCCATTTTTGGACAGTGGATTCAGTCACAGCACCATCTCCTGTTCCTGCTGGTGTTACATTCCCTCTCAGATCTTCAGTGTTTGCTCCATAACCCGTTACTTCTGCCAGATGGGCTCAGCAGATTCAATGCTTAGATGATTCTAGACAAGAATTTTTTCCTGAGTTAATACAAAACTCTACAAGTGGAATGCTTCAGTGCCTTTTTCAGCCATACACAAATGCTTTGCCTGTTTTAAAAGTAAGTACTTTAAAAAAATCTCATCCTTTAGAATAACAGAAGATTTAAAAAACTTTCTCATCTGCCCTATTATTTCTAGTTCATTCCTTTGTACTGAAAGCAAGGACTGTAGACTAATGATTAGACAGGATAGCATAGTTGTTTGGGGAGATAATAATGTGTTAGGAGTAGATGGTGCCTAAGTGTGCTTTCCTAGAGCTAGGGCACAATGACAAATACTGTACTTTAAGGATAAGAAGTGCTCATTGGTTATTCATACCTACTTATTTTAAGATGTATCTGGTGTATGAGAATTGCTGGTTTCATAAATCTTCCAGTTCTCTTTCAAGGCAGCTCATTCAATGAAAATAGCAACATGTGGTGGGGTCAGTACACCCTCATTTAATTTTGTATTTTTATTAATATACATCAAATTGAAAAATATTTGTTCCAGTTTTCATTAACTACAAATGTCATGGTGCCCCTTAAAAATATGCCATAAGCCATTTCTTAACCTTTTTACTCAAATCCGCATGCTACTTGTTCAGTACAACATGGATAAATGTTTCACTACACGCAATTTACATCCATGAGGGAGTACCGCCTCTTCTACTCAGACCTGTACCATTGTAAGTCATTATGTTTTGTACAAATATTCTTTTGCAAAGGCTTCCACAGGGTAAAATTGCAGTCACTAGGATGAAGAACTGTGTGCTACTGGCATAGGATGTTACTGATCTGGGGACACCAGATGAACTCTGCCTTGCTCATGACAGATGAAGAACAGAGGAAAACAAAAGCACCTCGATATCTCAGGTCTGAGGAAGGAGTTTTCCCAACCCCCAAACCTAAGAACTAATTTAAGGGTCATATGGATGACCAAAGCTTAAAAACATGTTTTTAACAGAGTTTGATAGGCATCATCAAACCTCCGGTAGCCTGTGGAGACACTTGTGTGGATACATATTAGACACAGAATTTCCTCCAGAAGAAGAGTCTTCTAGGAAAATCTAATCTTATTTTGAGGGTTAAGTGATGGTTAATTCATCAGCCTGGACTTATTCTGTATTTCTAGACTGAATTTTCTATCTTTGACATCTAAAACCAGCATTACATTATGCTCTATTAATGATGTTGAAAAATCCTACATAATCCACAGGAAAATACTAATAGACTAGGATCCAAACCATTTCTCAACCTTCTTTTCAAGAAGTCAAATAGTATTACCTTCTCCAGTCCTTGCCCTGGTTTCATGGCCCTCCTCTGAAGTCCCTGAAGCATGTGGAAAATGCTTATATGTTCTTCCTCAGTTTGGAAAGCTTTCCTGCACCTACTGGAAAGTTAAAAAAAAAAGGAAAATCTTATTTTCAAACCTAATATACTGAAAGCAAATAATGGGTTACAGATAATATATATACCTTATCTGTACAACTAGACAACGGATTTTCTACATGTCCTCAGTTTGGTCTGACATTTTAAGGGGTATTTTCAAATATACTCCTGTTATCATTTGTGCTATTTGTTACTTGCATTCCACAGTAAAGCGATACTGGAAAAATTTCTTCGTTTCTTAAGTAATTAGCTGGAAATAGTTTTATTTTTTTTTTCTAATGTGAATATATTGCTTCGACTGGGGAGATAGAACAAGGTGGCTTATCTTACTTCTCTTGCTAATTCAACAAGTTTAAAAAATAAAAAAGTGCACTTCAGAAAGCTTCCTCCTCTTGCAGACTACTGACTAAATTAGAAAATTATAACAAGACATACATAAGTTACATTATGTGTGGCAGCCATCAACTGTGTGTTTTGAGAAGAGTTAGACTTTAACATGCTGTAAGACCTTCTAATCTGACTGCAACATCATCTAGTGGTGGTTTCACTAACACTACATACAGCTTTCCCCCAAATTTCTGCCTTCCAAAACCAATTCTTTTAAAGCTTGGAGATATAACATATGTGGTTTTTTTGCAGACATTTTATCTGATCTCTCAAACTGAAATGGAATTTTTTTGCATTGTAACGGTTTAGACAGTGGCATAATAGTGTTATCTGCTCTCTTGCCTAGTCATTCCATCAACCATTCTGACATTGCTAAGCAGATATCTGGTACAATAACATGATTATCTGTTTCCCGTGTAGTTTCTCTTTCCGACAATTGGATGTAACAATGTATGTTGCAGTTGTTGTGTATTACTTGGTACATACGTACAATGAATTTTTTGGGGGGTAAATCTTATCCTTTTTCATATAAAGGATTCCTTCCTGAATCTCTAAAGCTGATCTCTCTTGGGATGTGCCCAGAGTCCTGGATTCTGATGAGTTCAGAAGACAGCGAGTGCTGAGGGCTGAACATGGGGAAAGAAAATAGTCCAAGTGGTTATAAAATACAAAAGCCTGGATGTTGAGAGTGGTGGAAGTCAAGAAAAAAGTTTATTCACTTCTTAGGTACAGCAGCCTACAAATCTAAATTACATTAAAGCACTGTCATCTTACATTGAGTGTGGCTGTGATATCACTCCTTAATTCCCCAGTTTTCCCAGTCAGAGATAAGACATCTGTATTGTCTCAGCTGGTGGTGCATATGAAGTTGCTTTATTCGTGGAGAAGTGACTCACTGATTTTCCAGTTGCTGAGACATCAAAATAAATACATGCAGCAATAAAGGATGAAGTGATTTCAAAGATCTTCGCTGTGTAAGATGTTTGTGTTTAAACTCAGTGTTGGGTGATCCCAAAGATTTTTCAAGTGTCAGCAAGAGAAAATGAAAAGCAATAAAAAGGTAAATGATGAATGAACATTTTTTCCTGTGTTGGAGGTTGGGTTTTTTGAATAAAAATGAAATTATGGTGTTTATTTATTCTGAAACTAATCTAGAAATAGAAGAAATATAAAGAATCAGAAAACCAAGTTTCTCCTTCCAAATCTTTATTTTTTTTTTTTTTTTTAAAGAAGTTTTAAAATGCTCAAAATCTTTATAAACTTAACATAAAATCAGGGATTAAGTATTCCTCCTGGAACTGAATTCCGCATGAATCCTGTTTTGCTTATACAGTTAACTACCTGTGTAGAAGCAGCTAATGAGCAGTCATTTAGAAATTAGATTTAGATCCCCTGAAGGTCATTAGACCAGCAAATCTGATAGCTACATGAAAGGTAGTGAAAAGACAAAAGTACATGTCAGTAGCCAGGAGCTGAGGAGTCAAGGCTGACATCAACGTTTTACTGGGGGAAAAAAAAAAGCTATAATAGCAGTATGAAAGTAATATCCATTTAAAGTATATCAGCGTTCAGATGAAAAGATAGTTTTCAAAATGATAGGCGTTTCATAGATCATGTGGTTGGAAAGGCAATAGGAAAGGAGACCAGGAATGGGTCTTAGCTCTCTGTGCAAACTGACAGACTTCTGTCAAAACGCAGGCACTGCACTCTGCTTGTGATACATCAAGGTACTTGACTCCTCGGGTGCCCTGACTTTGCATTTACAACCACCT
Organism: Cnemophilus loriae; assembly: GCA_013397755.1. Lineage (NCBI taxonomy): Eukaryota > Metazoa > Chordata > Aves > Passeriformes > Corvidae > Cnemophilus > Cnemophilus loriae. The sequence goes on from VZTF01001983.1 coordinate 4,340,411, forward strand.
CTACTTTATAGTAGAGGTGGTTATAGCTGTATAATTAAAAAGAACACATTAAACCAATTAATTACAGCGGCAGCTCTGTTTTCAGAGACCATATAAGTTAATTGCTTTCTCATCCTTCTCTGACCTTGCTTCTGTAAGCAGGTAAGATAAATTCATTTGACATTTGCTCTTTGCCAACATTACTTCCTGAACATCCTCTGCAAAGCAGGAGATTAATCCTTCAGGGTTAAAGCATGATGTACACAACACAGCTGTAGCAGGGACCAAGAGGATGAGAAACCCTCTCACCACATGCTCTACCATCTACCGAAAAATTAGCGACTAGATCCAAATTAGCCACTATGTTCTTCCTGCCAGATTGATCATATGGGAAAGGGGGTGGCAGCTGATTTCCATTCGGTCCCTGAAGTATCACGGCTTAACCAGTGGGTACACTGAACAACACATTGCTGTTTTCCTCCCCAGGGCACGCTTGGGGGTGAGAACGGGGTGGCAAGGGAGGGTAGTGTCCTTGAAGAATTGCGCAGTTATGCACAGAGAGTTGCGCAGTGCTTGCCCCAGCCCCAGAACAAACACGTGCACATGACTTGAACACAACTTTTAACAAGAAAATAAAATTAAAAAGAGGATTAATTAAAGCTGTTGTAACAGAAACAGCAATTTGGTGCCACTTCAAAATCGCTGAGACTCGTCATTTTTGTCTTTCTGTTATTGCTTGGGAAAGGAACTGCAAGAGGTAATAAAATACTGTCAATACAGAGATAAAAACCAACACCCACTCTGTCTGATGTTTTGACATAAGGATCTACTGGCTACCAACACAAAGCTTTACAGGTCACTGTGTTCCATAGTTTCCTTGTGAAACGTACTGCATTTCAGTCAGTTGGGATTATGGCAAATCACCTGGATGTACAATTGAAAACTTCAAATAGATTATTGGCTTTAAGGTATAGCTAGAGTGTGTGCCAGAAAATATGGACAAACAAATGGCAAGTTTCATGGCTTATTCAGTTGAAGGGGTTATGTTTTTGCGGGGTCCCTCATATTTGATTCACCATATCGTCACACGGCTCACTAGGCAGAGACAATAATGAAGTCTTGCTAGAAAATCAGTCATGTAAGCAACACTGGATTATTTTTTTTTCTGAAGGCAAGTCATTTTACAGCACCTGGACACAGCACCTTGTTCGGTTTGATTCCTTGAACAGGAAATCTTAAGGCCTCTTCTATTTCACATTCACCATTTCAAGTTTCCTGGGTTTTGAAGAATAATTTTGTAGGTTAACTTTAAACTCTAATGGCGTTAGGCTGAACAACTTGAGTCTTTTTAAAGTTATAACCCCCAGGAGATGCTGCAGTTGGCACTTTATGTGTGAGACTGAGCAAACTTGTTTTGCAAAGGCTCCTACAAGCATGAAGCACAGCACAGGTGACTGAGAAGGCTCAGGTGAATCCTGCACTGGCGGCATCTTGCATTAAATGTGTGAGAGTGGTGCTGTTCTGGTTCTTCAAAATAGGCATTTATCAGAACCCAGTGTGAGGTTGTGGGTCTCACCTATGCACCACGTTTGGGGCCAAAATTTTTGTAGCTTGGGTTGCTCTCATTTGAAGGGAGGAAGGTGGACACATTGCTCTAAATGGCAAGGAATAATAGCAGGGACTTTCTAAATACCATTAGAGCCTTGGGATGCAGGGACAGGTGTGACAACTAGCTGAGTCACTTTCCCATTGTCCTTTTCTACTTAGCCAAAGTAACAGGCCTGAGCCATGATTTTACAAGGCCTTCCTTTTGTGGGGTTTTACTTATCCGTAACATTCAGCCAACTGTTTTAGCCAGTGATAATTTAAGTACTAGTTCTTGTCCGTTTCCTTTGCATAGTCACGCAAAACTGCATTTCTGCTCCCTTTAGGTGCCTTCTCATTCCTAAGGCTCCCATAGACAGTTTTAAGCAATTCTCACAGTCAGTAAATACAGACAAGCAGCCACTCAAGGACTCCATCTGGCCTGAAACAGAAGGGGTGACTTTGACACCAGCACAGTTTGGAAGAAGTTATTCTGACTTGAGTTATGGTAATTTCCTGAGTGCTCAGGCAGGCATCACGATTTGCTGTGAAGTGGCAGGCCAAGATGCGACAATTTGTTGTCTTTTTCATCTCTATGGCACAGAAGCAGAGAAAACTGGTGGTGAAAGCAACCAATATCCACAAATAGTTTTACAACATGCCACATGCAAAGTGATGTTAGTAACAGGACCTCCAGTCTCTGCATCCTTGTTCCTCCTCCTGACCCTACTTTTACAGTTTTGCTGGTCTATTATACTAGGAAGTAAACTGATTTTTGCCAGTCTATTTTATCAGGAAGTAAACTGATTCACTAAAACAGGTTTGGGGATCCTTCTTTCAGCCAAGTGCAAAGGAAAAGAAGAACCCAGTCCATAAAATATAATGACACAATAAAAACGTCATGATTGTTCTAAATTAGAAATTATGAAGGGGAACAAGACATCAGGTAGAAAAATGTGCTGGAAGGGCTGAGTACGACTTAAGACCATTTTTTAAATGTGTGAGGCACAAAAGAAATGATAAAGCTAATGTTTGCCAGAAAAAGGCAGTAATGAATAATGCCAAAACCAAGAGGAAACACTCAGTAATTAATCTTGCTGTGGTCCTGGGAAGAAGCAGCTGTATGCCATTCTAGATGAAAAGCTACTTTTACTTAGTGAAGGTGATAGCAGACAATATCTATTAAAATAGCATTCAGATGATTACGTGTGTATACTTTGTTGTCTTCACTACTCCAAATGGCAGGTTATTCCAGATTCTCACTGGTCTTATGATCAGAAACCTGCTTTTAATTTGAAACCTTTTTTATTTTTTTTAGTGGATTCATACCTATGCATTCTTGTGACAATATTGTCATTTAGCTTTGTTTGTTTCCAAACTATATTTGTAAAACACAATAATGTGTTCCCTCAGTCCTTATATAACTGTACTAATAAATTAATCCCTTCTAGTTCCTGATCTGTGAAAGACTTTCTATTGTCAAAATCAGCTTCGTGTTTCTTTCCAGTCAATAAAGATTCAATTTTCCTCAGCTATGACTTTAAGACTGGCACACACATTTTAACAGATATTGAAAATTTCAGTTTTTCATATGTTCCAGAATATGCTTTGATTTCTATGTCATCAGAGCACACAAATGAATCAGTAAAATGAATCTGTGTAATATTCTAAAGTCCCTTCTATTTTACTCAACATACTCCCGATTTTCAGCAAATTTTTGTGTGCTTGACCTTTTCATGCCCAAGTCTGTATTTGCCTTCTAGTAAATATTCTTTCTCTTCTCAGAGTATTTCTTCTTGTCCTTCCTATATTTTTCTTCCTGTATATTGAAAAATCGTTCAGGCTATTGATAAAATATATTCTAAAATAGCTCCTTCAAGGATTTCACCTTTAGACCCTCCTAATCTTGCAATAAAACTGTGTGATGCCCAGTCCACAAAGTCTCCACTTCAGTTAGTTCTTGATCATTTTATAACCAGCGATCTGATCTATATCTTTTCCAGAGCAGGGTCTGTCTTTGTGGCACAATACCATCTTGATTTTGAATAACATCACCAGGCTAGCGGATTTCGATGAAGAGGAGATTGCAACATTCTTCTCTCTTCCAATATTTCCTTTTAATTGTTGGTGGAAATAATAAAAAACTCAAAGTGAGATCTAGTTCCAAATTTATTTTATTCAAGTCACTGTGAAACACTAACTTGTGCTCTTTTAGCCCATGAGGGTAAATCAGTCAGGATTCCTCCAGAACAGAACTAAATCAGGAAATTTTAGAGAAATACAAACTAACAAAGCATAATTTGATAAGAAATGTATTGCATATGCATGATCATGGGCATAAATCTACCCTTTCCCTGATGCTCATGTGTCCATATTTGTTTAATTAAACACAGGATGGCACAGTGTGAAGTTATTTTAAAAAAAATTATAAATGAAACCATTTTTTGGAAAGGAAACAACACTAACTCACCTCCTTAGAGTAGTCACAGACATGTGAAGTATACTTTAATTGTATATTCAGTGACAGAAGGTTACTTGAGGAATATTTTATCAAATGACTGAACTTCATAGATAACCAGCCTCAACTGGTTTGCAGAACTTTTAAATGTGAAAGCCTACAAATTAAGAGAATCAGGATGGGCTGAATTTGATGCATTTTTTAAAATAATATATCAGGTGAACTCTGCAGTCCACATACTTTCAGCCCATGATGAAATACATCCTTTTTAAGCATTTGTCTTGGGCAGGCCAAGGTCAGAACAAAGCCTCTGCCCAGCAGCAGGATGTGTGGGGAATCCCACCCTTCTGTCTCCACTGGAGCCTGGGAGCAGAGGTGCATTTGTGAAAGGTGGGAAAGGGCCAAGCTTTAAGCTGCTGCTCAGCTCAGTTTGCCAGAGCTGAGGCTGAAAAGAGCCATTTGGGGCCATTGTTGGTCTGTGAGGTGCCTGTGCTGCCCCAACACAGCTGAGTTCAGGTCAGCCAGTCGGGGTTACCCTGGTGAGTGAGGTCTGGAGGGAAGCTGCCCTCACACAGGGCAAAACTTAGAAAAGCCTCCTTTCACGTGCTTTTGTTCCTACTTCTTCAGCACTGATCCACCGCTAGCTGGGGTCTGTCTCCAGCCATTCCTCTGTATCAGTTTGTTCCACATCTGCTGTGCAGAAATTATGATGTGGGTAGGCTCTGCTCTCATAACAAACACTATGTCCCTTGTGCTCCTATAAAATTGTTCTCTCTTTAAGCCTAGAATCTTCAATTACAGATCCACATGGTCTTTAAAGTCCCTTTTATTAGGCAATAAAATAAAAAATTTATTAGGATTATGCCACTGAGGCAGGATTCCCTGAAGATGTGTTGTGAGAAACAGTTAATAACCAAAGCAGTTCCAGCAGTTTCTGGAAGGCAGCAGCCTATACTTTATCAAGCGTTGTTCCAACTGGTACTGGGCTGCACACACGTGCAGCTGTGTTCACAAGGGTGGCTCTTGCAATTTCAGCAGGTAAGGGCATGGCCAGCTGAACATAGAGACAAAGCCAGGATGCTGTGATAACAAACTTTACAGTGAATTTCAGTTTGTCAGAGACATTCTCCTTTTTAACCCTCCAGAGTAAGCATCATTTGAAGGTTAAGAAAAATGCTCGAAATCTTTATGAGACCTAAGAAGGAGAATGTGGAAATCAAACTATATTTGTGGCTCATTAAATGCCACAGCCTTTAAAAAGCACATGTTCCTCTCATTCTGAATTTTCTGCCTGACTGTGCCTCTGTGCATCATTGTCAGCCAGAAGATGAACTTTCTGAAGTATCCATAGGGCACTGTCTTTGAGCACTTGGCAATAAGTTCAGTGATAATTGCCCAGCAATAATTTATATTACTAAAATAAAATAAGCTAAGAAGCAATGAATGTCTTTCTTACAAGCTAGTTTTTCATTTTCCTTTTGTTTTCCATGGTCAGTTATGCATTTGGACAGCAAACATTTACCCTTAAAAAAGTTTGTCTTCTCAAGCCACAGCAGGTTTATGAACTCCTAAAAATGCTGCAGTGAAAGCTGTGAGGTACCTAAATTATCCTTGTTTACACCCAACCTCATCCTTCTGCAGTGATGGAGACAGATGTTGTTCAATGAAGACATGGCTCATCACAGTTTATCACACTGAGGTATGTGTGATTTACTCATCTGTGCTCTTTTTTGCTTTTTCCTGCTTGTTTTTTGCATGGAAATTATAAAACTACTTATGCTTTTTCACATTCCTAAATTTGATTGTTTCATAAGACTCCAGATCTCCAGATCTTTACTTATCTACACAATTAGGTTTAACTTCAGGTTTAGATGAAACTGTCTTAGGTGAATAAACATATATTTTGTTCTTTGGCTTCTCAGTGATCAAGACACCCACTGGGAGCCACGAGCCCCAGCTGCTACTTTGTGTGGTCTTCCTTGATAGTGGGAAGTAAATAAAATTCCTCAGGTGGAAGAAAGGCTGAGTTAACTTGCTGGAGTCTTAACTCGCACCATAGATGTAAGACTTACAATTTGGACCCTTCCCCCACATGCATGGAGATGTGAAAACAGAGGGCATCTTTTCTAGTAGGTAAGTTTCCTGATCACACTCATCTGTGAGGAAATATTTATGGTTGGGAGGGATTATAGTGTCATGCCTGGGCCCAAACCAGTCAGTCTGTGGAGCAGATTACTTTTCTGCATTTCATCAAGATCCTGTAAAGACATGAGGAATGAAAACAGAGCCATTCCAATTTCCAGGGATCTTTTTAGAATGTTTTCAGTCTCAACAACTGATATCAAAACAAGTAATATATAGTTGGTTAGTTGTTGTTGCTTGGCTGTTTATTGCTCTAATGTCAAGAACGAAGTCACTCTCTTGGATCATTGTTTTGTAGATTCAGCTCTGTAAGGCACAAGTTATGTCACATTTACCTTTATCTAAAGATATTCATAGCCTGTAGCTTAAATTTTCGAATCCTGTACCTCTATTCAGAGACTCAGAAACAGTTATATTTTTTCTGAGGCTGATCCACGCCAAAACCCCACTTTTGACACTTTTGTATTCATTAAAATCAGAAAAACCTCCATTTTTTTCATAGTATTATTTTAAGTGTTGCAAATTCCTGACTGAAATTTGCAGTCATGACAGGTGTAATGCCTCACAGTCCGCTTCTGAGATTTCAAGCACCCTGCTGCTGTTTTTGTCAGTCTAACTTTCCTCTAAGAGCTTCTTAAATAACTTTTATTGTAGCTGATCAGTATATATTTTTCTCCGGTTTCCAGAAGTCATGTCAAGCTAACCTAATCAGATATGAAACTGGATGCTTTGGAATAGCTCTCTGTGTTAGGGAGGTGTGCTAGAATTTTCAATAGGTATGGTTTCAGCCTCTTTTGCCCTCAGATAAACTAAAGTGCTTTTTAACATGCTCGCAGTGCTCTGTGACATTGGGGTAAAGGGTTATACAATATCTGCTGGTCTGTGCACTGCTATCTCCATTATTGCAGTAACTGAGCTCTTCACAAGCATAGAAGAATAGAATTGTGCCTCAGAACCCCCTGAGGCTCTGAAGTAGGAACTTCATCATGTCTGTGGGAAATGAATGGAGAAGACAAATTGAGGGCTAAGCCTTAAAGGTCTTTCGGGCTTGCAACACTGAGATGAACAATATTTACAGGGAGATTGAGCCTGGAGTATTCTCATCTCCAGGTCAGTCAGCCCTGAGGAGAGTTAGACACTTGTGCAACTGATCCTGAAAAACTCTTGAAACTATCAAAGACTTGATTTCAGATGCAGGATGTGCAATTTAAATGCTCCTGCAGGTTCCTGCTCTGGTGAGTACTGATGCTTGATGTGATGAAAATAAGAGAAGTTATTGGAGTGCACTTATCTCAAATACCTGAAAAGTTATTCTATACTTATGGCATAGGAGGGGGAAACCTGGGTTTAGAGCACTCAATTAGACAGAACAGGGATCAAAACCAGATTTCCTTCATACCACACTCAGATCTAGCCTCGCTACAAGAAGGCTCTTGTTCTCCCCAGTGGTTATTTAGTAGTTCTACTTAGTGGGATTCTTGGTTAAGCATTTCTGAAGTCCCATAGCAGCTCATGGCCTATAGGATTGTATCACTGCTTGTAGCACTGTAGCTTTGTAGAATCTTAGATACATGGGATGCTCAGACACCTCAGGTGTTTGGGGGCTAACCAGTTCTTCCTCAGATCATCTGTGGCTCCTAACTGGATTGTGGCCCTTGTTGCCTGAAAAGAGATAACAGATGTTTTTTCTACAGGGGCAGGGTCTTCTTAATGTCATATTATTCTCTAACATGACCTTATTCCTGAGCTTTTACCTCACTGACTGTGCTAATGGAGATCAAGAAAAGGAAAATACGATTTTGCTTGAACTTGTGGATATCTTTCTCAGTATTTATTGGTGTGAACTGGTGGAGCCATGATCTCCAGATGGGTGTTTCTTCTTGTCCTGTCACTTGTAATCTGGAAGAAGACACTGACCCCCACCTGGCTACAGCCTCCTTTCAGGCAGTTGTAGAGAGCAATAAAGTCCCCCTTGAGCCTCCTTTTCTCCAGGCTAAACACCCCCAGCTCCCTCAGCCTCTCCTCACAGGACTTGTGCTCCAGGCTCTTCCCCAGCTCCGTTGCCCTTCTCTGGACACGCTCCAGCCCCTCAATGTCTTTCTTGCAGTGAGGGGCCCAGAACTGAACACAGGATTGGAGGTGTGGCCTCACCAGTGCCGAGTACAGGGGGACAGTCACTGCCCTGGTCCTGCTGACCACACCATTGCTGATCCAGGCCAGGATGCCCTTGGCCTTCTTGAGCACCTGGGCACATGCTGGACCACATCCAGCTATTGTTGACTAGCACTCCCAGGTCCTTTTCCACCAGGCAGTTTCCAGGTAGTAGGTACATGATGTCTAGGAGGTACTTGATACCACAATTAACATTCTTAGAGCAGAATTATACTTTCTTTCACTGCACATGTCCAATTAGCTTTTTTCTAGTTTCTTTGAAGTCAGACAAGGTATAAAAGTGTAGAAACATAGACAGTTGTGTCAGATTTCCTCTTCTGTAAATAATACAGCTCTTACATGAGAATGGACATTTATATCTATTTTCATGACATTTCACTCGATAGCTCTCAGGCAGGTGGCTGAAGAGTAAAGCGTGACAGTATCATCCCTCCCATTTCAAGACAACTGCAAAATTGTACTTCTCTCCTCTATAGATTTACCTGGCATCAGCCACAAACATTTTCACTCTCTGGTTTGTTTATAAAGAAATTAAATTAACCCTAGAACTCAAAGATCAATATCACGATTTGTTGGAGGAATCACTAATCAAGACCCTCAAGCAAATAATTTATTAACAGTTAGGACATGTTATACCCTGAACATATTACTATTAATAGTTATGGAAAATTTAGACATAAGCTTACAAGCTGAACATTTACCAAATGATTTATCCATTGAAAACAGGGAGTCAGTTGAAGTTCAATTACTTCTCATGCATTAAATTAAGTGGAGAAAACCTGTAGAATATGCAGAGCTCACATCTAACTAGCAGACAACACCACACAAAACCCACATCAAAAATGACATACAGATCTCACGAGGAACCCAGCCAAGTCACCCAACTAAGGCAGAGGGCCACAGGGGCCATCCATACCAATAACATGGCCAGGTCCCAACACAATAAAAGATGAAAGTCCTGAAATACTTCTGAGATACTGCTCTATGTTTCACCTGGATAAAGATAACTAATGAAATAGTGTGAATCTATCACAGAATATCTATGTGACCAGGTAAGGGAAACTGTGAGCTATGGAGCTATTTTTACTTCTTTTTTTTCCCCACGAAACATGAGGGAATACGAGAAAAACACTTCCTCAAGTCCTCAGAAAGATTATAAAAAATTCACCAAGAAATCAGTGTGTGATGCTCAGAGAAAGACAAAAAGACAACAAAAGACACAGTCTCCTGCCAAATTAAGAATCCTCAATGCAGGGTTGTAGAGGAAAAAACCACCAGATTTGCTGCAAAGGTTTTTTTTCTCAGCAGATATAAGACTATGCTATATTTAGCTCTTCTTGAGTGCCCTCATGCCTTAAATTACATGTTATTTTCTGTGGCCCTGCTTCTATAGTCTGTTCTGCCAGGAAATTATCTGGGTTTGTAAAAAGCTAACCAGGCTAGAGCTTTAACAGCTTAATAGGGCTACTGGCCTCAATTCAGCGTGCACAGAAGGGCAAAGCTATTGAGAAGTACTGGTAGAGACAAGTGCCTTATGCTGGTGCCCTTCAAGTCAACTTGAATGGAGGGCACAGACAAAAAATGTAGAACACAATGGAATAATGGCTCTAAATATAGCTTCAAGGAGAGGCTAGGCCATACTGCAGGAGATTACAAGATGTATTTGAAGGAAATCATCTGTACCAGTACCTGCAGGAATATTGAGAAAGACAACAAATGAAGTTAACTGGTGCCCTCAGTGCTAGGGAAATCTCCAGCAGTCCCTCTCGTGGTCACCAATAGTGCCTGGAAGGAGGCTCAGTGGCAGCTGGTTTGGCTCCCACACTGTTTCTGCATCCTCACCTTCCTCATCACCCAGAGCAGAAAGCAAACACAGAAGATTGTCTGCACTGCACCACTAAAGTTGTGGAGACAGTCTTTCTTCTCTTTACCTGGGCAGAAAACACTCCAGTCTAAACAGGAAAGTCCATGAAATCCTTCACTGCTGTTACTGTCAAGCATGAATTTCACAGGTGGGCTCAGCTGCTGACAGAAGAGCAAAGAGTTGATCTGGTGATTTTAGGCACCTGGAGATCCCGGGCATTAGCCAAGCAAAGGTTTATAATAGGAGTTTGAGTTGTCTAAAAAAGAGACTTGTGAGTCCGAGAACTCTTTCAGGAAGGTGGATGGAGCTAGATCAGTTTAATAAATGAGAAAAGCTCACTTGGAGAGTTTTTGTAATATAGTATTTTATGTACTTTGTATACAATTTACATACATACATGTATGTAATTGTAAATGTTGTACGTTTACCCCTCCATTTCTACTGTGCTGCTGGAAATGTGAATCCAAGCTGCTTTTTAAAGAGAGGCCTTGAAAGATTTCAAAATTCATTATGTACTCCTCCAACAATGCAGCTAAAAAAACTCCACTTTGATTTAAGTGAAGTTACTCCATGTGTAAATGACAACACCTCATGAGATAAGGGGTTCACAATCCTGCCCAAGACTTCACTTGGTCTCCCCAGGAACTGTTGTGCATTTCCAACACAGAAACAAAGGCAGGAGTACATTCTCTTTGAAGCCAGGCAGACGCTGTGAGAACCTCAAGCAGCAGGTGCCGGTGTTCACCACCATGCGAAACCACTATGCAAATGTGTGCAAACAGCTGCTGTCTCTTTAGCTTTGCACAAAACCTTGCACATCTCAGATGCTGGAACAAGAGCACGGCCAGAAGCAGATCATTCTTCAGGCAGCCAGAGCAGTGTTAGCTCACTCCAGCCTTGTAAGGGAGTAGAGGAGTTCCTCGGCCAAGCTGGACAGGAGCGTCATCAGACGTCTCACAAAACCTGATTTATGTGCAGCAAGCTCTGAGCCTGACAACGTGAGGAACAGCAGGCCCCAGCTGAACTTAATGGTGTTATACCAGTGAATAGCTTTTCCTGGACTCAGGAAGGTCCTCAGGCATCAATTCTAAAAAAGAGCAGAGTATTCATCTCAGGATAGTCCTTTCCCAGATTTGGCAGAGACATCAGAGCCCCTGGAAGGCAGGCTAAATACAGAATCATATGTACAAATTAGAGAAATGGTCTGGGGAAAACTCCAAAGAGAATATAATTCAATTACAATGTGAACAGAAATCTACATTTGTCTGCAGAGTCCGTCTGGAAGTAACTGAACAGATAGGAATTCTGCCCAAAAAATTGTATCCAAGGGTTACGGTAGATCAGGAATGAAATGAATGTCACCTGTGACATGCTCCCAAGGAAAAGACCAGCGTAATCTGAAGGTAAGCTTTTAAGACAGTCATATTACAGCTCTGTTTTGTGTTGGCAGGGCCTCAGCTGGACAGCCACAACTACCATGGGACATAAAAAAATTCAGAAGAAATTATCTTAAACGAGAAGTGTCTAAAAATCATGACTTTTGAGCAAAAGAATTGTGGTTCATCTTGAAAGAATAGACTGAAATGACAGTTTTCCTCAAATGCATAGGAAACTGTGGCAAAGAGGAAGAGAATAATCTGTTCTGATCGGTGCTGGGACAGTATGGCCTGACAACGTAGCAAGAAAATTTCAGATATCTTTACAGACAGTAGAGCCTGTGTATGGGTTATGGTTGCTGTGGAGTCACCAACATGTGAGATCTTAAAAGCAGACTGAACCAAGATATTTATAAAACTGATTCCATGTCAGGATGAGGGGTCTACTTCCAGTCCATGGGTTTTCAAAAGACCAGGCTGAGTCCTGGCTGCTTTTGTTGACCCATCAATGCTTACAATATTTTAAAATACTTTCAAGTCTTTTTCTTTCAGAATACGCTGCTTTAAGGCAAAGCTGATAGGCAACACAGTACATAACAAATGTGTGGGAGTCTGACCCCACTGGAGCAGATTTTTTGCAGATATCAAAGATTTCTACCAGTCATATTCCCACTGAACTCTTCAGAAACTTGTGATTGTCCCTATAGATTTCAGAGAAAAAGATTATGCCTATATTTACCCAGAGAGAAGCAAGAGCTAGTAAGGATTCTAGAGGAGGTCTGGAAATACATGAACAGAAAACAAACTAGACAGAGGAAATAAACCTCCCTCTTTCTGGTTTATGACTTCTCTGACCAGGTCTCGAGAAGGATTGCTGGTGCAGCCGCCAGTGATTACCTCATCCTATCTCCAGCAAATAGCTTTATTTTTAGGATATTTAAGACATTTTAAGAAATTACAGGATTTGAGCTCCAGACAAGAAGAAACATGCTCCCATTTGAGTTTTCAGTTGCAATACATCTAGCAGTTCTTTTAGAGTGAGTTTGAAGTGTCACATATTCAGTACCCAAAGTACAGAGTCTGTGCCTGTTTTTGAAGAGTTAATGACATTTTCTGTAACCATACAAATCATTTTATGTCCTGTGGGTCTCAGTCAGCTTTAATAACACCTCCAACCACCAGGAAAAAAAAAAAAAAAGAGGATTTCTTTTAAGTGTAGATTTATTTTGCTTCAGGAATTTAGCCCTTCATTTCTGATTTATAGTGGAAAACAAGGAATGTTAGGATTCTGTTTCTGAGATTTAACCTATATTAAAAGCACACCACCATTTCAGGTCTAGAAGACAGGTATGTTTTGCCAAACCCTTTCCTCACAGAAGACTGAATTCATAGTCCATTTTGTTCACAATATAAAGGGCAAATGCCTACTTTTCCTGGTCTGGATTAACAACGAAGTGAAAATTCTGCAATTTTTGCATTGTCAACCCACAACACAACCATTGAGGTAAGTCCAGTGATTTTTAATCAGAGTATCATGCCCTAATAGTTTGAGAGCAGTAGACATTTGATTACACTCAAAGGATCTATTTGTACATGCATGTGTGAAAGTATATTTATAAAGAACTGAATGTAAAATTGTCCTTATGCAAATATAGATGCAGATGCACATAAACAAATTATGTTGTATAGATATACGCATACAGAGAATGCATAAGATATGTTATATATTTACCACATATTGTATATTTATTGCATATCCAAATTCCTAAATATACAAATTATGTAAGATGAGGAAGTTAAAAAGGAGGTTTGGAAAAAAGTAAACTTATATCAATAAGGAATTTGATCTAATATAAAGTTTCTGACCCTTGCTATATACAAGCAATAGGAAATAGTGCCAGTCAAGAGGAGTAAAAAAAAGTTTTCTACTGATATGAAGAGAAATAATATACTTCGCTCTCTCATTTCAGTCTAGTCTCTCTCTTTTCAGGGAAAAAACATGCTCAGTGCTTCTAGAGCACTGGCAGATTGTCACTCCAGACCATCCTTTGTAATTTTGGTGCTTTCTGAGGTCACACTCTACGAACTTTACGTAAAAGTGCAATGAGTAATAACATGAATGAAAGTAATACTACATTTTTCATGAAAATATACTTTTTTTGGTCCGTATGCCCAGTAAATAGATCCAGAACGTGGAAGCTTGGTGTAGACCTTTAGAGCGCTTGGGAGCAGCCCATGGAGGAGCAACTGGACCTCTGGGATGGACAGTTCTGGGTGGATTCCCACAGGCAAACACTGCTCTGCTGGGGGTCCTGTTGGGCAGGAAGGACACACAGATCCCTTCCCAATGCACTCCTAACCCCGTAGGGGCTCTTCAGTGTTAGAAATCCAACAGCCACGAAAGCAGTAATGACAGTAGAAACTGGTGGCAGCACCATACCTTAGGCTACACTCCAGGTAAATAGAGCTTACTGTTTCCTTTAAAAGTAGGAAGATAGCTTTTCCTCCCCAGCAATAAAAGCCTTCTAATGCCCTTTATTTTGCTCATCACAAAGCATTAGCACCAAAACCACACAAGTCAGCTCTATCTCTCGGAGAGGAGTCTTGCTGTTTATAGCTGTGGGCTGTGGGGAGTGATTTAGTGTTTCCTTTCTGAGCACTGGTGTTGTGCAAAAAATACAGCAATGAGACATTCATGCCTTGATTTCCCTGAAATGATTTTTTTTTCCCAAAATTCCACCAGGCAAACTGATTTGGTCATTGTTTTCCAGTGGGAGGACATGTCCTTTATCATATACTTGTTCCATACAACTGCCATCACTTAGGACTTGGAAAGCAGCTGTGCAGACCTTATTGTCTATATGTCCTCTCCAAAAACCTATTAAAAACAAGAGCATTTCTCAACCATAAATAGTGAAATGCATTTACTTTGTTCTTCTGAGTCCTCCTTACATCCTATATAATTTCACAAACCTTCTTATCTGCAGTTAGATTCACAACTCCTGGGGAAAGATAAGTCACAAAGTTTGCTCAAAGGTCACCTGCTTGCTTGTTGCTTTCTGAGCCACAGCATGCAGATTGCAGCACTGGCTTTAGCAAAAATTACTTATAAAAACAAAAGTGCTAAAACATTATACAGCAATAAATGGCTGCTTTTTTTTCCAGGTAACTAGCAGTTTCAGCTTATCTTCTAGCAGGCATAAAAAACCTACGGTCAATTTACTCATATCACTCCTCTGCCTGCCAAGGCTTAAGAGCAAGGGAAGAAAATGAATAGATACAAGGCCATGTCACGTAATCATCACTTTTCTGCAGAATAAAATCCAGACACTAAATTAATTCAACCCTCATGACCTTTCCAGGACTGGAGATGTGCCAGCCCCAAGAGAAGAAACTAGATATAAGACAAATAAACATAAGTCACAAGGACAGTGACCATTAAAATGAGATTTCATATGTATAAATGAGGAAACAGCCAGTCGGTTAGCAGGTGTGGAATGGTGAGGATGAGAAATACAAAAACACAGCCTGGCAGAACTGCACTTTTCAGTGCCCACTATTGCAGCATGACCCCAGGAAATACCTGTGGTCCAAAACCATGCAATATGTCCAAGCTGTGCCACCAGTGTGGATTTCTGTGATGCCTCAAGGTAGTGGGATGGCTAGAATGTTTTATTTTCTGTAAGTAAAATGAAGACAGCCTCTAGGCTATTCTGAAATGAGAGCCATCCGCAAGCCAGTAAACAATTCTAGCATGGGAGAGCCAAAACCTTGGAGCTGAGGGTAATATTCTCAATGACTCCTCTGTAAAGCCAGAGCAGATGAGAACTGGAGTGAGGAGCACCAGCCATGGGGCATGTGCAGAGCTGAAAGGTGCATTGGTCCTGGTCCTCATGCCTTCTCCCATTGGGCCAGCACAGATTTACTGCCTGCAGGGGTCAGAGGCCAGGGCCCTGTCTGGTCCCTGAGCTGTGTTTGAACTCCAGGGCTGCTGGGTCACATTCTCTGTTCTATTTCCAAATATTATACATGCCCAAAGAGGCTATTTACTCACGGGCTTCTCTCAGAAACTTCTGGCTCCATCCTATGTGACTGAGGAAAGTATAGCACAAGTCCTGTACAAAGCTACCACACTGGCTGGCTGTTGGATTTGGGAAATATTTGCATGAATGAAAAAATAATGAATGAAAACAGACATCATAGTAAAGCACCTTGTTTTTTTTTTTAAATAATAAATCTAATACAACTCCAGGAACAAAGAAGGAATCAAACTAAATTTCATATTTACTTATAACCTAAAAAAGTTGATCCATGGCATTTAAGATACAAAAAATCCAACTCATTGACCTTCTGCTGTAAATCCACAGCAGGTTCTCTACTTCTCTCTCTCTCGACTCTCCTGTGCCAAACAAGCTCTGTCAAATTCTCACCTCTCAGCAGCTATTCCAAAATTAACATCAAGCATCGATGACCAAGGGTTTATTGGGAAAAAATGGTGCAAGGTAGGAAACAAGAGAAATTAATTTGGGGTTGTTTTTCTAGAAAAAGGATAATGTGAAAATAGGTGATAGTTTTCATGCTTGGAATCTTAGCCTGAGAAGTAACAGCAGATACATTTTAACACTTAAAAGTTCCTATCTTCAGGGATTTAAAATATTCTTAATAAGTTATACCTGAGGTGTGAATTTTTACAGAGCTTCATTTTGATGATATAATATCTTTCTAAAGAATTGTTAAGACAATTTTCAAGGCAGCTTTCTAACACTGCTGCATCAGATTAGAATAATAATGTTTTTCTGCTACTTACAAAAGTTATATTCTGCAAGTCCCCAGACCTTCTAAATAGGGATAGGCCCTGTTTTTTTGCCTATATTGGTTTGTCTTTTTGGGGCTTTTGCTTGGCTGATTGTTACTTAGTTGTTTTCCCTGGCTGGGAAAATAAAATAAACAAATACTCTAAGTCTGCTGTGTTTAGATGAGGGGGAAGTGATTAATCATAGACACAGAAGACATGCATAAAAATGAATAAATTTCACAAATTCACCAAGGGAAAAGTGAAATGGTGAAATCTTAGAAGATTTCTTGCATCCATTCTAGAACACAAACCAGAGGCTTTGCAAACATGGTCAGCTCAGGATACCAAATAGTTGCTTTGGTTAAATATAGGTAATACATTCAATTACTGAGGCTTGTAAATGTATCTAAAGTTATCCATAATAATCAAAGAATTATAGAATTGTGGAATACTTTAGTTTTGAGGGAAGTGCAATAGATCCTCTGGACCAGTCTCTTGGTCAAAGTAGATCCAAACCCTGTTAAGGTGGCTCAAAACTTTGTCCACTCAGTTTTTTAAAATCTTAAAAGATCAAGACTACACAGTGTCTGTGAGCAGCTTGTGCCAGTGTTCGAACACGTCCAGTGTGAAAACAGGTTTCCTAACATCTGACCCAGCTTCAGTGTCTTGCACCTTGTGTCAATGGCCCTTTATTCTCATCGTGTGATCGAGATGTGTAACTGTAAACCTGAAATGATTTCCACAGCCTTTGAGTATTTTTACTGCCATCATAGTCTCACTTGACTGTCTGTTTAACAGGAAAGATTGTATGGGAATGCCCAAAGCACTGTAAAAATCAGGTAAGTTTGGTGTCTGTATGTCTAATAATACATGCACGTGTGTTATACATATACAATATTTGTGCACGTATAATGCATTTGGATGTGTAGTATATACAAGCATACACATAAACATGTATGTGATGCGTGTACATTTACATGTACACACGTGTATAAGGATGGAACAAAGCCTGTGTGTTTGTGCCAGTGTCAGCCTTTTGCCAGCACTGCTCGGTGAGATGAGAGGGCAGGTTTGGCAGGACTGTGCACAGCCAGTCCATCACCTGCTTTTTAAGCAAACTCAGGGCATTACTGCCCCAGCGTGGTGGATCGTGCTCTTGCAAGTGCCACGAAAATTCCAGGTCTAGAATTCACTGAATTTTTTCTCACTTTGGTCCTTGAAGTCTTACCACATCGATACAAATTCAGAGTTTTATTTTAATTTTCACTTCAGTTTCTCTGAACCCAAAGAATAGGTGTGCTTTTAGACAAGGCAGCTCCAAAAGAGACATACTGTGCTTTTTGTTTAAGAAACCATACACAAAAAAATATACTGCAAATGAATATAATCACTTCAAAACAGATTGTTTAGAACATTTGTTAGAAGTGGTGCCTGTCCTTGTGATTTCCTTAGGTTTGGCCAACCAGCCTGCTCATGCTCTCGAGAGGCATTAGCCTCACTCACACTGCATTTTCCCACAGGCTCATATAACCCAAGGCATGTGCACTGAGAGGCTCTGGGCATCATTGCTGCCCTTAGATGGCTGCAATTCTTGCACTTTTATAGCTGGTGAGGCCTTACTGTATCTGATTTACAGGCTTTCAGACCAATCTATTTGTCCTGAGTGAGCCATATAAAGTCAAATGACAGTACTGTGGGCATCACAGCAGTGACCTCAGGCCAGGAGAACACCATATTCCTATGTCAGATCCATATACACTTTAGCTAGGAATAATCTCGAACCTACGTTGAAGGTGTATATGGGTTCAGCCTCCATATGTGGCTTTTTCTTAACACTTTCATTCAAACAATCTAATTGGAGGCAGGTTTCAGCTGACATTAAGGCCTGGCTATGTTCATGCTTTCCAGGCAGGTTACAGGCAAAATGCCAGGAAAATGGAGCTCATGACTGCAGAGGTAGACAGAGCCACCAGACCATCAGGCTCACGTGTTTTATTTATAGTGATGCCCAGCCAGGACATCCATTGCATTCAGCTGCTATTACAGCCTGAGGGTGCAGGTAAAATATGAACTGGGATACAGGGCTTGAATTTTATAGGGCTGCAACCAGCTGAAGGGGATTTATCTATATAGCAGTTGTTTACAGCCATTTGTAGTGCTAAAGATAACTTCTTCCAGCAGAAACTGGGCTTTTAAGGTCCATTTGTAATACTCAAATCCTTTCATAATGTAAACGAGAAATGAGGACAGCGGTTCTGACTTCCAGAATTTGGTTTGCTCAGACAAGTGCATTTCTTTTGTGTTTCGTCCTGATTTTGTAGAAAGATTTCTGAAAACCTGATGCAGTAAATTCCATTAGTCATACCTTGATAAATGTACTGCACAAAGATAGGTAGTTTATATTATATTCATTACTGAATCAAGTAATCTATTTCCTAACTATTAATTCAAACCTCTGGCCACAGCATAGAGTTTATGTTGGCCAAGGTACTGCTGTGGGACAGTATTGTTTTCAAGCTCACTTGGAAGAGTTATTAAGAAAAAGGGTAGAAGGACTGCGGAAATACAGTTGGAAAATAAAATGTTGTTAAAATATTTGCTTTATTGGAAAGAGAATGATACTTCACGCATTTACATACCCAGTTAAGACATTTACAGGGGTGGACTCAGCAGAGGGTAGAGTTAATGGGACTACTGCAGACAGTGAGTGTGCAGCAAGAGGGAACACAGTTCTCATAAGCTGAAGAAAAAGTGATTGACGTACTTCCAGGCTACATCAAATCTTCTCTTTGATCCAGACAGTAATTACATTTGTTTTGTGTAGCAAAACAGTGTTGTTGCAACTCAGCTAAGTTGATGAGGAGTTGCCAATGTTTTCTTTTCCTGTTGTCCACAGGACACCCCCTACCAGTGGGCAGTTTTTTGTCAAAGAAGGAATTCTGTGTTTAACTCTCCTGAGATGTCTGGTGGACCATAAACCTCAGGAGTTGCTAGAAGATGTCTTTCAGACGGTCACTACTACTTTAGTTGTATTGGAACTGTTCTTAGGTTCTGTTTCACAGTTTTTGGGGCTAGAAACTTACAATAGTCACTGAACTGTGTCATTAGAGATTCCAGACTGGTTCTTGCTGGGCTCTGGGAGCCTACCCACAGCCCTGCAGGGACTTCACTGTTCCTCAACCCCCATTGTAACAGTTCCCTCTCGTTCCCCTGCACCCACTAAGTCACCTGAGCTAAGAAACACCTGAGGTTTCATTTGAAGACTAACTTCCCTAGGTTGTTTTCACCTTTGCTATTACACAGAATTTACTTTACACAAACAACTACAGCTCTGTATCACACAGAACAGTGCGCATACAGATATTTGTCAGTCCCATTATAAAGTTAACTAAAATTGTCTAGTGTACAGGAAGGAAAATTCACTCTTAGTCCCTGGAATGGATTACTTTGAGAGTCTGCAAAGTCTGGAGTAACAGCTCTTCTACAATGTATCCTGTGAATCCAAACACAATTTACCCACCAGAAATTTCAGGTTCTCTTCGCTACAGTCTGTTAAAAAAGATGGATATCCAAGACCATCTGTCATCTTCTGACCTGCATCCTGTGGTCTGCAGGTTCACAGAAAGCTTTACCTTTTGCTGCACCAACTAATGGTATTCATCATGCATGGAAGAATCCCAGGATGACAAACTCTTGGCTAGGAGCTGTTGTCTACGCTAGAACACCACCATGAAATTTATAGACATTGAAAATGATGATTTGAAATATATTTATTACTTAAAGTTGAATTCCTGCCTAAACCAAGTACGTAAACCAATAAACCTAAAAATAAATGGGTAACCTTAATAATTTACTTTTCAAAAGAAGTGTTAGATGAAAGGAAGGGATAAGCAAACAGAAACGGTTTACTGGGAGGCATGTATACGTCAACCTTGCAGTGCCTAAGACTGCTTCCAAATTTTTCAAGTTTTTTTTTCCAGAAGAACTGGAATTATTTGTACCAGAGCTACTGCAGTACACTGACTGCAGTTCTGCAGCTTGGGTACTCCTCTCCGTATAAAAACAACCAAAAGAAACACAGGAATTTGAAGTAATTTCAAGCAAGCCTGACAATAGGAGCATGTCTTAAAAAGAATTTTCATTCTTTTCAATTATGTGTAAATTTATTGCCCTATCACGCTCCTAAGAAACCCCTAAGGACCATGGCATGCCACCCTCTATGAGATGACATTGGAGCAGGGAGGTGAGGATACCTCACTGGGATCATCAACACGTATCCTGTCCCCAAAACAATTTCCTTCATATTAAATTTTGGCTGGTGATTAGAGAATTCACCTGCATGAAACAAAAATATCTCAGTGTTTGCCTAATGCAACAATTGAACTGGAGGTGTAGTTACCAGACATTAAATCTACTGGAACTGCTGGATTTTACAGTCTAAAGACAAGTGTTAAGGGGATTAATTTGTAATATTCACAAATTATTTAAAGTCTGAGTCTTACAAAAGTACTCTGTTTGAAGCTGTGAAAACATCTGCAGAGAAGAGCACTTGGTATATTTTTATGTGCAACTGCCAGCAATTCTTATTAGCTAAATACTTCATGCAGACCTCATCGCTGACCCAGTAAGGGATTTACACTTCCTCAAGATCTTGAACTACAATAGCTTAGGCCAAGGTTGTGCCTCCACTCAAAGCAAATATGTACCTCTGAAACAACATTCAGAGTTTTCAGAGACTAGGAGGGAAGCCTAGATGGCTTACTGTAATGTGTGCTGTGGATATTTAATCAGAAGGGACAAAATTTGCAGGCACTTGGAACATTCATGAGTGAATACAGGCTAACTTGCAACATCAGAAGAACCACAGGCACTTTGAGAATGATTTTATTTCTTTCCAGTCTGATACTGAGAAATATTTCTTGGTACAGCCAGGGATTTTTTTTAACACTCTTGGTGGCACTACCATCAGTGGCCTCTTGTAAGGTAAGAGAGAAGCCTCTGCTGAAGGGTTGCAGCCACCAATCCTGGTGTCTCAGGCAGTTTAGTTTCCTCAAATAAAGTGTGATGTCCACTTCAGAGGGAAGAAACTCACAGAATTCTTAAACGATGCTGACAGATTCAAGCACAAGGTCATTTCTAGAAGAAACATTTTCTTTTGAGAAACAGAATCACCATGTCAGGAGAGATCATATGTGCTCTCGCATAGCCACATAAAGTAATCTTGAATCTTTTACTACCAACATGATTTGACAGCTGCCTGACATTGTACCTTATCTTCTGTTCACCAGAAAGACTTGCTCATGTTGCATGTTTTTTAAAAAAAATTACTGTGTCAGTGACATTTCTCCATTCAAAAGTGAGGATGTTGTGACCCAGCTGCAGAGCTTCAGTTTACCATTAGGAGGTGGGGGAGACTGAATAAATTTGGCTAAAGACAGGACGGACTCAGTGAGTGTCTCAACTGGAACTTAGAGAACTGCAGTTCTAAAGAACAAACCCATAGCAGTGCCTTTTGCAGTGAAGACATCAACTCATGAAATCCCACTGGTTTTCTCAATTGATTACATCATTGGAGTTCTGGTAAAGTTACACAAACTCTTCTGTGGAAACAAGAAAATACTCCCTTTGAGAAAGTAGTGAAGTTTTTTCTTCATAAATTCTTCAAACTACTTATTTGAGCATGTGGACATCAAGCAGTATCATTCTTTTCTGGTACAAATGAAGAAGCTGCAGAAGAGAGAGCTGAACTGCCTTCACAAGGGTCGTAGCAAAATAAATTTATTTGTATTTGAGAGTGAGTAGGTTTTGCCTACAAATAAAAGGTTTTTGGACTGTCTGTCACTTTATTTATGCCCTTTGCCCTGTGCAAACCTACTAGAATATACTTGTTGTTTATAAAGCACAATTAAATATCAAAATGGTATAAAAATATTCATATATAAAAGGGCATAAAAATATTGCTATTAACATTGATAATGATTTATCTGCTGCATTTTACTTTGCATACAATATGAACTGATCTTCTTCAATTACTTTAGAGTTCCATTGATTATAACTGCAAAGTGTAAATGTCAAGGAACTGAATCATGGAATATTCAAAAGCTTAAAACAAAACCAAATACTACTAAAATACAGTTTCTTGGACAGAGAAAGCACTGGAAGTTTGTACATTTTTATCCCTAACACACTGTCATATTAAGGATGGTGCCAAGAACAGAAAGACGAACAGGAGACTTGGCTTTTTACAGCAATAAAAATAAGAGAACAAATAAAATATTTTGAGGTACTCATGGTAATATACACCAGGGAAAAACAGTGTATGGGATTCCCTGGCCTTGTAAGAGCATGGAGCTGGCAGTACACACCTCAGTCTCGATTAACTTCTCTTTTGATATGAGCTTCTGAAGCACAAGTAGTTTTCCAAGCACGAACTTTGTGAATTCTCTTTTCCACAAGCCAAATTAAAATTTAAGCAGGAACATAAGTGCTTAGAAAGATTATTCACACCAGGCAGTTTCTAACAAATTGTAAAAAGCGTTAAATATTTACATGACAAATTAGCAATTTACACTATAAGGACAACTTCTTCTGTTCTGCAAATGAGTAGAGTTTCAGATTATGTGGTTTGTAATGTATTAATGATAATGTTCAGATACAAATTTCAAGCCTGAAGGAAATCTCTAAGAAGCAAATGCAAGGTTTTTTTTGTACTAAACTGCTTTTGGGGACACAGCAGTCATAAGAACATGTTCTTAGTAAATTACATGATACAGCTGCTATTGGTGAAGTACTGCCAAGATGAAGCTGCATATTTTAAGCTTTGAAGACATATTATTGAAAATATATGCTCACCCCAAAGTACTAAAACACAGGATATAAACTCTTCTTTATCAAAAAGGTTCTGGTTTGTCAACAAGAATTTAGTTGCCACGTGCCCTGTAACAGAGTTTTTCTCACGTTTGTGAAGATTTGGTTAATGTGTGGTTTTGTTTATGCCTACCCACAGCAACACTAATTAAGAAGGAAAAAATAAAATATCAGTGCAGAGTAAAGAAAAACCCTACTCATCCATCATCCTTGGGGAATGGGATGGATTCTTCTGAAAGGAAGTTAGATCCTGCCCCTCTCAGTGACTGTTCTCATCAGTTCAAGCACTTCCAAGGAGATGATAATTTGTGATGGATCATGGCCCTGCAGTGTTCATGATC
Source organism: Cnemophilus loriae (assembly GCA_013397755.1). NCBI lineage: Eukaryota > Metazoa > Chordata > Aves > Passeriformes > Corvidae > Cnemophilus > Cnemophilus loriae. The sequence continues at coordinate 4,363,989 of VZTF01001983.1, forward strand.
TGCAGTGCTCATTTCTGTCAAGCTGGGACTTCTCACACTTCAACAGAAATGTTGCTAACAGCTACAGTGGCTTCTTCAGAGTAACAGGAGATAAATGATCACTTCTTCTATATGACTTATCTGGGATACTTGTCTACCTTAAGATGACACAAACTCATGCCTTTGACATTTCTATTCACTGAATACAAAGAAAGACTAGGCAAGTTCAGTTGCAGAAGTCTTCATGGCTGTCATCTAAAATCAGATGAATCTGTAGATGCCACTTCTAAAACCAGTAGCATGCACTGGCTTGGACTGTCAGTGCTCTAGATTATGGTGTAATGCAGCAGATTTTTACCAGGAATGTCACAATTTTCATTTCAAATCCTGTAGCATTTTCTCAGGATCTGTCACTGTAAATCTTGGGTACCTTAAGCTTGAGTTGCATGATTGGTCTCTAATAAAATTTACAGTCTTCCATGATGTACAAAAGCTTTTTCTCAAATATTTAGATGTGATTCTGTTTCATCCAGAATAATGCGAGAAAACCTTGGACAAACGTTGTAAATTTGGGGATGTTCTTACTTCACTGTCTTCTGCTCAGAAGTTCTCAAGTCTTTCTATACCTTTTAGTGAAATACATTTGGGTGAACAGAAAGGAGAATGTCTAAGAGATGACAGAATCTACTCACTATAGTTCATAATTCAAGTTTAAGAAACAGTCAGGGGAAAAAACATATATAAAGGCAATACTTCATAGCAGATCTGGTTTAGATGTGGAAGCTGCTGCTACAGAAACTGAATTGCTGAGCTCAAGTAATTGACAAGGTTTAAAGAAACAATTAAGTAGCTAGTAAGACTATCTTGCTATCCTAATAATTCACAAAAAAATCTGGAAATACTTCCTCATCAAATTATGTTATTCTTTTACTAGAAACCAAAAGGAGATCTATGTAAGGTGAAAATTAAGTGCTACTTACTGCAGATGCACTGAAACATTTAGCACCAGACACAGCCACACGAGACAAAATACTTGGCCTTGAGCCTAATTAAGTATGAAAAGACCTTTGTTCCTTCTTTGAATTTTTTTTTTCATATTAATGTTGTTAGCAAATTAAAGTTTTTTACCATATCACTCCTCCAAGGAAGAGCAGCCAAAGGTTTCCAGTGAAATATCAAAATGTTCATACAATGCATCACGAAGGCATTTTTAGTGTGGTACATTTAATTTTTTTTAATCAGAATAATATATTTGGTATTGTGCTCATTTTAAATACTACATTGCTTGTCACACTACATTTGGCAATAGACCTCTTCAAATATATTTAACAAATTGTTCCATGAGTAATAACTACATATAAAATATCTTCAATGATTAAAAAAATCCATATGTATTTTCTTCATGAAATATAATATATACATTACGACCTTTTAGTTTTAAGGTACATCAAATTCTGGGCTTAAACAAACTCACAGTGCACATTTCACCTCTGTAATAAAAATCTTCCCTTTAAAAGTGCCTGGATCTCAAACTGTGTATATATACTTCCTTTCACTGGGTTTATGGAGAGTGAAGGTTTACCATCAACGAGCACTATAGCAGATCCAAATTGTGTATTACAATGACCAAAAATTAAGACTTCTGATTACTGAAAGTGAACGTTGACTGTCCCTGTTACCTCAGATTCTGACCAACAGATTTTCTGAAGAGCTTCTCACACATAGAAGATGTGCTTTGAGAAGCATGGCCCCTAACACAGCCATTCAGTGGAGCTGAACAAACTGCCCACTGTTTCAGAAAACCAGGCCCAAAATACTTAGGTGGAACTCCAATTCAGAGGCCAGTCCTGGCCAAGAGAGATGGCCAGGAACCATCCAGGAGCCAAAAGGCAGTGAAGTTACTGTCATACTGCCTTCCAGCCTGAGGTCACACCAATGGCCTCTGCTCTACTACCTTTGAATCCTCACCTTCCTTCTCCCCCAGAGGAAGAAGCCTTAGAAGTTTCTAAACCCTGAGTTCATTACACCTGAGGCCCACAGAACACACATTGTCCCTCCCGCTCCATTTGTGGCTAAACTTTCGTGCCAAACACTTCCTCAAAGCATAACAAACACTCATGGGGCAAGCTGACCTCAGCCCCTCCACCTCCACTTGTCTCCAAGCTATTTCAAAACCCATCCTACTATATGTTTTTTTCCCCTGAAAATACACAGTGATTCCCTCAGCAATTTTTAAAAAAGAACTGTCAATAAATCCAGCTGGAAACTAATCTAAACCCATTAAAAATAATCTCCAGCCTAAAAGGGAGAGGCAGAAATATTCTAATACATTCCACAGTAAATAAGTTTCACAAAGCTAATTTTAAAGCAATTACTGACAAGCCTTTTTAAGTCTCAATACAAGTCTTTTACAGGTGTGTTATACACCTTGATGCCATGTTGTAATTTTTCAAAGCCCTTTCACTAATCTCAAAAAAGCTTAAAGAGAAGCAGAGATGCCCAATATAATGTGTAACACTCCCAGAATTAGCGACCGTCAGAAGAGAGAAACACAAATTACTGTATTAACCAAGGAAAAAATTACATGGAATTTATGCTGTTTCTATCTGGAAAGACAGAAAGCATCTGACTATCCTGCATGGACACTGTCACACAACAAACAGCCAGACACAGCATGGGCCATCTCATCTGCAGCTTAACAGAAAGAGACTTTTAACTATTGCAGCGGGCAGAGTGAAAGTGTTGGAGCATTTCTTATCACATGAAGTGAAATTTCTTCATTAAAAGAGTCCTAAAGAATACAGCACAAGAGCTGAGCTTTCACCAGCTTCTTCCATAGAAGATGAGATTTCATGATTTTTTGCAACAAGATGCTTTTGTTTACTATCGATAGGTCCGAAGAAAATTTAATTATTTAAACAGGTTTAACTGTAGGGAAACATGATCCTCCATTCATGACATTCCCAGAATTCAAAGAGAGGTTTGCACCTAACATTTTAGCATTTTCCACCTCAAATAAAAATGTTACATTCAAACCCCTACCCTGCAGTTTGGGAGGTTCAGTACAAGACATAAAAACTGCAGAACTTGGGAATTCTGAAACAGATTGGAGCACCAAGGGTTAATTATTTTGGATTAAAGAAGGTTTTCTTCCAGCCTCAGCAATAGCTTTTTAATAAACTTGGTGAAAAATATTTCTTTCTTAATGCACTAACTCCCATTGGAACCTACGTATCTCACAGGATAGTCCAGTGGTGACACAGATCAGTAGGGAAAAGTATAACACAGTGCTCTGAGTGTCCTGATATCTACCTCTACATGGAAATGTTCAAAAGTTATTTTAATATCCTACGCATTTTTAAGAAAGGCAGTTAACTTTTTTTTTTTTTTGCTAGTTGGGAATGCTGAAAGAATTAAATAGCTTTTGAGATATATATATATATATACACATATGTATATATATAAAAGCCTGGAATTTTTCTCTTTTCCTTCACTAAAATATATGTCAGAATGCTTACAAGAGGAAATTTGCAAAAAATAAACAGTCAACATAGGAAAAGTTTAGATCTATGCTTTTAATCTTTCATGACTGGGCTTATCAAGATTCCACTGGAATTCTGAAAGAGGTAAATTGAGTATTTAAATTATCTCAGATCAACTATTCTTCAGCAGGTAAAGAATAGGTATCTTTACTGAAGTGGTATCGCCTCCCTACTGTAGACCTAGAGGATTTGCAACTCTGTTTTTTCAATAAAGAATTGGAATGATTTAATTTCTCAATCTTTTGTAGAAATGTGAGCTAGACTTGAAGAAAACAGAAATATGGCTTTAAGTGAATTGTTAACATTCTGTTTCATCTCTTCAACATTTTGGTTATCTCTTGCTTTCTTCTTCCTTAGAGTCAATTGACAGTTTTTCCCCAAGTTTCCTTATAAGTTCTGCCAGATCTTCAGAATTCTGAGATTTTTCCTCAAGGAGTTCATACCGGAGACTTGAGATGTCCTGTTTAATTTCCTTCAGTTCACCTGTAACAGATTTCAAAAGATCGCAATATTAAGAAACAAAAGAAAAAAACAGCATATCCAAATATCTCACAATTGTCACGGGTTTTCTCTGTATTTCCTGGTTGAAACAGGAAATGTAGGTATTCTGCTGCCCGTTGGTGAATCATAGGATAGTCTGTTTTGGAAGGGACCCACAACAATCACTGAGTCCAATTCTTAAGTGAATGGCCCATACGGGGATTAAATCCACAATCTAGATGTTATTAGCACCATGCTCTGGCCAACTGAGCTAACCTCAGTGGAATGGTGTCTTGGGGATAGGAATATGAAAATGCAGTTCAGGAATCAAACAAATCTGAAGGCAAAAGTGTGAGGTACACATCAGTTCATGAAACTCACATGATCTATTTAACAGAAGATGCTGTTCTGCTGCAAGAGAGATCACAGAACCACAGAGTCACAGAATCACTTAGGTTGGAAAAGACCTCTAACATCACTGATTCCAATCATTAATCCAGCACTGCCCAGCCCTCCAGATCCTTAAGGAGCTAGGTGATCTTTAAGGGCCCTTCCAAACCAAATCATTCTATGATTCTATTATTACTCGATGTAGCAACACGTTTTAAAACTTGTCAGATCAGTGATAGATTCTGATGGGAGAAAAGAGACAGAAATCCCACCTCCTCTTCAATTTCATGCTAATTTTACATCTTGAACTTGTAAACATGTTGAGTAGATTAAGTATTTTGAAAACATTTTTTTCAAGTGGCATATGTAACCACTTCAGTTTGTTTTCATTCTCTGATGAAACATGCAATTTGTCAACATACTCACCTTCATTGACTTCATCACTTTCCTTATCTATCTGAGCTTTCAACACGTATCTTTTAATAAGACGCTTCATTATTTTCTGCAGAGAAGAAAGAAAGGAAAAAAGAGTTTTCTTAGTTGGACTAGTATTGTTAGCATATTTCAAAATAAGAGCTCTTGTCCTGGTTTCAGCTGGGATAGAGTTCATTTTCCTCTTAGTAGCTGGTATAGTGTGAGTTTTGGGTTTAGTATGAGAGTAATGTTGATAACACAGTGGTGTTTCAGTTGTTGCTGAGCAGTGATTACCCAAAGTCAAGGACTTCTCATTGCCTCGTGCTCTGCCACGGAGCAGGTGCACAGGAGGCTGGGAGGGAGAATGGTTGGGACAGCTGAACCAAGCTGGCCAGAGGAATATTTCATACCATAGAGCATCGTGCTCAGTATACAAACTGCAGGACGCTTGGCCTTGAGGGCTGATCCCTGCTTCTCTACCTCTCTTTTTCATTAATACTACTACTACTACTATTATTATTATTATTATTATTATTATTATTATTATTATATTTTGCTTTATTTAAATTAGTGAAGTATTCTTATCTCAACTCAAAATTTTTACCTTTTATGATTCTCCTCTTCATCCCATGTGGTCGGAAGGGGCAGTGTGGGGAGTGTGAGTAAGCAAGTGTGTGGTACTTGGTTGACAGCTGGGGTTAAATTATGACACCTTTGTTACCTTCTGTTGCATTCACATTTCAGTGTAGGACTTGACAGGTTAAAGGAATTGAATGTAAAAATCTCTTTTTTCATCTACAGTAGATACTTAACCTTTAACCTTTATGATTCTGCATATATATATATATATAAATATATACTTAAAGTTAGAAAACTAAAGAGAATCTTATGAATGCTATAGTTCATAAGGCTTAACCTACTAATGGAGCCTGTAAGAGCTATTAATACAGTTGCATCTTTGATCTTCAAGTAGATGAAGCCGTCCGGCCTTTATTGCTACCAGAAGATGATAATGACCCTGCTCAGCAGTGCTAATTGCTAAACCCTTTTGTTGTCAGTTTATTTCAACCTATTTTGATATATTTGCTAAGTTATGTTTTCCCAGTGTAGGGCTTAGAGAAAATGGGACCCAAAATTCTAAGTCATTTAAGTACCTCAGCTGGGAGTTATCCAACCAAAGAAAGATACTTTCTAATGTAAATATACATATCTGTCACTTTTATTTCCTTCTGTGGATAAAAAGAGCAAATCTGAGAGCACAGTTCATCTGAGACAACTAAAATTGATCAAATAGATCATAGCATTAGAATGACTAATCTTTCTACTAATAAAAAGGGGAACCTAGGNACAGTGTTGTTTCAGTTGTTGCTGAGCAGTGATTACCCAAAGTCAAGGACTTCTCATTGCCTCGTGCTCTGCCACGGAGCAGGTGCACAGGAGGCTGGGAGGGAGAATGGTTGGGACAGCTGAACCAAGCTGGCCAGAGGAATATTTCATACCATAGAGCATCGTGCTCAGTATACAAACTGCAGGACGCTTGGCCTTGAGGGCTGATCCCTGCTTCTCTACCTCTCTTTTTCATTAATACTACTACTACTACTATTATTATTATTATTATTATTATTATTATTATTATTATTATTATATTTTGCTTTATTTAAATTAGTGAAGTATTCTTATCTCAACTCAAAATTTTTACCTTTTATGATTCTCCTCTTCATCCCATGTGGTCGGAAGGGGCAGTGTGGGGAGTGTGAGTAAGCAAGTGTGTGGTACTTGGTTGACAGCTGGGGTTAAATTATGACACCTTTGTTACCTTCTGTTGCATTCACATTTCAGTGTAGGACTTGACAGGTTAAAGGAATTGAATGTAAAAATCTCTTTTTTCATCTACAGTAGATACTTAACCTTTAACCTTTATGATTCTGCATATATATATATATATAAATATATACTTAAAGTTAGAAAACTAAAGAGAATCTTATGAATGCTATAGTTCATAAGGCTTAACCTACTAATGGAGCCTGTAAGAGCTATTAATACAGTTGCATCTTTGATCTTCAAGTAGATGAAGCCGTCCGGCCTTTATTGCTACCAGAAGATGATAATGACCCTGCTCAGCAGTGCTAATTGCTAAACCCTTTTGTTGTCAGTTTATTTCAACCTATTTTGATATATTTGCTAAGTTATGTTTTCCCAGTGTAGGGCTTAGAGAAAATGGGACCCAAAATTCTAAGTCATTTAAGTACCTCAGCTGGGAGTTATCCAACCAAAGAAAGATACTTTCTAATGTAAATATACATATCTGTCACTTTTATTTCCTTCTGTGGATAAAAAGAGCAAATCTGAGAGCACAGTTCATCTGAGACAACTAAAATTGATCAAATAGATCATAGCATTAGAATGACTAATCTTTCTACTAATAAAAAGGGGAACCTAGGCCAGCGGATTTATTGTAAATTTTACCTTTCCAGGAAAAAATGAATTCTGCCCCTGATTCTCCCGCTAGCTCAAATTACTTGAAAAAGAACAAGGTATCCAAGTACGTTTTAGGATATGTATCTCTCCCTTTCCCTTTAATATTTCCACAGGGTGTAGTTCATGACAACACAATACATCTTCTTTTCCATTTTAAGACATAAAACATACATAGATTTATGTGTCTGCTCTTGTCTTCACAATAATAGAGCTGACCAGGGCTGGTTGCGAGGTGAGTCATCCCAGATTAGTGGTCCCAGGCCATGACTACAGTCACGCTTGCAAGGTCAGCAGCAGCACTGTTTATTATACTAATCCAAGAATGTTTCAAATACAAAGCCACACTACATGTTTATGGGGTAGATTTTTAATCTTAATATCTATCCCTGCATCATAGTGAAATTGGCTGTGAAAGTCAGGGAGTTTTTGGAACAGACTCGTGTAGACACTGCATAACGTGAAAATGGAGCAGAGCTAGCCTACCCAAGGGAAAATCTCTTTTTCTGTCTTGTGGTCAATAAAGTATACTTGTTTTCTGTGCCCTTTTTCGTTCATATTGTCTTTTTATATTGCCCAGGCAGCTCTTGCTTCTTCCTTTCCACCCACTTTGCAGTATTACAAGAAGGAAATAAGCAGTCTCTGGACCAGAATAGAGAGATTTATGTGGATTGTGCTGGGTCTCTTTATATTTAACTGCACAAAGGCTCATTGCAGTTGTTTAGGAGGCAAAAGAAAAACAGACTGCATTGACAGGATAAAGGCCGACAGACACTTGCACTGCTTGAGGCATTTGTATACAGAGGTGTGCCACAATAAGCTGATCTGCTTCAGCAAATGGAACGGGAAGATTTTGGGTTTATTTTTGGTTTTCTTAATTCACATTGTGCAGTTGAGGACTCAACCTGTCTCTAAAATTACAAACATTTTTCTAAAGCACGTGAAAATATTGCACTATAAAGGTACCATTTAAGAAACAAAGAGGAGAGAAAAACACCCTCAAATTGTACTGCAAATACCTAAACCATTTCATTTATTTCTGATATATACAAGGTCTGTGGATTTATTCTTGACTCATGTTGTTGAGCATAAATTCAAAACTGTCCTCAGGCCATCAGTCTGCCAGTTCTACTACTTCTTGATTTTATTTAAAAAGAAACTGTTTTTTACCTGGTATTGTCTTGGAGGATTGTTTAAGCTGTTTAAGTGGATTTCATCTGAGCTTCTTATACTTGATTGCTTCCTTTGACCAAGCTGAAATGGAAACATTATTTACAGTACAAAATAAATAGAAGATCAATATGTGTATCTCATATATATATCCTATGACAGAACACTAATTGTTAAGATAATTTTGGGAAATGTTAAATTACTGTGGTAAGTCCTTGTACCTGTACATAATTTCACCACATGAGTTGAAAAAACCCTTTAAGACTGTGATGTAGGAAGGTGCGAACTAGGAGGTTTCCTCCCTTTACTCTGCCTCTCACCAGCTCCTAACATTCCCAAGGGACCAGAACAGCCACATCCCCGTGAGCTCCTCTGGTGCACAGGAAGGTAAATCCATGTCAGGAGAACGGCAGCACTGGTGCGGCTTTGTAGGAGGGTCAGGGCAGGGTGTGAGAAAGGCCAGGGAAAGAAGGGTGGCAGCATTACCCCTCTCCTTTTCTTCGTGGCACTTGCCTGTAACTAACATGACCTCCACTACCACAAAATACACAAAGAGTTTGCTTCTCCCCTCACTTGCACTAATGGTTGAATGCAATAGGTTATGCAGTTCACGTCAGGGACCACAAGATTATCAGCTGGCACTTCTGATTTGCATCTTCTTTACTACACATGCTGAAAGGGCATCACTGACGAAACACTGAGGATGCAATTTTCAGCCTTCATTAATGATTTACATCTTTGAGAAAGCCTGAGGCATCACAAAATGGTGAACTGGGACTCAAACTGAATGACTGGGCTGCACTAACAGTGAACAGAAACTGTAAAAACAAATGGCATTGCTTTAGATAAAGAGCGGGGCCAGTTCGACAAGGAGTAGTGAAGACATATAAATCATGATGGATCTGGGTGAGGAATGAGTGGGACTATCACTAACATCAGTTCCCTGAAATTATACATGGTCTAACAAAATTTTTACTGTTTCAAAGGACGGGACTATAGGTGCAGTGTCTCAAATCCTGTGGGATCATGTTGTACTTCCAGTGAACTTCTCTATATTGTGTCCAGACTGGGGCACTTTGAAGCCTGTTAAGTACTCTGTGGGGTATGCTGGGATACAATTTGTTGGGGACAAAAATAGGGCAGGATTCTACGCTTACGCAGCTGTACACTGGGAATAATTTAAATACTTTTAGATTTTGTTTAGCATTCCACAGAATCACAGAATGCTTTGTGTTGGAAGGGACATCTAAAAACATGCAGTCCAATGCCCCTGCCATTGGCAGTGACACCTTCTATTAGATCAGGCTTGCATTTTGATACAAAAATTGATTACATCTACTGGTAAAATATATTCATTAGCAATTAATATAAAGTGTACACTGAATTTGGGAAATTTTTTTGTTCTTTAGAAAGGTTCACAAATCTATTCGCAAGTATTTTATACTTTTAAAAAAACATTATTTAGCTATTCAGACTGTTTATTTGACTAAGCAAAAGTAATGATAAAAGATAGATAGTGTAAAAAATAGAAAAGAATTAATATTACTCTTACAAATTAATCTACATGTGGATGGAAATTAGCAACGCATAAAAAGGGCAAGTTACTATTTTTTTTGTTCTTGAATAAAGCTAGTTTAAATATTTTGAATATATATTAGAAAACATAGTCTTAACTTAAACTAGGTATTTGATTTATAATAAAAAATAATGGCTAGTGAGTTTACACAATCACTATGTAATCACTATGTTTTTCAGGATTTTAGGACTAATAATACTCTCTCTTGGGCCTCACCTTTAATACTGGGTTAAAAGAGGAAAAACAATCTTCCTGCTATTTCAGCTCCTGGATTCTCATGCACCATTTTTGGAAATAATATAGTAGAATAAGAGGAAGACCATGCTTCCTGTGCAGCAGCAGAGGGAAGTTGCCCTGGGTCAAGTTGCTCTAGGCTGTGAACTTTGGCTCCAGCTGTGTGGCTGGTATCCCAGCATTTCTGGATCTCTGACTCCTCTGTGACACCATTTACGATCCTGTTACTTACCAGTTTATATGCAATCTACAAATTAATTTATTTTCCTTAGGTATTTTTTAATATTTACTATGCATTTTATTATATATTTAAAAAGCAATTTGTCAGGCTGGTTACCAGTTTCAAACTTATGCTACATTGGTTCACCACAAAAGTTAAACCATTGCTTAATTACGATTTGGTTTTCACTTGAAAGAGCAAAATTGGTACTATGTGGCGAGACCAGTTAAGACACTGCAAACTTGTAAAACCAGGCTCACTGTAACGCCTTTATCTTAACCTTCACCCTTCAGCACATTTTTAAGAGAATAATTAATTAATTAGCTACAGAGTGTACCTTTAAAGTTAGCAGGTGAATCAGAAGTGCGTAGCTTCATTAAATCTTCTTATGCGTACCAGTAACAGGACACAAGATCCACTGTAAATTTCTGAATGACCACTTGGTGGCAGAGATTGCCAAGATTTCATTATAACATCTAATAACATTTTTAAACTCTCTTTAAGCTCTCTTTAAACTCTCTTTAAGCTTCCTGCCTATGGCTTTTTTCTTTCTCCAAAATTATTACTAGAGTACACTCAGCCTGACACATTGATGACTGACCTAGAATTCGTAGTTTTAAGTTTATGTTTATTGAACATGAGTAACTAGAGGGGAAATGATGTAAATTACATAAAACAATGATATAAATTCCAACAAAAATAACTCTTTTCGTAGAGCGTTGTGTGAAAGATGAAATGCAGAATATATGGATCATTTCTCTTTGAAAATACCTTCATCTTTAAACTTGCCTCTCATTTCATCATTCTCTAGCATTACTTAAAATTCAATGCAATCAGAATAGTAATGTAATTACTGTAGCTGTTTTGTTCAGCACTTTATTAATGTCTTAAATCAGAAGCTGCTGTCAACTTGCAACTCCAAAAAACTGTACGTTCTTGGATCAGAAGGAAGGGTTCCCAGAAAGCGACTCAGTTTGTGCTCCTATAACCAGGTGTCACTCACAAAAATTTCAGAAACATTCTTTTACACTAGGAAAGTCAAAGCTAACATACTTTTCTTGTTTGAGTGAAGGCTTAAAGCTACTTCAAAAAATATTTGTCCCTTATTTCTTTTCTGAAGGGCCACGTTTTAAGAAAAAAATTTAAATATATCATCTGTCACTGCTGATTTATAGCTCAGGAAGATGAACCAAGTTTTGTGACAGTTGAACAATAAACTTTCTCGATCCCAAGGCAATTTTTAAATTTAGAATAAAAGTCAAAGTAGGGTTTTTTTAAAATTCTCCTTTTCCTTCATTTATTTCACCCTTTCACTGGCTTGAGTTTCTCACTCACTTGATGTTTAAAATGCCAGTTCTAGCCTCAAACGAGAAATCTACACATTTTAATCAACAGCCTGGAAGAAAACATCTTCACAGTCTTTAGTATCGTATTTGGATATGTCTCAGGAAATTAATTTCTGGTGTACTACACCTTGAACACAGCTATGTAAATTGCTGTTTAGCACTGGCAGCATCTGGCTTTGTTTTCTGCCAACAATAATCAGGGCAGAGCTGGATCTAGAAGCAGAATTTCCCTCATTCCCACCCTAATTCTTGTCTTTACACTCACTCTGAAGCTGCTGCTGCTTTTACACAGAGAAGATGCAGGTTCTGCAGCAGAACAACCCACAGGCTGGGTCTGAATCAGTAAACTCGAGTGTGTGTTAACATTATTTGGGCACTGCAATGCAATGTCTTCCATTAGCAAACTTTTACTGTCCTCCCAGGTAGGACTTGCACCAGAACAACCTTCTGTCTTCCTAGGCACAGTCTGGCAACTGGAATGGTTTGGGGACAAAAGCTCTCGTACTTTATGAGGAAAACTACTTGAATAGGGGGAAGCCATTCCTGAATTGGCCTCCATACCCAGATAAGCTAGCCACATTTTACTAGCACAAACACAGCCATCCAGTTTTGGGTCTGGTCTTGCCAAATCTTTCCTTATCTTTGCATAGCTCATTTTATTTACAGTACCTCCCTGAACAGGTAGTGCCTTGATCAGCAGTCACATCAGCACCAACCCACTCAGCATCAACCCGCTCAATGAATTCCTAGTCAAAAGTCAAAATCCCAAAAGCCTGAGGGTGCCTTTGAGAAGATGCCATGACAGCCTCAACAACAATGAATCGTCAACAGTGGATCAAAAAGTAACACAAAACCACTCTAGCTGCATCTCAGAAATGCGCAGGATGGCAACGTCTAATAGATTCAGATAAAGTCAGCATGTGGCAGCCTACAAAGTAAGTAAAAGTGTAATCATCTGCCAATATCTGCTGCAAGACCTGAGGAATGAATAACTGCGACTCAGAGTCTTTTTGTGTTTCAGCGTAAAAGTTTTTGTTTTTTTAAATTTTATTTGAAGTTTTATAGCTGCTTTGGCTGGGGACTAAGCACATTTTATTTAGGATTAGTTATACTACAATCTGCAGTGAGTGTAAAGCATCAATATTTGAAGACTAGAAATTAATTCAGGGTTAGGAAAAAATCTGATAAACAATGTTTGCATCCTTACAGCTCTCTTTCAGAGGGACTGCTGTAAAAGCTGACAAATCTGCTACTGTTTTATGTAGAACTGGCAATTATTACACTTTGCACCTGTCTAGAAACATGAATTCCTAGTTTTGAATGGAATGATAAAAATACAGCTTCTTTCCTTAGGCTGTATAAATGGGACTTTCAAGAGCACCTGTTTTATGGGAACATAAATTTCATGCTAAAAAGTCATTAAAACAAACTTGTAACCTACTTATGTGCTTTTCAAATTCACAAATTAAGCAAATTAGGAAAAGAACCATTTGCTGTTTTCGACCATCACTCAATTTTAAGTCCATATGCATCTCCTCAAATGTGCAAAATTTCAGTGATGACTGTATCACTCACAGAGGTTTTAAAATTGGGTTGCATCAGGCAGCTTGATGAAAAGTTTTTCAAATGTCAGATTCATTAAAAACCTGAGCAAATGCAATATCATCTCTGTCAGGTTTTAAATACATTAGGTTTAGATTTCCCAAATAAAATGAAGTGAGATGTGCGAAACACTAGAAAAATTACTGGTAATAGAGATGAGACACTTGAACTTAATAACAATCTTGACTTTGGTGACAGTTTTTGTAATACCTACGTTTGTTTTCATAAACTGTTATAAACTTAACCAGAGGCACAGGATTTTTCCCTAAAACTCCATTTTTTGCTTCTAGGATTGCAAGCATTTTTTCTCTTTTACTCTTCAACTGATAAGAGTGAAAAATGTGCTGGTCACATTTGCAACAGAGAACTGACAGATAAATGTAAATTCTTTACCGGTCCCCAGTCTAATGACTAATCGCTCTTGACTACACACTTAAGAACTCCTAACCTTCAACAGGCCTCTGCTCAGACCACAGCCCTTTTTAACAAAGGTACTTCCACATTTAAATTCCCATGGAAGAGAATTTTGTTTCTGCCACCATGACAAATCCTAACTTTCTTTTTTTCGTGTGTGTATGTTAGGATATGCTCACCTTTCTACTCACTGTATCTGATCAGCTGCCTTGCAAAACTCTTCTTCCCTAACATGTCACAATACTGCTAGAATAGTGCCAGTCTTTACATTTCCAATACCACCTAACACTCCATGTTCTTCTAAAGCAATTGATTTGATTTGTACCAAGACAGTGCAGGAAAAATACACTGACTAAAAACTCTTTAAGCAAGTCCAGTGAATTAACTCAAGTGCTTTTTACTGAAGCTGTGTAAGTAAAACAGGCAACAAAATATTTTACGATAAAATTAAGGGGCATTTTCAGTGGAAGAAGAAACAGGCTACCAAGGGGGAACTTAGAAACTGCCCAGGCATGTGAGGCTGGTGTTAGGCAAGACAAAGCTCGCCTCAAGCAGATATTTGCAAGGGCAGTAAGAAGAACTTCTACTGCTTCAACAGCAAAGTAAGGCAGACAAGGAAAATCCGAGCCTATTGCTCAGTGGGGAAAGGGATTTAAGTGACAATGGATGAAGCTAAGAATGAGGGACTTGATGTCTTTTTCGCCTTAGGCTTCATCAACAGTTTCTCAGGCCTCTGTGCTTAGTGAAGGAATTTGAGGAGACAGGGAGAACCTGATCCAGGCAAGTCTGGAGTGCTACATCCACAGATAGCTACATCTGAGAGAGCAGATGAACACCTTGCAAATATGCTATCATCTCTGAAAGACCATGGCTATTGGGAGAGGTTCCCAAAGGCTGGAGAAAGGCATATGTCAGACCTACCCTCAAAAAAGGTCAAAATTATAATCTGAGGAACCCCCAACCTCCCTTCAGTAACTGGCAAAATGATGGAATGGAAAATGTAACCTCTTGGAGCACATGCAAGAACAGATGGTGACTGGAAAAAGCAGGTGTGTATTCATGAAAAGTAAAATCTGTCTGACCATCTAGATGGCATTCTGAGATGAAATGACTTGCAGATAAGGGAAGAGCAGGAGATGTCATTGGACCTTTTGAACTTTAGCAGGGGTTTTAACACACCTATTCTATTCTGTTCTATTCTATTCTATTCTATTCTATTCTATTCTATTCTATTCTATTCTATTCTATTCTATTCTATTCTCCCACATTAGTGACTGACTTCAGTATAAATGAAGTATGTTGGGAAATTCATAAGTAAAGCAGGCCAACGATAAAAATGAAGTTAAAATTGGCTTTATCTTCTAAAATTAGCAGTCAGTATACACAAGATAAAATTACCTTGTTCATCTCTGCATCTTCCTGAAAGCTTTTCTTTTGGCACAAAAATGGTTTAGAAATACATTTTTTGATTCTGATTAGAAGATACAGCAAAGATTTTGGGCTTGGCACTAAGTTGAAGGGTACTGGAAGAGTTCTGCCTTCTTCAAAATAAGAAAACCAAAGTTTAGCCCTTGCAAATTTCCATTCTACATCAGCATCATCCTGTAAAACAGAAACACAGCTGTTAATACACTGTTAATACCACTTTAACTGTTGAAGATGCTCTAGCTAAACTTTATGTGTGTTTTAAGTGTAATTGGCTGGAGTTAATCTCAAACAGATCAAGACCTATAAAAACCAAAATTTCAATGAAAGGAACCCTTCCTATTAATCTCTTTAAAATAATGCAATTGCAGAAGAACAGAATGGATTTAATTTAAACACTGCTTACTCCAGATTAAGTGCTAATAATCTGCAATACAGAATCATAATGACAGACTACGTTAATAGTCTATAGACTCTATTAACATGAAATTAATCATGTTAATAATTAATCACATGGGTGATTCTTACCTAATTCCTTCCATTTGCTGGAATATATGATTAAACCAGATATGCTATCATCACCATGGTTTATGTTAATCATTTATGATCACCAAAACACTCACTTTTTATTTCTCCCTGTAAAGTTTAAGAGGGTTTTCTGCAGAAAGGACTGACATCAGTTCAAGGTCATCACTCAATATTGCTGTACCTGTTTTAAGAAGCTGTTTTGTCCAGTCACTGTATTTTTAATGCTCCAAACCTGATAGGTTTGCTCTGTGGCCTCCTGATCCAGAAGAATGTGAACCTTCCTAGACAACGTGTTGCTCTTGCTCCAGCTGGACAATGCTACGGCCCCCAGCCAGAGCCCAGAATGTGGGACCAGAGTGGAAACCAGTCAAACCTGAGTTTGCTGCTTTGGCAAGGGCATCCCCTAGGAAAGTCTGGGATGGCCTAGCTCCTGCAGTTCTGCTTACTTTTTTTCTAAACAGTGATAATGATTTAGCCCTCTGTTCTCCATGGAATGGAAAAGGTCATGCTGATTTTCAGTAGCCCTGCTAATTACTTTGTCAAGCAAAGTTTAGTTCACTGCAGAGGTCTAGAGCAACACTTGTTTCAATGAAAGAAGAACACAGCATGTTGGAGACTTGCCTCCAAGGTCGAGGCATAGGAAAGAGAACATCCTTGCAGCAAGAAGGACACTTCTCAAGTAATTACAACTGAGCCAAATGAAAGATTCACAAAGTCACACCATGTAGCCCATACTCTTTGGGAATATAACACAGCTCACCAGTAGTTTCTTATTCCAGTCTGGGTCTTACTATTGCAAGCACATGCAGCCAACGTAATTGCCACGTATTTTATAATAAAAATGAACAGTGGAATTAATATTTTCTTCTAATATATTCCAAAAGCTTATGTGGTACTTGTCTTAAATCAGATGTCAACAAGAAAACTTTCCAAGAGCTTTAGACAATTAGTTGCAACAGTAAATAGGGTGATATTTCATCATAAACGGACTTTTTACCTCAATTTCCTGGAATGAGCTGTTGATCATTGCGATAAGCATGTTCAGTAAGACGATGACCATGGTAACATTATAGACTCCATAAAGAACATAACCAATATTTTCAATAAATTTGTGTTTGTAATTGATAACAACTGATTTAACTTCTGAGAGTCCAAATATAGCCCAGAACAATGTTTTGAAACTTTCTTCAACACTAAAAGGAGAAATTGGACACATGCATATGTTATTGAAGATAAGCTGTATATTCTTATTGTAGAAATTGCCAGTTATCATTTTTATACAGTGTACAAATTTTTCCATTATCATAATGTTGAACTTCACCTCAGTGCATAAAAGTAGACTAATTTCTTGGGTACAGGCTGTTTCATACACAAGATTCCTAATACTTAGGACTGACAATAAAACCTGATTTGTATCAGATGGTTTTAGGAATCATATATCCATCCTCAAAAGAATATTACAATGATTCACTTGTTAACTACTTTAATCTACTTTAAGCTACAAGCTTGCTGTTAATATGAAAGTAAATTTTAAAAATAACCAGTAAATGCTTTATTTAAATTGCACCATTAGTTCACTTACTGGGAATTATTTCACCATTAATATGACAAATATTCTGAACTATGAAGAAGACAGGATATCTGTTGGCAAATCATCAATTTTCAAAAAAAATTAGTCTTATGGACCATAATCTTTCAGTTGAGTTTTTACTATTCCACAAATTCCAGGGTAAAGCCATGGTGTGGGAATAGTGATTCTTTTTTCAGGTTAGTTAATTTAAATACACGTATTTCCTCCTAATCACTTTATACATAAACGTAAGTCCAAACCTCTGAGGTACTTTTTCCTATCTATCTCCATCTGTTTGAAGACATATTTTCTCTTGCTTTGATAAAGAGATCTCAGTTCCCCACATCCAAAAATATGGTAGCACTGCAAAGAACATTTAGGATTTTACTGAGTTATTGTTAAGAAAATAAAAGCTACAGTTTAATCAGTTGCACTTACGTTGTGAACGCTTCATTTTGTTTTGCCCCCAGATAGTAGGAATAGAGATTAAACATGCCTATCATGAAAGCCACAAACACCATGATAAATATCACCATAAACTTGAAGATGTCTTTCACGGTTCTCCCAAGTGATATCTGCAGTGGTCCAAAGCTCTCATTAGCTGGTAAGATGTAGGCTATCCGTGAGAAACTTAACACCACTGCAATTGCATACAGCCCTTCAGAAATGATCTGAGGATCAGACGGATCCCAGTTTATTCTGGCTGGAAACAAAAGATGAGAATTCCTGTCAGTATTTCAGTATAACATGTGCTCATCTATGGCAGGTCTTTTTGGACCACCTGCTGCCAGTGCTCTGCCTAATGCAGGCAAGGATACCACTCGCCTTCTCTGCTGCACAGGCCCATTGCTGGCTCCTGTTCAACCTGGTGTCCATCAAGGTATGTTTGCTACCCTATGAGAAAACCTGGCATTAAATATTCACTATTAATATTATCCATACACAGGTGCTTTCCAAGCAGACTTCAGTGTACATGCATACATGAAATAATGCCTTAACTAGCTGTATTCAGGACTTACGTGAAATTCATAACTTTCCAATAAAATTTATAGGACTATAATTTAATGTGTTTCAGAATATATACATTTTAATTGCTCTGCTTTTCTGCAGTCTGGATAATGCAGAAATGAAACCTTATCAGAAATAGTACGTGAAGCACAGACTAGAGCTAGAAACTGATGTAATTCAGTTTCTAGAGAAAAATATCTAATAATGATAAGAGAGATGTGGTGGTGCTGAGAGTGAACACAAGTCAACAGTGCTTCTTTTTTTCTCATTTGGGCAAAATAGCTTCTAGGACTTCCCAAATATGCCAAGCAATTTTATTAACACTTTTATCTCTTGCTGGTAAAGAGAATGGATTGAGAAATATTAAAGAAATATAACAGAGTCTCTGAGCAAATACTATATAAAAGATATGTTGGCCTTGCTGGCAAAGCAGGTTTAAGAACTTCCTGCATCTCATTGCTTAGTTCTGTCCCTGCATTATGATACATTCCATTCACAGCTGCGCCACCACAGATTGGTTTGCAGGACAATAATTGAATAGATTAAAATGATCTAGAAGAGGGGTGGGTGACAGTGAGGTTGTTTTGATATTAGATCATTTCAGTGCCTGCTGTCTAGAACGGCCTACAAAAATATGTATAAGCACAGGCAGAGGAACTATGATCAAATAGAATCACAGAATCAGAGTATGCTAAGTTGGAAGGGACCCATGAGGATCATCAAGTCCAGCTCTCAGCCCTGCACAGCAGCATCCCCAGGAGTCACACCACGTGCCCAAGAGAATTGCCCAAATGCTTCTTGATCTCAGACAGGCCGGTGCTGTGATCACTTCCCTGGAGAGCCTGTTCCAGTGCCCAGCCACCTTCTGGGTGAAGAACCTTTTCCTAATATCCAACCTAAACCTCCCCTGACTTCAGGCCGTTCCCTTGTGTCCTGTCACTGGTCACCACAGAGACAAGATCAGTGTCTGCCTCTCCTCTTCCCCTCACAAGGAAGTTGCAGACTGCAATGAGGTCTCCCCTCAGCCTCCTCCTCTCCAGGCTGAACAGACCAAGTGACCTCAGCTGCTTCTCATATGACTTCCCCTCAAGGCCCTTCAGCATCTTTGTTGCCCTCCTTTGGACACTCTCCAATAGTTTACTGTCTTTCCTATATTGTCACACCCAGAACTGCCCCCAGCACTCGAGGTGAGGCTGCCCCAGTGCAGAGCAGAGCAGGACAATCCCCTCCCTTGCCCGGCTGGCCATGCTGTGCCTGATGCCCCCCAGGACACGCTTGGCCCTCCTGGCTGCCAGGGCACTGCTGCCTCATGTTCAACTTGTCATAGGGATAAGAAAGAGAAGGAGTGGTAATTTCTTCAGTACTAAATTGTGAAACTACGGTATCGGAGACTTGTTAAAAGAAAATCAGTTTGTTTTGGCCCAAGAAGTAAATCTTAATCACGTGCAATCAACTCACCCAAGGTGTAGTATTTTATGTTGGGCTCCAGTGTTGGACTTGTCAGATCTTTCATATTTGCATCAACGATGTTCTGGGCTCTGGATGCATGCCAAAACGCCATAAACCTTGCTATAAATGATGCTGCAAAAATTGCTAACATACCAAAATCAAGCATATTCCATAACTCAAACAGGTATTCCTTTGGACCTTGAGACCAAATTTCTTTACATTCAGACCATATCATGCCTGTATAAGACAGAACAGAGAAAACACTGTGTTCTTTATTCTTCACACTTGTTTTATATTTTTATTATATATAGGACATGCTCTCAGTTGCAGTTAAACTCAAAACAATTTTGATCAGTGGGAGTTCAAACACAAAATTAAATCCTTGGACCTGCAAATTCATATACATTCCAAGACTTCTTTCTCATCTGAGTAATAACAACAATCTTTCAGACTGCTTTTTCCTGTAAAACTACAAAAGCTTTCCAAGAGAGGAATGGGATGTGAGTATTACCATCTATACCAGACACAGGAAGAGAAAAGAAGAGCAGAAGTGCTCTGGCATGATCACATAGTGGTGGTGGAGCTAAAGCAGAACTCACAAGTACTTATTTGCCATTACACTGGGTACAGTGTCTCTTAATGAAATTGAAAATACATGTGACAAACGAGCATGAAAGTAAGACTCAGACCTAATGCTTCTTCAATAGGACAAAGATCTCTGTTTGATTCCTAACTATTGTCTCTTGGTAATAAAATAAAAGTACAGTATCAGCTTATGACAGCTTTTTTTAGTGTGAAAATCCTTTTTTCTTTTCTAGATAAAAATTATGTAATTATGAAGTAAATTTATAGGATTCTAAAGAGAGTTATTAACTGAGTGGAATAATGTCACTAAGTTTTACACGTATCAAATCAAATTGAAGGCACTTTTCATTATTTTCAGATAAGGGCAATAATAATGTCAATTACAGTAGCTAAATTCAATGTCACATCTGTATGCATGAATCAATTTTTCATAAACTGTCTTATGCATGATACTGATAATAAAATAGATTAAATTAGCAAAGTGGAACTTCAAAATGAGAAATTATTATTTACTTCTTTATTACGAGATGAAAATACTGATATTTATGGACTTTGGAAATCTAAGTGCTATATTATTCCTAAAATACAAAAATATAATAATTTATAAATAGCTTTACAATTAAATAAATAAATGCTGCCAAGGTCTTTTAAAGCTATAAGAATCACTTGGTATACAAATTTCAATCACAATGAGATCATAAAAGCAAAATAGTTTAAATGTATAAGCTCTTGAATGGATAGCTTGCACTTAACTCTCACATATTACTGACTTAACTAACCAGAACCCAGATCCTTAAAATATTTGGGCATCTAACCCTACTGGAATAAAAGGTAGTAGACTTGTAAGTTAAAATCTGACAGCTAAAATATTTTGGAAGGTCTGTGCTCAAGTTCTGATGCTGAATAGTTCTACATCACCAAGTTGAATGGGTTGGCTCAGAGTACTACTCACAGCACTCATCTCATTTCTGTGTTGGGATGGAAAAATCTACCACCGAATCTTCAGCAATCTATATTCTTTTTCTCTTTTGTCACTATTATATTCACCTAAACACTATTAGTTCTGCAGGCATGTTTGCAAAATAAGAGAATTTTAGCAGAAAGAGACAATTGGACACAAAAAATCTTGGTTCATCATGTAAAAATCTTCCCCCTTGGAAGCTCACACTGTGACTCAATCCCCTCCCAAAAACTGGTAGACACTTTACTTTGATATTCATAAAACTGAATTAATGAATATTCAGACAATATATATGTCACCTAAATATTTAGTCTGAATGTTTGTGATCAACTAGACACATTAATCCTGCTGACATTCAATAAAAAACATAATGCCCATGTGGGAATGCAGACAGCTGAATAAACTCGCTTAGTTGCAATTTTTACACAAAACATTAATAGGAAAGGATTCAACTGGCTTCAGCTTTACTCAAAATCATAGCAAGACAAATTTAAGCAAAAATTTTTACCTATTACCCAAGAAATAATGAGCATCTCCATCCATGAGAAACAGGATGTTTTCATTCTAAAAAGCTGTTTTACATTGTCTGTTGTTTCATTAGGTCGGAGTTTGGTGCCATCAAACCTGTCAGCTGCATTCATGACAAGGAGACCAAGAAAAATGGTGAAAGAGGCTGCATGGGCTACAAACTTCATAAATGGTCCACGCATTATCCTCCCCAGCTGCAACAGAGATTAAGAAACACGAGGATATCGCACCGACTGATTCTAAATAAAATGTATATAAAAAGAGCAGTAGCACAGATAATCATATATTTCAATAATACAGAAGAACAAATTTATTAAAAGCATTTGAATACTATGATACAGTCATCCTTAGAAGTTTCTACTGATTTGCTATTTTCAGAGGAATAATTGATCAGTTTCACTGTTAGGATATCAGCGATAGATTAACAATGAAACTGAAATGAAAAAGTATAAAATATATTTTTTAACTCAGAGATTTGAAATAATACTGTGAGTATTTTCTGGCATCTATGTCTATTATAGATAGTCAAGAGAAAAATCTATTATAGTTTTTGAATTTCTTAATCCTAGCCAGCTTCATTGTGAGTCAAGACAGAAAATAAGATTTTGACACACTTACTAAAAGCATTATCACCATGAGTGAATTATGAAGAAAAGAATTCCATTTCCTGACTGATGTGTACTCAGTTTAGCAGAGTTATTGTGCAGTTTTCCCAACTTATTTTCCTTTTTTAAAAAAGTCATGACACCTCAAAAGGTTATATTTGTAGTTCTGTAGAGTCTTGATTTCCTCCTGACTAATACAATGAAAAAGTTCTCAGCTTTGTAATGACTATGAACAACTTAAAAAATAGTTTAGTGCAACACTTTAAAAACCTAGAAGTTCCATACAAACTCACACAAGGTTGAACTTTTAGCAATTCTTTGCTTTATTTTTGAGAGTGCCTGTATTAATACTAAAAGTCTTAACTTGTCCACTTAGTTGGCAGCTGCAAAAAAGTTTTTTAATTTTAGACTGACTGTATTTGTATATGACCAATAAATCACTAAAAAAGGAAAATAACAAGTAGGTAAGTCACTGCTGCAGGAGAAAATCAATTACTGAAATATGTTGCATCTCAAGGCATGTTTTAAAGACAAAGGTATTCACAAAACCCCTAGTCTAATACCAAAAAGTGAAAATAATGGAACTGATTTTTATTGTCTAGACTGAAAGAACTGAAAAAATACGGCAAAACTAAAAAGGCCCACCTTTCTCATCTCAGAGAACAATAAAAAAATGCACAAAGACTCCCATCCTCTCTTTCGACCTTCTTCTTCCCCTGAAATCACTGTACATGCACAGCGTTCAACCTGTTAGAATTGTGGATCTCATACTGCAACATGTTGAACAATCCTTACAGAACGCCATTTTTTCCCTCTAACATACTTTCAAGGGAAATTTTCCATTAGTGTCTACTGAAAATGGATACTGGCCAACTGAAACAGAGGTCCAACACAAAGCTCAGTGAGGTCAGAATGCCACCTATCTTTATTGGAAAGGTTTTCCATACCATATGTAAACCAAATCAGATATATTGGTAGCATCCAATCCCAGACAGTGCATTGCAGGTGAATGCAGGGCAGGTTGTGTAACTGCTTTGAAGACCTCATGAAATATGATGAATATTAGCACTGTCTTGACTTTTATCTATTTGTTTTTAATCATGAAAAATAAAATTGCCTTTGAGGTAACTGGAATCAACCCAAAGCTTGAACTTAGTTTAGATCTGGATCAATGGCGAGTATCCTCTGTATCTGCCTGCTAAGGCAAGAACCACATGAAAAACTGTTTGACTCATTGTTTATAAAGCAGGATTTCTAAAAGGCAACTCTTGGTCAACCATCGTAACTTAGTTTACTATATATTGCAATTAACACAACACATTTACCTGCCTTAATTACAGCTGTCTGAACATGCAACCTTGCAGCCATTCCATTCTAATATGGCTTTAAAACAATATGTTTCTGAAGTATTATTTACACATGTCTTTGTCATAAAGGAATCTACGTTCAGAGGAGTTAATAGAAGGCCCTGACAAGGTTTCCCAGGCTGACCTTGCTGCAAGGAGCAATCCAATAGGCCATGGAGAGGAAGGGCAGTCCGACTGCAACTGCGAGGACAACCAGAAACTTCACTGCCATCGTCTGCTGCCGCAAACCCGACAAGTTCTCGTACCAGATCGAGAGGAGTTGCTGCTGGCAGTTTGGATGTGCTACAAACTGCAATAAAAAAGAAAGAGCACAAAAATAATACTACTATCAGAATAACTTCTGTTAAAATACAGCTACAGGAAGTGCATTAAGAATGCTGGAATAGCAAAAACGCAGCTTATATTCAAAGGAGCATTAACGGGGCATAAGAAAAACTATTCTGATAAGCCAAATCTCTCAGCAAACAGGCATGCTGCCATTAGCAACAATAAATACTGTAATTTTAAAAACTATTAACACTGTGTTCCATCACAAACTATTAATTTCATCTAAGGCTAATTTAGCTGAGCAAACTCTATATGTTTCTGACATTTACGATCTTAATTTTACTTATTCAGAAATTCCAACACTTTAAGTCTTTTGTTCTGCAAAAAACACTACATAATCTTCACTCAGGAAAGAAAGAATATGTCGTATTTTCACATACTAACATGGAAAATACCATTTTCTCAGCTGGCATGAGAAAACAGCTGTCACATTTGCAGGAAATCAGATGAGGATTATTTATAACTTGGTTCTGGAACCATTTGGACAAACTGCAAAACTGAGAAGTCTGTCCTATAAGGCTCTTTGTGTCCTCTAGATAGTATAAGAAGCATTTTACAAAGGTAAATGTTAAAAAATAGTAGATTCTTGTGCACTGTGCATTTTCAAATCCAGATCTGTAAATAAAATCAAAAATTTAATTAAATGTAGCATTTTTTTTCTAGAATCTTTCTCTATACCTAAAAGATGACTGGCTGAAGGTGCAAGAAATGTCTTTACTGAGATAAGAGAAAGTGTTGCAAGAAAGTTCACATTTGAAGAAGCATTAAGACTCAAACAGTATGAAGGACTCAAGCTCAATGTGATCTGTTCTCTTCAACAGTTGTTTCAGCTCTCTTTAGTGACTCTAGCTTGACAAGTGCTTTGCAGGTTTGTTTTCATATACTGGTTCAGCCAAAATGTTTTTCTTCTTTTCTTCCCTTCATTAACATATAAATACACCTCACATACAAATTTTCTGGGTGTCCCCCAGGGATGTGAACTCAATTTTTGAAAAAAATTAGGGTAACATGCTTTTGAAGTATACTCTATATCTGTGTCTTCTTGATCTTTGGTTGTACAAACTTCACCACGCAAATCATTTCTTCCTGGTTGACACAAGTCACCTAGAATTTTACAACCTATATTATCCAAGTCAAGTTTCCTGGGAAATTCAAATGTTTATGCAGCTACAAACTCAGCTGGTTTCACTGAGCACTGTTCAGATGGAGAGCAGAGTATTAAACTGACAGCAGAAATGAAAGCAAGCCAAAGAAGGGACGATAATTCCTGTAGCTGGCACTGCCTAAAGCCTGCTTTCTCCTGAATTAAGAACCATAGTACTGATATTCCTAGGTTGTGTCTCTGGTCCCTCCGTACAGACACAAACACAGTTTCTGTGAGACATGCAATTTCTCTAGGTTTTCTCAACTTTCTGAGCAAGATGCAACAGCTTGACAAAAGCCTGTATCAACAATTTTTACACTGTTATGTAGTGCACTGCGACTGATGTGCTATTCTCTAGCTTTTATTAAATCTTACATTTTTCCAGGCTTCAGAAGTAGTGCAAAATTTTTCCATCTTTTTTCTTTAAAATACAGATTTAAAATAAAAATATATATCAAAAAAATTGGCATATAGTTACACGTTGTTTTAGAGTAATTTGCTCTCATGCTCATTGTGACCAGTATTCACCCTAAATATCTGCTTCTTGTTTATACCGTGAGCAAGGATTCTTTCGATTGTCAAATACACTGTGCCCAAAGGGCCCAAATATTAATTTCAATGTTGTAGGCTACCAAAAGATAAAATTTAATAATAGCACAACTTTACACCATCATCATGACATGCCTGTTTGATCTGCATAACTGCTTACTTTTTTAACTTCATACTTGATGGCGAGTTTTAAGCGGCTGAGGCTGGGGCGACCATGCTCTCCATTATTATGGCTCATCTCTACGTCACCATTCAAAATAGCTTCCACTTCTTCTGTATTTCTGCACAAATCAAGCAGTCCGACTACAAAATCTTTGCATTGCATAGACAGTTTCTTGTAATCATTCTAGAAAACAGAGCAGAAAGAAAGAAACAAACTTGCTGTTTAGATCTGACATGAGAGAAATAGCTCTACATCCCAGCTGCACCTCTGTGAACATGAATAGCTTCTTTGCATATTATTATGCTTTTTCTTCCCCCTAAATGTTCAAGGAGTGGGATTCGTCTCACCTTGGCTGTCTTGCATATCTACAGTATCAACTGTCACACCTGAATGACTCCTCTAGACGTGCTTTAGAGGAAATTAAAGTAAAAAAAAAAAACAACAAAACAACAAAACACTTTCAGAAATGTTTTATGACACATTTTAATGACCAGCTCAACTGAGATGAACAGTACAGGGGAAATTTTTCTATTCACTGTCACAGAATCCTAGACAACTAGCTCAGACATAGAAAATTGCACTGTAGAGATTTCAATTGGACCAGATGAGCATCCTACACAGAACATATGTAAAGAAATTTCCAGCCTTCTTCAGAATGGCATAAATATACTGAATTTTCTAAGGCTGAGAATTATTCTTGTAAACTTTGGCTTTTGCATTTTCTAACATCTATTCTAGCTTGCAAACAAAAGGTTTGATTGCTGTTCTCCAGCGACACTGCCAGCAGAGCTACAGCTTGTATGGTGACACCACATCTTTGACTGCAGCTCTGCTCTAGCTCAGGTAGCCATGACAGACTTCATCGTGTGAGCCAAAATTTTGCTCTGCAACTTCAGATTCAGTTGCTTAGTGCTTTAACTACCGAGTGTTCTCCTTGGGCACTGTTCTCCAAAAGACGTAAGTCAAAACACAAAACGGTACTTTGATCATTGCAGTCTACAGTTCATTAACCAACTTCTTACATGACGTGTTTGGGTCATAAAAGATGGATATAGCCAGGCAGACAGGGAGTTGGGTATAGATGTGTATCTAAAGCTAAAAAAATCTCACAAGAGATTTACTCATGCCTGTGTCAACAACTTCTGCTATTTTTGTGATTTCTGCTCATTTTCATGTCTTAAAAAGGTGAAATTACTGTAGAATTTTTCCTAAACAAAAGAATGGAAAAAACCTCCAACCACCCCACACCATATAGGACTGCTCATGTAGTCTCTCATGGCATGTTCAAAGTAGTTTTCTACAAATTCTTTTATTACACTGACACATTTCTCCCTCTTCCAGTCTGTTCTTCAGGGTATTTCCCATTCTTCCAGTCATAGTCTCTAGCTAGCCCCTGCTCTTTAAATACTTCGCACTAACTGCCATCTAATGCATCCAATACTTCATCCTGGAAGAGAAACCATTATGTTGAGCATACAGGATACCCTAATTTATTTCCTAAGGGTGTGCCTCGTGCATCTTTGTGCTTTATTATCCACAACACTGCAATAACGGTTTATTACTTGGATATATTAAAGGATTGCATCCAAGTTTTACAGCTTCACTTTGCTTAGATGGATGCAAACATTCACAGACAAATATTTACAGACATTATTTTACATCTACATAAAAGTGCTAGTGATTTATTTTTTTAATAATATAACATAAACAAGGTAACTCAGACCTGTCATAAAAGAGAAAGGCACTTCAATGCCATTTATCTACAAAGACAACGGAAGCTAAATACTAAAACTAATAATTTCCTGTCATTCTGAATAATTTATTATTGCATTATGTTTTCACTGTATTCAGACGAATAACAGGAGAGGTTAACCAAAATCCTGACTTCTAGCACTACAGAAAGACATTTTTTGAGAGTAATTTTTCTCCCTCTGTTTGGCTTTCATTTTTGTGCAGAAGCTAAGACTCAGTATTCAATACTTTTAATACATGAATTTTCTCTTCCAAATGAAAAGAAAATCAGCCATTGTAAATTCACAGACAAAGGAGAAACATAGAGGCAACTACCCACCCTTATATGATTAGGTACCAACTCTTCCAAACTGATATTTCACCTTTGAATGTCAATATAAAAAAAGAATAATTTTCAATAAACATAAAAACAGTATAATTTGGCCTTCATAATAACTATTACAAAGTACTGTGATATATTAGTATGTGTATATTTTCTGGTAGAACATAGATGATATTACGAAGTATTGTAATATATTAGCATGTGTATATTTTCTGGTAGAAGACAGGTACATACATCCACATTCACACACACTCTTCATCAGTATTTTCCAGCTCAACTGACTGACACCTGACATGGAGTTTCAAAACAGTATGTGAGGAGACCATTATTCTATAGGGGAATTATCCTTTCCGAATTTAGGCTTGTACACAGTACTGCAGTATATACTAGCACCCAGTAAATCCATCCATAAATTCCATCAGTTTATTTTCTCATTTGCAAATGCAATAAAACAGTTCCCCCTCTCACGAAATACTGCCACACCTGTGATCAGTGGTGGCAGCCGAGCTGAAAAGTTCTTGGCAGTCAGGGTATGGCAAGCAATCTTTGGGAAATTGAGCGTTGCCCATCACTGCTTCCACCTCAGCCATGGCAGAGGCAGAGTCAGCTGAAGGCAGAACAAAAATGAAATTACAGCAAAAATGATCGATACACTCTTCAATGTCTCTCTGTCACACACACACATAAAGTCTCCCATGAGTCTGCCATGTCTCCTAGAATTTATGTGAGCCAAGGGAACGTGGCAATTTGTTTGGCTTAACTTATTTTCAAAAATGGACAAAGGCATGGATAATGAGTTTTCCTTTACTGCATGTTGTAAACTTAGTGATTTAAAAAATAACCCATTCCTGGGAAACTTCAGGTGGCAGTTAGAAATTAAATTACAGCAGGAGGCTCTAAAAAGAATCAGCCCTTAATTCTGCAGTAAAGCATGTGTGCTTTATTCTTTGCATGTGACAACATTGGTTCAGGGCTCCTCAGCAGTTCAGGAAAAAATAAACTGTGCCACATTTCACCACACCAAGGATGAGAGGGCAGTACTAGCTGCTGCCAACCTGCAGAAGGAAGGTGATGATTTGGGGTGAGCACTGTGGGGGACGAAGAACTAGGGGAACAGTGCTGGTGGCACAGGGGTGAGAGTAGCACTGCTGAGAGGAGCCACCTGCCCTTAGTGCTCGTGGCAGCTGCAGAGTGTCTGGGGCTGCCAAGCAAGGGAGCAAGCAGGCTCCCATCACGCTGAAAAACGCAGCTGACTGTGCCCTGCTTTACCTCTGACCATGTAGGAGGAGACCACAGCCAGGAGAGCAGGATTACAGCTGTACCATCAGAAGAAAGGGTCTTTTTTCACACAGTCCCCTGTGACCAGTCACAGGCTCCTGCTGTCTCCCAGACTGTGCCTGGGATGAGAATGCTCTCAGGATGCAGGCTGACACGGAACCTCACGGATGAGATGGAGCAGTGCTCCAGACCCTGTCCTGGCTCTGCCTGGTGAACTGTAGAGGCTAAGATCAGAAACATGGATACTGCTATACTAGCACTTAGGATTTCAAAGTGGGATGTAATGTTGGATTTAGGTGTCACACTAGGTAGCTAAACACATTATTTCCCTTTCAAAGGTGGTCCTTTCTCCCTCAGTGCTTCACTCCTTTTCTAAAAGATGCTTTAGCTTTTCATTAAGAAAGCTGACAATAGCTGTAATGAAGATGGGGATCCCATTTCTGTAATAGGGGTTGTATAAATGAAAAAAAAAACAAAACAGAAAATCAGACTTTGAGATGATAAATCAAATTTTGCTTCTCATCAAAAAAGCAAACTTGGATGACCTTATCAGGGGGATTAATTTACAGCAAACAGTAACATATCTACGTTTAACTTAAAAATACATTTTCCATTTCATCCCTCTAAACAATAAACCAGTCAGTTGCCATTATAGTTGCGGTGGACTTTATAATAAATGCTTATCTTACTCATTTTGAACAGCACTGGGCCACAGCTGTCCCTCTCAAAACTTCAGGCCACATGTCTGCAGGACAACATTTGTCACATATCATCTACATCTTTATGGACACAGTAAAGATATTAGCTCTTAGGTGGGCAAACCATTGAGATGATAGAAAACATCAGCACCACCTCCAAAAATAAAATATATTCTATATAATATCAAACTCTGTAAAGCTGCACACTAAGCTATGTCCTGCACATGCACTGAGGTAATCCCAAGCACAGGTACAAGCTGGGCAGAGAACGGATCAAGAATAACTGTGGGAAGTAGGACTGGGAGTGTTTGTGGATGAAAACCTCAACATGAGCCAGCAATGTGAGATTGCAGCCCAGAGAGTCAACCGTGTCCTGGGCTGCATCCAAAGCAGCGAGGCCAGCAGGGCGAGGGAGGGGATTCTGCCCCTCTGCTCTGGTGAGACCCCATCTGCAGTGCTGCAGCCAGCTCTGGAGCCCCCAACATAAGAAAGAGGTTGACTTCTTGGAGCAAGTCCAGAGGAGGCCACAAAGACAATCAGAGGGCCAGAGCACCTCTCCCATGCAGACAGGCTGAGAGAGCTGGGGCTGCTCAGTCTGGAGAAGAGACGGTTCCAGCGAGACCTTACAGAACCTTCCAATACCTAAAGGGGCTCCAAGAGAGCTAGAGAGGGACTTTGGATAAAGGCCTGGAGGGACAGGACCAGGGCCAATGTCCTTAAACTGAAGGAGCATTGGTTTAGACTACATATTACGAAAAAAATCTTTACTATAAGAGTGGTAAGGCACTGGAACAGGTTCTCCTTAGAGGACTCTCCATCCCTGGAGATGTTCAAGGCCAGGTTAGACAAGGCTCTGAGTAACCTGGTCTAATGAAAGTTTCCCTGCCCTGGCAGTGGGGTTGGAACTAGATGATATTTAAGTCAGTTACAATCTAAACCATTCCATGATTCTATGACACAAAACTAAATTAAATGGTCTTCAGAAAATCCTGAAGATCTCAGAATTACTCAGGAAGCCTGAATTAACTATTTGTTTGGTACAGAAGTATTTCTATGCTGTGCTTTACATGTCTGTCCAGTTACTCTTCCTTCAGAAGTAATCTACTTTTTTCTGATTTTACTCCTAATAAAGAATGTTTCTCCAAAACACTCTTAAATACTGCAACACTTTTAATACCTGCAACAAAATGCAAAAGGCATGTAATACTAGATGACACTACTGCATAGGTTTGTAGAAAGAAAGGGGTTTATTCCAGAGAATAATGATTTCCCCTGATTGTGGCATTTCCTATTTTGTATGAATCACAGTTTCATGGTCATCGTTCTCTCTAATATTAGGAGAGAAAAGCAATTTATAGGACAGTCATAAAACAACCAGCGCCACTGTTTAGCACTGATCCTTCCTATTGCCTCTGAGGAAGACCTGGAAATTATCTGTGTCACTGGCAGCTGTAGGCAACCACTTGAAAGCTCCCCTGCAACAATACCCTACCAGCACTAAAAAATAGGTGGCTTTTAAAATGGTATATTACTAGAAAGTTCAGTTTTAATTTAGGTAAGGTTTGAAATACTTTAAATGGCTCAGGTTAACCCTAGGTGGAGCTAAAGATTTGCCATGTCCAGCTAATCTTTGCACTAAAAATATACTTATTTTGATTACACTAACACAGGTAACGCATTTTCACCAAACCCACACTTTTATGCAGTGACCACGCTGTCCAAATAATGGTAGCAAACTCCTGAAATAAAACAAGGGTAACAATTTTTCAGATTAATTGCTGCAAGCAGGTATATGAGCTTGCAGGAATGGAAACAAGCCCACACTCAGTAAAGCTGACCGTGTCCAT
The DNA here is from genome assembly GCA_013397755.1 of Cnemophilus loriae. NCBI lineage: Eukaryota > Metazoa > Chordata > Aves > Passeriformes > Corvidae > Cnemophilus > Cnemophilus loriae. The sequence continues at coordinate 4,395,937 of VZTF01001983.1, forward strand.
TTCTAGTAAATTTTACACACTTTTAGTGCTTCCACTGAACCTAAGGCAGGTATTTTGCAGTCAAGTCCCTGGCCTGTCTAGATATTGTAAATGTCACTGCTTATCAATAGTGTAAATGTCAACTCTCATCAATTCAGTTATAAATGTACTCCACAGTCTTTAATATTTATCCAGAACCACCACATGGTTTTAGTATCTATAAAAATGTTCCCAAAGGACCTCGTGTTGCCATCTGCCTGCTCCTGGTGAAACCTTAAATTAATGGAGAGTTAAATTTCCGTGTTGCCTTGTGCTTGTGCTCCTCACTGTTCCTATTCCCCTCCACTCTATCCAAAGAGTATGGATGTTCCCAGCAGAGCCCTGGATGATTAATGCCCAGCAGTATGGAGCTGCTTTGTCTGTCATATAATCTCCTGTTTCTGCTAAGGGACAGTGTCCAAAATCTGCTAAAATTCTTTGTACAACACTACACTAGAAGTGAAGCTCTCATTTTAGAGAAAGCAACCAAGACAAAGGAGGAACAGAAAAAACAGAAGTCACCACAGAAGGATCTCCTCGTGGCACTTCAGAGCTGGCTGCAGAAGCTTGTTCTGTGACCCAGCCTACTTGGGTTCTCACCTGTGTGCTCCACTCCCTGCCTGGTGGTGCCACAGACAGATACTGTGCTCCCATCCATCTCACTGTTTGTGTACTGCAGCATACATTTGAAGGGCATCTCTTGCTGACTGTTCCAGATGATGATTTTATTTATCTTTATAATAATCTTAGATTGTGTCACTCCAACTGTGGTAAAGGGATCTATACAATCCCTACAAATCAGACATGCTATTTATCTCAACATAGCTGTGAACTTAACAGGCTGCACTTACGGTTTATGAAAAATGGTTTTCAGTTCTGTTCTAAATTTACTCTGCTTTAAGTTAATCAAGTCCTTTTGTTCCCATCAGCAGCTGCCAAAGAGAAAGAAACAAGTACGTGGTTTCAATACTCTTCTCTGAACTGTACATGAAATCAGTGGATGAAATCTCAGTCCACTGAGGTCCTAAAGGTTTCTGCCAATGACTTCATGGGGCAGATATTCATCCTCTGCAATAATCTGAAATGGTCCTCCCAGTATTTTGATTTTTTGTCCTCCCCTCCAAGTTCAGCTGCTGTTTTTAAAACCACCTTATACATTCCTCCTTCTTATTTTCCTTCTCCAAGAAATATTTCAGCTTCCTATAACAGACTGGTGCCACAAAGATATACCTATGAGCACAAGTCCAGAGGAATTGATTCAGAACTGCAGCACCTCAGCTCAGGTTGGCTGAGTAGAAACAGGTTCACAGTCTTGTGAACTGTACCACTGCTACGATTAATGCTAAATATTGATCATGATAACTTGAAACACTTGCTTACACAATGTTGGAAATTATTCTGTTACAGCTTTGGAAGGACGTTGATCTCCTGCTAGTGAAGTCTATATATATTGCTCTGTCACAGTAGCATCTGCTTTCGACAGGGTCCCATGAGGCAAACCCAGGCTAAGTGATTTTAGCTAACCCAGTTCATAATTAACATCGGTAAAGTTTGCACAAGGCCTGACTTTGAATTTATTGACAGATAAAACCTTACTTTCTTACTTCCTTAACTCATGCTTCAAGAATCTGTGGAGCCTGGGTCTCAACTATTAATATTTTTTTCAAAAACATGCATTTATGAAATACTAAAATTTCTGTGTAACACTGAAAAAGCCTCTTAACTCTAGAGAGTTCACATATAACTAAGTACAAATAAGTAAGAAAGAGGAAGAAGTGAACAGAAATACCAGAATAGCACATTAAAAAAGGAGGACATTTATTTAGAATCCTCTCTGTGAATAAATGCAAAATATTGTAAGAAGTACGAAAGCTTCAAGTCCAAATACAAGAAACTAATGAAAATGCACAAGGGTTCAGTAGAATCATGCAACTTGTCTGTCAGAAGTGACTAAAATATACCAATTTATTCTCCTCTTTCCCCTGCCCTAAGCCAGCTTCAGCCACGGGTTTGAAGGGCCTCCTTTACTCTCCTGCCTGACAGGAAGTAGAAAATTAGTTCACTGGCACATTCTACACAAGCAGCATGAATTACAATCAGCACACAGCAATAAGACTTTCGCAAAGATTTAAATCTTTCATACAGTAAAAAACTGTATATTTTCCCACATTATCTTGCTGATTTATGAAGGATAAAGTTTGCAATTCTGTGTCTGTCAGAATCAGTGTCCCTCTACTCACCTTGAACTCTTTTTCAATGTTGGCAAGCACGGCCAGCTCATTGCTGAGCTCTAAGGCAGTCATGACAGGGTCTTCACTGGACAAAGACAGATAAGCAGGGCTGGCCAGACCTTTGTAGGCATTGATCCTGGATCTAGAATGGCTGAAAGAGTCATGCTTTTGCTTCTGATTGCACTCACTGCACTTGCAGAAATAGTCATGCGGCCTGTCGATCCGAGCTCCTTTCCGCAGCAGGGTGTGCACAATCTCGTACTCGTGGCAGTGAGCAGCCAGAATGATTGGCGTGACATCGTGGGAGAACCGCGTGCCGTCCTCGTCGTACGCATAGAAGTCATCGTGCTGGAGCTCCGACTGGCTGGGACTCAGAGCGAGCCTCTTGCCTTCGGCAAACGCGGGGTGGTTCAGGATGGCTTCCACTATCCGAACGTAGCCTTTGCTAATGGCCAAAAGCAAGGCATCCCCCACCCGGGCCAGGTTCTCCTTCTTCAGCAGGAGCTCTGTGATCTCCAGGTGCTCATTGGCCACTGCCAGCTGCAAGGCGTTCTGTCCCATGTAGTCCACACAGTTCACATTGAGTGAGGGACATTCCTCCAGCATTTTGCGAACCACTGGAATGTTTCCGTACTCCGCTGCATCCAGAAAGCGCTCCTCCTCCAGGGAAAGGCTTGTGGAGTGGTCATTGAACATGTACGCTGGCCCTCGGCTGGCCTGCCTCCTGCCCTTCTCCCGGAGAATGGTCTGTCGCCGCAGGGCCAGTCTGTTCTCGTTGCCCCGGCTGTGTGCACATAGAGAAATTATTAGTTCTTCTTTACGCACGGGCATATCCATTTTGAACAATAATTAATAAAAATATTCTAGTCCTTTATCTGCTGCTTATTTTGAACGAAGCAGGGAGACCAGAAACCCTGACTTCGATGCATTTTGTAACCACTGTTACTACACAACCTGAGAATCAGTAGCCAGCTACATTTTATTTCAACTAGAAGAAAAGCTGTCATCAATCATCATGTAAAACTACACTTTTTTCCTTATTTTGTCCTCACAGCTCAGAGTGAGAACAAGCCACAGTGTGAAAGGAGTCAGCAGTCATGGGATGAGGAATGAGACATTGCTCAGGACAGCAGGGCACACAAAGATGGAAACTCTCTAAACTCCCTCCGCTTCACAAAACCAGACAGGCTGACTTCACTTGCTCTTATTCTCTCTACTTCAGCAGCCATCTAACTTACATTTTGGCTCTGGTTTCTCCTCTTCACCCTGCATATGTTTTTCTGACATCTGTAATTGAATGCTCAGGCATAAACTGAATCTAGACAAGATAAAAGCACATCAAATACATTGTATGATATCTCTTACTCCCCATCTCTGCCATTCTTTTCATTATTACAGTTCATAATCTTGATACGCTATTTATTCCTTCACTCAAGGGCTTGCCAACAAATCCTCCTAATTCTTGATTCATAATAGCTCTGAAATGTTGTCCAGTCTGCTACTAGAGAAACCCTCAGCCATTTCCAACCGTAATTATTAAATACCTCTTTAATAATTATTTAGTGATTAAAACATAAAGTGAATGTATCATGCTTAAGTTTGCTGAGAAATATTAAAAAATATGCTACATTCTCTTTAAAAATAAGAAAATCTAATTCACTAATTCAATCTTATTTCAGCCAATTAAAATCCCAATTTTCAATAGAAAATAAACTGCAAATAATTTTCTCTTCTAGAATTACTCTGCTAAACTACTTAATATTCCTCACAACTTCATCTTTTTTCTTTATTGAATAGTAGCTTAATTATTCTTTACATACATATGCTCAAATACACTTCACTACATTATTTCCCACAAAAAAGAACCATGAGCAATATTTTATTTATTAAATACTAATGAATAATGAATTTAAATGTCAGTAAAAAGAAATTAGTCCTTTATGACTCAAAATTTCTTCACAAAAAGTAACATTACAAGACATTACTTATTCTAGATTGTTTAGATTTAGCTTTAGTAAAAATTTCCCTTCTGCCTCTTGCCTTCTCTGTTCTAGAGATACAGTCCTTTGCAGCACTGGAAATACCTCAAATTGCCAAAGTCTTAAATATAAAGAGATCATTTTTCTGCACGATAATAATAGGTATGGAATGTGGAATATATCACAACTGACAACAGTAACTATTAAATATAATTATTAGTTTAATTATTTTATTTTTTTAATAAATAATTTTTCAGAATTGTTAGTAGGGAAGCACTTCCTCTTGTTTCACCAAATATTTAAGTCAAGCAAAGAAATATTTAGTTTTATGTTTAAATTCATTTTGAAAGCAAACTTTTTTATTAGTGATAAATACAAATCTTATGAACTGTTAACTGTAGCTCTGAAAAAAGCTATATGAGCTTTATTTTAAACTTATCCTAGTTTTCCTGTATATGTGTTGAATTTTGTAAACTTGCTATATTTTCACAATTCAGTGTATTCCTGTGACATCACATTTGTAGAAAGTCTGAAAAGCAGTGCAAAGTTTTTCATATACATTTTTTATTAATTTGTTCTTTTGTATCAGAGAAGGTGCTTAGCAGAGTGAGGCGTTACCTACATTTGAGGTAGGCTGACCTGGGCTTCAGTTTAACCAACCAGACACACAGTCCTGAGACCTGGCATCCAAGGGTGCAGAGGGAGAAGTCATGGCAAGGTTGCTCTCTACCACCTTTTAAGTGCACCAAGTTTTCCAGCTTTCTTAGCTCCACACTGGCTTCTCAGTTTTGAATAAAGTAATTATTTAATTGCAGCAGCAAAATAATCTTAAATGCAGAATCCATCCTATTGTGCAGCGTGCTGCAAATTCCCAATCTCAAACTGCTTCTTTCTTCTGTGCAGCAACCAGTTACCGCTAAACATAATTTAAATCATTTATACTGAAGTTATTCCACAGAATGATGGAATCATTTAGGTTGGAATAGACCTCCTAGATCATCAAGTCCAACCTTTGACTGATCACTACCTTGCCAACTAGACCACAGCACTAAGTACCAAGTACCAAGACTGCATCACCTCCCTGTGCAGTCCTTTACAATGCTTAACAACCCTTTCCATGAAGAAATTCTTCCCGATGTCCAACTTGAACCTCCTCTGAACAGATTATAAACAGATAATAAATTCAACTCATAAAAAATCGTAACGTATTTTTTAAACTTCTTCCAGATAATAAAGACGTGTTCAGTGTAGATTCCAATCTTAGTTAAACTAAGAGATAATAACAACATCATTGATATAAAATACATATCTTTATGTGCCCTGCAAAACTAACCTAGAATAAAATTATTATGCTAGTATTTGATCCTTGAACAAGGAAACAAAACCTTCAATACAATCTTGGTCACTATTTTTTCCTGCGATGCATCAGCTTCAGCAGTCTGGAGTGATTTACTGATCCAATGTAATGCTTATGGGGACAGATCTTACTGCTTAAAACTGAGGCAAAGGAAGCACCGAGTACCTCAGCCTTACCTGAGTCCTTTGTCACTGTGTCCACCAGCATAATCAGTCTGTGGTGGTGAACTGACACAGCATACAGTCAAAAACTGCAGTTCATTAAACACTTCCTCTTTCATTTTTCAAATCATGGAAAGAGATTATATTTCTATACGAGCAATACATTCAGTATGGTTTATCAAAGGAAAGGGTAATCATCGCTAGTGAAGAATATTTAGAATTAGCGTCTCTGTCTAGTACCACTTCCTCTTTCCTTGTCTGCATTTAGAAGAAAATCACTGCTTAAATGGGATATTAAATACATACATTCCTTATAGAGTAGCTCATCATCTGAATTAGAACCCATTATGGGATGAAATATAATATTTTTTAATGGTTTGCTGGCCTGTACCACATGTCCGATGCAGACCTCTAGAATCTCAATGTAATCCATTTTCCCTGCATCAGTGTCTTGCATATGTATGAAATGAACCTCCTGGTTTGTCCATTTGCAACTACAGTTAATTAAGTTTAAGGGTCTGTAATTAAAACTGGTTCTTGCAGCACAAGGCTATAAATATGTTTAACTGCAACACAGAAAGCTGAGTTTTCTGTTTTATTATTTCTACTTAATTAGACAGAGAAGCAAACATCACTTCAGGAGTTTGTTTAGAAAAGTATAAGACACTTGATTGCCTCCAAGCATAGGGAAAGGAATTTGATGATCCAGAAGAGTCTTGTTATGTTGTGATGTTCTTACATTTATTTCACATTCACTAAGGTCCTTCCATTCCATTTTTTATTTAAAAAGATGCCCATTTTGGCAAAAAGATGCCCTATTGTCACAGGTGCTGTCCACATAAATTTTAAAGCCACTTGAAACCCCATCCTTCTCAGACTATAACTGTTGGTTGCAAGACACTATCAATGCACTTCAGGCAAATGCAGTCTAAAAGACCATACTCATTACTCCCTAGTACTGAAGAGCCAGTATGACCAAGGCTGGAATACTGTCATAATTTTGGATATCATATTACAGGAAGGAGTTCAACAAAATTAGAAATTAAATGCAAGAGAGCAGCAGAGGTCATGCAGTCTCCACTGTATTTTCCACTTTGAACACAGTAGGATTGATTTAGCGAATTATATAGGATGGTACTCCACTCATCTCACTTCCATCCTAGGATCAGTAGAATTCTAGTATAAATTAGTCATTTTTATCTTCTCTGTAGATAAAGGAGAGACATTTCTCCTGCCTACATTATAAATTAAGAACCTATATTTTTCCATTGTTTCAAAGAGAATCCCAGCGGATTATCTGAGATTAAGGCCTCCTTTAATGCACAAAATTTAGTAGGAATGTAGACCACAGAAGGATGATGGAATCAAGTCCCTTACAAGTGCAGGTATCAGCTCAAACAATTCCCATTAAAATATCAGACTCTGTCTTGAAGGAAATTGCTGTCTTGCTGAGATTTTATTTTCTCTCACTAATTGCACTGAAAGACTGACTTTCAATTTGACTGTTCTAGTACTCAGAAACATTAATCTAATTTTCAGCCTAAATTTAAAAATCACTATTTTATATTTAGATCTGTTTTGCTCAAACTAAGTACCACTTTCCCCTGACAGTAGTTACCTGCTAAACACAAAAACATAGCAATCATATCCCCTCTCAACCTTCATCTTGCTGAGTGAAATTAAGTGCCTCTCATTTCCTGCTACATTCATGCAATTAAATCTGCCACAGAACACAACCCTGCTTGAGTACAGCTTCCTAAACTTAAAATGCAGTAATCCCTTGCGTCAGTGTTTGTAGTAAAATGATTAGACACCCCTTCTGGAGCAGTACCTCTTTGGCTATCTCTCAGGTGCATTTACATCCAAGAAATCATTTAGGCACTATGGATTCTCCTGTGAGGCAGAACTCTGCCTTTGCTGACTTTCCTTAATCAGGTGTCAGACAATGACTCTCAGATTTATGAACTGAAAGAACTGTGCTGAAAGATCTGATTTTGACCCTCAACTCCCTTTGAGGATATGAACTGTCATTACAAATAGTTGTGGTGCTGGGAAAGTTTGGGCATGGGAAACAACTGTGAGTATCTGCAGCATTAGAATACAAAGCAAAAAGCTTTGTAGGAAATTCTGCAGTATCTTCTAGAAGCTAAACAAGCTTGTATAGAGACAGCATAGACTCCTCATCTTCCTTTACTCACTTAAAAGAGCTTATTATACTTCAAAATTACCTTATAAGAGTAATCTGTTAATGCATTTAAACTTGAGGTTTGGCTTTCCTTCAGAAGTTTTTAACCTTTAGAAGAAGACTGAGCAACATCTCAAGAAATTAGAACATATAAACTCAAAAAATCCAACTTTGCTTCTATCTTCAGGACCATGCTTTAGTAAGAGACTACACTGAAGTCCCTGACTTGCATACATTAATGCAAAACCAGACGTAAAGCCTGTTGTTCTCAAGAAAAGGAAATAAATGTCTTCTCATGTACACTGCCAGCAATGCAAATCTACAGGCTGGAAACGCGGCAAGGAAAAAAGGAGGCCGAAACTGCCAACAGCATCCTCAAGAAAATAGAAGTCATAGAGACAAATGCTCTCAGAGCAAACTAAATTGAGAAAGCTGTGTTGACACACTGGTTTAATCACAAACTCCTCAGTCTTGTGAAGTTCAAGAATTTTGAAAATTGTCAATCACTGTGACAACAGTATCCACTGTTTGTCCAAAGTCAAGTATGCAGATGAAACAATGTTGAAACCATTCTCAGTCACTTCTGAACCAACTCTGTGGGGAAGCTTCCAGAAAACCTGAAAGACCATGAGCCTATTTTTACAAACAGAAGAAAAAAGCTAAACTTAATAAATCATTTTCAAATTTAATTCTCATATGCTAAACTGTCAATAATCAGCAATTAGCTGGGAGACCAGATAGGAATACCAAACCAGACCATCAGCACCAAACACTCAAGAATAAATTAGCTTGAAACTGTCTAATTATTTGGATTGGGATGTTCTGTTCTTTTACTGTTCTTTATTACACTTCTATATAAAAAATATATTTGTAGCATACAACATAAAATTATATATAATCTGCAAAACATCTGTTTTATAAATTATATATTGATATATATATAAAATAATAGCATATGCGAAATTAAATGATATATACTCAGTCTAACTAGAGATAGGATGGGAGCTTAGACACTTGGTCTGAACCTCTTTATGATACCATGCTAAGGGACAGAAAATGACAGGCTGTAGAAAGCAAGATTAAATGGAAATTCTAAATGTAAAGACAGTAAACATCTTGAAATAAGTATCTGAAAAAACTTGGGTTTTCCATCCTTTGGCATGAGGATCCATGGTTCCTCCATAACCCTTAGAAGGTGGTGGTGAATTTTAAGTGAGCTGGGGCTGAAACACACTGTAAATAACAAGCCAAAACCATCTGTGGACATGTACAATAAAACTTACAAATAATCAGTGACAGTGACTGTCTTAGAAGTAAGAAAACCACATAATGAACATCCCTTAAGTATTTAATTTTGTAGCAGATGAAAGGTACAAGTAATAGTATTTTTACTCTTGTGGGGTTTTTATCAGAAGATTTACATCTAACACACAGTATGAAATATATCATCTTTAAGACTTTTATTTGAAATTTTGGTGAAAACTGATTTGCCTTCTTGCAACTGTCATGGAGGTCCTTCTGAGACCTGGACTGTCAAAGCTTTTTTGTTAACAGACTGCTGAGAAGTGTTTTCTCCAAGCTGATTGATTATGTTGTGCAAATGCTTTTGTACAGCAGCAGTTAAAAACAATTACGTTTTAGAGAGTACCTCATCAATCACAGTTTGTGAACCTGGAAGGGTAATGGTCTGACAAACATTTTCCTCAGGAAATAACAAAAGATTTTTCTTTCTCTCCTGAAAAGTAGTTTAGTGGCTATCTAATGGATGACGGAGAGAAAGCACCAAACATAAGGCAAACAACCAGTCCTCAGGCTCCTTATTTCATTTGTCATTCATTCACTTTAATTTTTACCCTTAGTCGAGCAATAAAACCAGTGGCTTATTATTGATGAAGTAGCTTCCAACCACTGAAAGGGGAATGACAAGTAAATAGAAGTATTTAAGGAAATGATTAGAAAAACAGTGTCTGAATAAAAATAGCCTAAGGAGAAAAAGCAACCTGGAAAACTGTAACTGAGTCTGCTTAAAGGAGATTTATCAGGAACAACAAATAAAAGCACTCAGATTGCTTGAAGCTTTTAAACAGAGGCATGAGATTTTAAATCCTTCCTAAGAATAAAAAAGAGAGAAGAGAGTGCTTTACCAGCCCAGAGGCTTTTTTACACCACACTTGCAAAGCAAAGAAAACTGAATATTCACTGAATATTCTGAGTTGGTAGGGACCCACAAGGATCACTGAGTCCAACTCTGGAGTGAATGGGCCATATGGGGAATAAACTCACACAACCTTGGTTTTACTAGCAGCACACTCTGACCAGCTGAGTAAGGAAGATGACAAGAAGATATGGGTTGAGACTGCTTAGTATGGAGTGTCAAAAGGTATCATGCTTTTCTTTGAGGATTACTGTAATTTTAAGCTTGATAAGACTTCTATGGATCTGGATTTTGTAGGTCTGAAGAACAAGTTGTACCTGAGCACATGCATAATTTCATGTTGGCTGATGAAAACATTTTACAATAAAATTTAAATATAATCTTTGAAGCCTAATTTTAGTGTCATTACTGAAAAAGTGAATTCCTATCTTCCAGTAGTTGGTGCCTAGAATGGTGCCTAACTACGTCTGCAAAACTAGTTCCTTTCTATGTAATACCTGCTCAAACATTTTTCCTCAACTGTAAAAAAATGTTGAATGCATTCGCTCTTTAAAACACACTTTAATTAAAGTGTAACTGCCTATTTTCCCAGCTTATTTGATCAATGTGCTACTCTGAGGTTGTTTAAAGACAGGAAACATTTTTTTTTCTGGACTGTTTCTTGCAGAAGGTGGCAAAGAATACTGATGTGTGCCCATCAGAGGGAACATCTTACTAAGCTTGGCACCTGATAACACCACTGTTCTCTATACTCAGCATCTAATAAAAAAATACAGGTTCTACACTCCTTACATGTTTTTCATGAAGTTCCTTTAGGTGCCTACTGTATAACTCAGTTACATCCTCTGCCCCTCTGGAGACAGACCATCCAAAGTTCACTTGTTTAAGTACAGTAAAGCAAAGATCAAAGAATCTTAATAATTCAAATTAAAGCTAGTATTTTATCTTCTAGACTGGCAACAAAAACGAAAATTAGAAGACATGCAATATAAAGCACGATTTTAGCATAGTTTTATCAGCTGGCTACTCTGCTAATTTGTGGGTTTTATATGAATACCTAAAGTACATCACAGTCTTCACTGTCATGTGTTTACAGAGGTATTCCACTTGCATTTGCCAAGGGATATGTTAAATTCTGTATTCCTACAGTCTTGTAGGAATAATAACCATAACCATTAATAACATAACCATTTTGAGATGAAGTAAATAACTTTTTAGTTTGGAAGGTTTCTATATAGCTTTGTAGTTGGAGAATAAACAATTTATATAGGTCTATCTGAGCTTGCATGTTTTGTAAAATTTAATGTCTTGTGCCTTGTTCTCTCCCCAGCTACCTGGCAATGCCTAACTTTGCCACTGCAGCTGATGGTCCTTGTTGAGGTTCCTTCTGTTAGCCCTGGAACAACCTCCCCTTTCAGAAACTCAGTTCTCTGGTCAAGTGCTTTCTGTCCATTTCAAGCCACGCCTTTTGCAGACCTATCAGTACTGTACAGTGCAGCTGCCTGCCAGCAGTCTGCTGCGCCCACCAGCTCTGGTGAGTTATGGCTTTCATTACTCACCTCACTGTGAGGTGACTATCACGAAGACTGCTGTAGACAGCAATTGCTAGGTGCCTGCTTGCCTCAAGCTAGCTTCTCCTCTCCACCAAGTATCACTGGTGTTCCTGTCTTAATAAGCCACTGCAGTTAGCAATTTGAAAATTCCAGGCCTGACTATCTGAGATGGCAATTTAAGAACCATTTCTTTACCTAGATAGGAGCCCCCTGAAAAAATACATCCAGTTCATATTAGATTCACCACTGAAATTTCCATTACTCTCTTACCATTATTACTAACATGACTACTCTTGATGATTTGTAGACTAAATTACTGAAGCTAACAGATCATGTCTTTTAAAATGAAGCTAAAACTTTGTTCATTTAGAAGGATCACAATCGATATAGCGGCTGTAACACAAACACAGCTGTCTGTCTATGACAAACATGTCTCTATAAACAGAACATTATTACATTAGCAGTGAAGTAGCAGACATCAACACCACAGCCCTTGTAACTTTCTCAGAGTTCCTCAGGAATGAAGTGACAAGAAATCAAAGCCAAACCCCTTCTCTTATAGCTCATGGAATGCTATACTACCATGTAGCACGTACTTTAGTGCTGTGTCCCACTGGTTATAAATAAAAGCACTGTAAATAGAGTGTAGATACTTGTACCAATGCTAAAACTGGATACAAACAAAGCAAACTTCTCTTACATACAAGCAGCTTGATGTTGGTCCTCCACTGTTGGAAATGCCAGGATTCTTAAAGAGAAACTGTCTTTTAAAAACAATAAACTAAAGACAAAGTTCAGTGGTTTATTTCTCCACATCTCATTACACAAAATGTTGATCCCACGGAGACAGAGGGACAAACTGATTTTTTTTTTTTATTTTGAAAACAATAAATCCTAATTTCTATTCAACTAAACAGGTTAATTTCTGTACTGTCATAATTTATACAGCACAGCAGTTTTGCTAACTGCTTCATAAATTAGGTCAGGATGCTGTTTCATGTGCATTCTTGCAGAAACACTCCAAACCCTCTGCTCTGCTTTGGCTGCTCATTGCTACTGTTGTACCATGTCATTCGGGATCCTGACACACGTTCTGGGATATGTCCAGGTTGACCTCAAGTAACGAGCTATCGAAATGAAGATTAACATTTCTGAAATCAGCAAACTCCTCTTCTCCTCCCACCCCTCCAGAAAAATGCTTACTCTAAGCCCAGCTCTCCAACCCAGATTATCATACAGATGCAAACCCTTGTGCTGTCCCGTGGTAGGAGGCAGTGTGAGGACAGGAATCAGCGGTAGGGAGTGAGGAGAGAGAGATTTGATTCCAATACCAGTCTGTACCACAAAGACTACTGTCTGTAGTAGTTACTTAGACAAAACTTCGTATTTTCCTTGTGCTCTCCCTTTGTTGAACCACCCTGTGACCACTGTGAGCTCTTACTCAGAATAGGCTATGATGCAAAAAAACGGGATTTTTTTTAAACCAGCATTTTGTATTCACTCATCAAATGATCTATCTATGATGCTGACAGATGATCTAGAAGACAGGGGAAAAGCAGAATAGGCAATGTCATTTCATGTGGATTTTTTCTATCAAGCTCTGGGTTGTGCTTGCCTATTTCACAACCACATAAACAGAACCTGGGCATGTTATCCGTATTTAGATCAGTAATAGCGGTCCTTCAGCCGAAAAAAAATGGAAAATGCAACCCTGAAAGCAACTACATCTCTAGTTTTAGTGAATCTTCAACAGAAAACAGGTTGAAACCTATGGGTCCAGAAGGGCCAAGTTGTTTTCTCAGCATTTAATGCTCTACTGTCCACTCATTGTCTACAGTCCACGAATGGGATGCTTGCAGTTGGTACCCTGCTCTGGTTCCCTGCCCCGGTTCCCTGCCCCAAGGACTCTCCATGCACAGCTCTCTTGCTCACATTTCTGAGTCATCATACGGCCATTATTGAACAGCTATGGAGGATCCCAGAGACTGGCTGGGAGCTGATAAAGATCAGAGACCCATTTACACACACACACACCCACACCCCTTCTGTCTAGAGAACAAATGCCAATGCACTGACAGAACAATGTACTTAAAACTATCTGGCGACTCAACATCACACTTTTATAGTGTGCATTTTCCTTCTGCCATGTCTTCTTCGATTTTGACCACACACAGGTATGTTTTGAAGCAGCACTCGGAGGGAGAGCTGATGACTTACACTGCCTGTTCTTTCTTTTTTATTGTTTTTTTCAGGAACAAATACAAGCAGAGCCTGTAACTTATCCCTACAAAAGAAACTGAAGAAAAGAGAGCAGGAAGTAAATTAGCAGATTACTGATCCAAAGCAAGGCAAAGGAGGTGCTCCCTCACACTGTGCAGTTAGTATGTGGAACATGCCACACAGTGATACAGGTGATAAAAGCTAACAATAGGCTCAAGGGGCAGAATTTAGCCAACAAAAATCCACTGCTGGCATTGAATCACCTCTTTTATATATATATTTATACATAGAATCATGCGTATAACAAATAATATTTATAATTGTATATAGGGGCCTAACTGAAAAGGTTTTCTTGATTCACTCCCATGTCTGTAGGTGTTTGCATAGCCTACAGCACATTTCAAAAGCTTCTGTTATAATCTATTCCGGTCTCAATAGTTTTAATATTTGTATCACATAGATGTGTCCATGTTGTAAAAATCTAGCTTACTAAAAATTATTTTTTATGGACATTTTGTTATGCAAACTTGAGTAGGAAAAGGTTTATTAAATTAGGCAACAGGAAAGTACATCTATATACTAGAGACAAAATTACATTTGTGTTGCTCCTCTGACTAAAGCCACAATTTATCAGAGAGACATAGAATCTGATTTAGTACAGTGGTAATTCAGAGTTAATGGATTCATGTTTATAAAAATCACTTCACGCCTAAGAGAAAAAAATAGACTCAAGAGGTTAGTGCAAATAAATGTAAGGATTAGAAACTGTGCTGAGCTGTAATCTTTCCTGAGAATCTGAAGAACTCAAGTGTTCAGACAGCTGATTTTGATTTAAGTTCCTCTATAATAAATATCAATGCCTGAAATTAAACAACAGCTTTAAAAGACACTAACATCTGAGTACAATGTACCAGAAAGACATGGGGATCACCCATTAGTTGATTAGCTCTGTAGTAGCCCATTCTTCATCAGCCATTCCAGGGCTGAAATGTCAAAGTTCAATGCCATGAGCTCTCAGTGTTGCTGCAAGAGCCTATAAACTCTCCAGCAACACTGGTGTACTACTGCTGTCACCTATCATCCTCTAAATCTCACTCCTCTTGCATTTGCAAAATCTTATACAGCTATGGCTCACAGCTAGAGAACAACACCGATGTAAGCCTCACGATTCTCATGATCAACTTCTTCCTATATGAGTAATTAGCTGTAAAAAACACAGCCGAGGAAGACTTCCCCCTGTGCTCTCTAAACCTAGTCTGAACTTCGAGTTCTTTAAAGTACCTGAAAGCACAGTCAGAACCTTTTTCTAATAGCTCCCCTCTTCTGAATAGTCCACACCATAATGTATGAAACATACTTGCATAGCGTATCTTGACCTTTAGAGGGGAAAAAACACTACATGCAAGTACATGGGGTTTCAGTTTAATGGGCTTTAATCCCATTTAATAGTGCTTTAAATTAGTGCTTTACTTGTAAAGATTAATGCTGCTAGGACCAGGTGATTTTGAAATAAAGGCAGGAAACCTCAGATATCTAATTTAGGATAACTGGGCAGTTCATACTTCATGAAGCTACAGCTTCAAGCTGTCTGCAGTCACAGAAGTGACACTATCCACAGCCACTATCTCATATTCCCAAAGCAAAGAGTAATGGCTGGAGAGGTAGGGCCCTTGAGTACAGTTACGCATTTACGAGCTCCAGCAAAATCCCAGGTGTGGAACTGCAGGGGTGTGAGGCCAGATGGCCACAGCTGAACACTGTGGGTAGGTGCAGCGTGTGAAGGACTGCCTGAATCTGTGAAACAGTGGGAAAACCTAACCTAGCAGCCTTTAGTAACAGCATTGAATGCAGTGTTCTGTTCGGCTTGCTAGGATGGGCAGGTCTGTAGAGACTGCACAGAGGTACAAGAGAGATTCTGGTTGGATTTTGTTGACCAAAAAAATGGAAAACAGAAAGAAAACTCAAGCAATGCTGGTGAAGGATATATGTAAGTCATGACTCATACGAAGCAATGTCCTATTACAATCCTGAGGCATTAGCCTTCTGATAGCAGTGGGGTTGCTATCAGAAGCTGTTCAAAAATTAATTTCACTTCAGCTCATAATGCTGCCACATTCAGGAAGATACTTTAAAAGCAAAGAAACTCCATACACTTGCTAGCATTGCTAATCTTCAGTTTATTTTAACTGTGCCCTTTTACCACAGCTCTTTTCATTCTGCTGGGGTTTTTTTCGTAAACTGAATACTGCTTACTGACATTTGTGTTAATTAACCTCATTTGTGAAATGCTTCTCCCCAACCACTTTCTTAACTCCTTCATTTATTTTTAAAGCAACACTTATTAGAGACAATATTGTCACCCACTTTATCCATATTCAAAACCTGCCAGAGGATATTAACAAATTCCTTGTAAATAATAATATACAATAAAATCAATATATACTAGAAAAAAACCCTGAAAAACATCACAACATTCTTCCCAATACTTTGGGTTCTAGTTCTGTATGTAAAATTAAAGGTATTTAAGGCACTGATGGGCTGCACTTCACATGGTTTGAGCCTAGAAAACAGCTGTTAATAACGATCAACTGAACCAGATCAGGCAGGCAGAAAAGGCATCCTACTTAGAAATTCTTCAGGGAATACATACAGTGAAAAAGTTGCACAGTGAAAAAGTGAAAACATTGCATGGAGATATACCAGATTCTGGCAGACAGATTATTATCTGCTCAGGTAATCAGGGCTCAAAATCCCTTGCCTTGTAATTGTAAGAATAAATGTAGAGGTTTTACCCCTAAAATACAACAATGCAAACCAGACAACATTTCCAGAAAAAAACAAAAAAAAAAAGCTCATCTACCATTTCTATTTCTGATTCTTTAAAACACAGAGGGTATGTTTACTTTCCCAGAACACATGGTACAATTTTTTTCAGGATGTAGGACCCCATTTGTCTCTCTTGTCTGTGCTATTACCACTCTTCACCAGTCTTTCACCCCCCAAGACATGAAGAAGCCCTGAAGTATAACGAAATCTCCCTTCTGACAGAAATAAGCTGCTGGATTACTCCACCCTTAGCTCCCTTTCATTAGGAAAAGATCCATCTATGGCTGTTTCTTGGTTCTTGGAAACTGGCCAATATCCAGTTTCACCTTTCACTCAACACCATTTCACCACAGCTCATAATCTCCAGCAAGGAATCTTGTCAAGTGATTTTAGAAAACATAAGGCATATCACTTACCTCATACACCATTTTTATGGTGCTTAGAAAGGATTTCGGAAAACTAACAAGGCATGCTCCCTTGTTTTCAAACCTTCCCACTACTGATGGATAAATCATTTATTTTCAAGGATTCTCCAACTCCTCAAGCCATAGAAATGTCAGAGGGCTCATTAAATTTAAATATTATAGTTACACATAGTGCAGATAGCTGCTTTTCCACAAACCATTTTTAGAACAAACCAGCAACAGAAAGGAAGATGGTCACTGAAGTACAAGAACTGGAAATAACACAGGAGGAACATAGCTATATGTCTTGCCATACACAGCTTGGATTCACCTTCCACTTGCAAGAATGCCAAATTTCCACTCACACATTTTACAGGAAACAGTGTTAAATTTGTACAAAGAGCAGGTCATCTTCTAGCCCTACTGACCATTGTTTTAAGGGATAACTTGGGCATTATATTGAGCCCAGTCAGTCATTACTTTTTCAGCAGAGTAAAAAGGGGAATCATTATTCTTCGTTAGATTTACTAACCTCAACCAATTAGTTTTGAATACTGCTTAATTAAACTTAATACATCCACTCCCTATTCCTTAAAGCGTACAATTTTCTTGCTCTTTTTTTTTTCTTTATTAAGCTTTCAGAGATCACTGGTGATGCAGAAGAATCTGAATAGGTTCCTAACTGGATCTTCCTGATGCAAATTCCTGATTTCAGCTACCATCATCCTGAATATACCTCAGGAACATGCAACTGTTATCGATATAGAGATGAAGCAGATATATGGAAACTGAAAGGAATCAGATTGAAATTGCCTCTGGAAGGAAAAGGTGTGCTGAAGTACTTCAGGCTGTGCAAGCTTTAACTGTACTTGAGAACAACTGCTGTCTATCTCCAGTCCTGCTCTGCTTAGGAGATTTGTCTTGCATTGCACCAAAAATCTGTCTCTCAATGCAAACAATGAATCTACCTAAAATCTATGTAAATCTTCATCTTACAGGAATAAATAAAAACTTACTTAAAAACTTACGCTGTGGCCATTTTCGACGAAAATAAATTCACGACTTCAGAAAAAATGTACTACAGTAGGATGAAGCAAGGTAATTGTGTTCACACAAAAGCTGTCATCAAATAGGGTTTCAAATATTTAGTAACCAGTTAAGGAAAGAAGTTTGTGCAATACTTTCATTCCACACTGATAAAGAACATTAAGCAAATGTATTGGGCTGTTTTAGAAGGTACCAAATCAACCTATTCCACAGCTTATTCAACATTAATCAAGCTAGTGAATAGTCCAGAGTCACTCTGAATTGCTTTTTCTACCACTGAGCAGAGAAAGTGATATATCCCAAAGTCTAGTCTTCAGTTTATTATGCCAATAATCAAAATCTCCTCACAGACTACCTGCACAGTGCCCAAAGAAAACCTTTGTACAGAGACACTTGATATCTCTGTATACAAGACAAGCAACAGGAAATGATCTCTAGTCTGAAAACCAAAGTGCAAGCATTCCAGTGCTTAGTATTAAAGGGAAAATAATTATCAAATTATCTCATTTGCAGAAGCAGAAATAACTCTGATCACCTAAAGCTGTGCTGAATTTAGCTGAAAAAATTTTGTGTCCGGTGTAACTGTCAGCCTTGCCTTAGTTTGCCACAAGTCTCATTGCTGCTCGATTCTAGAGTGGTAGCTTTGGTTGGAAACACAGACAAAAGTAGATTTCCTCATTCACATTTCATTTATATTATATAAAATTTCCCACTTTCTTCTTTCTGTGTGACCTAAATAAAAAATTCTTGTAAGTAAAGAATGAGCTTTTACTTTTTTTTCTAAAAATGCTTTGCATTTTACCTATAAATAAGTAATAGTGATATGAAGCATCTGGGCCGAGTTCACTGTAGAAAAATTAGGTCAGCTACCCAAAAAAGTGAACTGATTCATTTAATGCTACCTCTAGTTTCAGAATGGATTAATTTCTTACTGAAGCACCTTTTGTGTCGCCTTAAATGCCTGGCACTACTAGCAGATGTTAAAAATTCTATGAAAAATATGGTGGATTATCTCAGTCTTTCTTTTTGAGATCAGCATTTTGGATATTGTGTTTTCTACTTCTTAGTCATGAAAAATACTACTCAGGGAAAGGGACAGGCATTATGGGGGTCTGAGAAGAATTATGTAGAAGAGAACAGACTTCTCTTACCCATTACAAGAAAATTTACACAGTTAAAGAATTCAGAGAAAATTAAAAATAGCTTTGAAACTGAACAAAAGGAAAAGATGAAATAAAGTAGAAACAGTGGAAACAACAGATGTAAAGAGCTGACTATTCAATGTTCCTTACAAAAACCACTCAATTTTACCCTTATCCTGATTAATGTATTTTGTGTAAATGACAGTGCCGCAGAATTACACACAAATACAAAACCTAAGGACCTTGTTCTCAGGTCTTCATATATGAGTTGTTGCACTATTTCTTCCTGTCCCCTCTTCATCAGTTTCTACACTGGTCTCTAACTGTGAGTCTTAAAACCTTCTGAAAATCGGGCCAGAGATTTTAATAGAATTAGTTGTTTTTTGTTTATTCCACTCTCTAGACAGGTCAGTAATAGCAAAAGTATCCTTATTTGCTGTGTCAGTCTCAACCTTTCCAAGAAAATCAATATGCCTTCATTGCTATGGCAGGGAGAAAATAAATTTAGTACATTATGTTCCCTTTGTCTGCGTCATCAAACATACCAGTCTATTTATCATGCTCTAGCTCTTCAGTGTTCCTTTGCATAACTTTTCACATGTAATGCAATTGCTAGAGCAATCACGACAGCTTTAAAATACTGAACTGAGCAATACCGAGCAATAATGAACTTGTTAAAAGGATGCTAAATTTATTGTAAATTGATTAGAGAAGAAAAACAATCCCATGACAGAGAACACATATTTCCTTTAACTTTCGCTGACTCTGGGGCATAATTTCTCAAGTTTTTGACTCATTTCCATTAGTAAAAGAAGGCAAGCAAACATTAAAATATTTTTAAATTAGTTAAAATCAGAAACAGGCAAAAAATAAGCATTATCAAACATCAAACAATAGCACTGAAACATCATCAACAATATGAATCTCAACTGTAGATTTTTTCTTAGAGAAAACAAAACCTGAATGAAGTCTGAGAATCTTCTAAATAGGACTGGCTGAACTGGCTTATAAAAAATTGGCTGAATGACCTAAAAGGACTGTGTTATCATAACACAGCTCTATCAGGAAGCCCTTCTGACAAGAAAGAATATAATGCAAGAAACCTGACTCATAGACATACTTCTGCCCATGTTGGCACCTGGGTTATTTAAGGCACTTTAAAAAATGACAAGATGGCAGTCAGCTGATCCAAAGAGGAAAAATGTTCTTTAAATAGGGAACAGCATGAGAGAATTAAAGGAAAAGTTAACAACCAGGAATTCAGGTCTGGAAATTACTCAAGAGCACACACTCTGTTTCCTGAAGCAGAATACTATCTTGGACATTTCTCTGCAATACTAAAATCCATGGGTGTCAGAGATGGTCTGAATTTGGATCACATAAACTCCAGAAAAATGAGCCGCCTGGCCCTTTCTGGCGGCATGTCACCTCTCCTTTCATATCATAAAACCAGCACATCCTGGCTGAGGCTTTGGTCTGGCGTAACAGGATTACACCAGTTCTACTCACAGCTGTACTGCGACTATTCAGGGTTTGTGTGTGCAGCAGGAAAAAAAAAACCCAAAAAACAAAAAACCAGAAAAAGAAACCCAAACCCAGAACCAGTGAAATAGCAGCTGATGAAGCATTTTGATTATTATTTTCACATGAAATCATGGACAGCATCAATAACGTATTAAAGAAACAGTCTGAACATGTTGCTGCCTTACACTGCTAAAATTCATGTTACCTAGTACCCAGGAAAGGCTTCTTACACTTATTATAAATTCCACAGAAATACTGAAAACCTGCAAGCAGACCTCCCAGCTGAGTCAGTCTTTCAGGGGAAGTAACAAGAAAGTAAATTCCAAGTAAGAAACTTCCAGATGTCACTATGTGGAACACTGAACATCCATAACCTACTTGGCTTTATATCTGCTGGCTGACTGTGTTTCCTTAAAAAAGGTAACAATTCAAGCCAAGTCTGCTTCCCTCAAAACAGCAAGAACTCAAATCCAAAACCTGCAGACAACAAAGGAAAACATTTCCCTAGATGTTAATTCATTTGGAATAAGACCAAAGGACGAACCAGCTTATTTTCTAGGGAAACTTCTGTTCAGGTTGTTCGGAAATTCATTAGTGAGGAAATGAAAGGTTTTAGCGACTTCAGGCACGGAGTAAAACCCAAGTATTAACTTGGGATTCTCCACAGGGCCACTGGTGCAAAGTTTAAAAAAGATCTCGAGTGCTTTGCTCAGTGTCAAAAGGACACTTTTTACTCTTGATCTTCAAGGTCAAAAGCTAGACGCTAAATTGCCATTTTTGTGCCTTATAAGGAAAAACAAGTCTTGTGTCTTATACTTGGTGTCAGTGGCCCTGAGATGTAACCATCAATTTCTGTCTGCTTTTGCTTCTGGAAACAATATAATTGTGTCACCAGATCCCTGAGCAACAGTGTGCTTTTCCTCAGGCTTTTTGCAAAAGCCAAACTACTAAAAACTGAATAACACATACCATAAAATAGATCTGGAATAAAATACCACCACAGTAGCCATTGTTACATTGAGGGTGTTACTTTGTTGAACTCTGTCAGAAGCTAAAGAATGTTCCCAAATCACATGTGTTGCTAGGATTAAAGAAGTATGTCCTAAATCTTGCCCTTCGTAAAGAACTTATAAATGTCCTGTGTTTTGTGAAACATCACTTTTTGTGTTCTATTTTCTGAGCTTCTGAAATTGCTCTTGTGATATGCAGCCACAGGTCTTTGCACAAGCTCTCCATATCTGCTTATGACTGTGTGCATCAAAACTACCTTTGAGACTATGCCAGAATAAAACCTCACATCCATTTCATGTGTCCTGAATTCAATGACGTGACAGGAGTTATTTGAAAATACTATGCAAAACTAAACAAATAGCACTCATCTTATGAGAAAGGTTTTGCCATTATGGTTGTTTACTGATGTAGCTCCTAATTCTTCTAATCCTGATTTTTCTGGCTGCTCCACAGACACTCAGGAAGGCTCAGAAGAACTTAGAGGAATCTTGATCTCTACCTTTATGAGCACCATCTGTCATAATTACATTTTTTCAAAGACGACAAACTGACAAACAAACACAGTAATTAACTATCACAGCTGTCTCTGGGTTCCCTATACATGCCCTGTCACCTCAATCAATTTTATGGCAAGGCTAAATACGTATGAAAATACAGGGTTCATATGGTCATTAATGACCTTGCCCCTCTGTAGGTTTCATTTGGAGAGGTTTCAGAGAACATTCTCTCATAACAATGTTCTACCATCTCACTTTCCAAAGTAACAAGCCAATTTGTGGCTTAGCTCATAAAGGGACACTATTAGATAGCTAAAATGAGGAAGGAAGGGATGTGTATGCATTTGTGGATAACAGGGTTTGCAGGAATCAGGATGTGAAAACTGGTGTTAAAGGAACAAGTACTGTAATTGTTCCCAATGCTGAAGTCCAGACACTGGGCAATAACTTGTAAGAAATATCAAAATATGGCACCAAACTCAAGTCACAGATTTAGCAGAGCTAGGTATTGTTAAGCCTATAACTTTGTAAGTTTAATTTCTAAATCAATGCTTCAATAGTTTATTTCGTTTTAATTACAACTCAGAGAACAAGTTCCTTACCACCTCTTCTTTTGACTTTAATTACTAAATGCTTTTTGATGGAGTTAGTAAACCAATCACTTTCCTTTGAATGGCTGCAGAATTTTTTGAAGGACTGTTTGAATGCCAGCAACTCTGCCTAGAAGGACCAAATTAGACTTTGATTCTCATACTGTTACACAGAAGATTTCAACACACCTGAGCAGAACACCCCAGGCATTTCCAAATACTCCCTAAAAAGGACTCAGAACACCGACTCATTCACATTTCTACTGCTAATGAGATCTGGAGGAACTCTTCTGTCAAGCAGTCTCTCTCCTGCTGTGCACAGTCTACCTCATTACACTAGATCTTTCTGACTTTAGCCGCACAAGAAACTCACTAGTAAGAAACACAATGTACATCAGAATGGTCTATTTTTCTTTAAAAAAATTAAACATGAGTCACTCAGCACAGTAGAAAATAACCTGATGCTTTTAATGGGGTATACTCAAGTTGACACGAGAACTGACTTGGAAAATGAGATAATATCTAATCATATCCATTATGTGTGACACAATCAGATACAATTTATTTGACTAAATATAGACGCACACAATGCAGACATCTGCAACTCAGCTCGGCACCCCGAACCCTCCACGCTGCTGATGGACAGAAATAAGTCCTTCCACAGCATGATTCACTGCCCCAAGTAAATGTCTGAATTGAATTGCACATTAGAAGTGCCTATTTATCTCCACTTTTGGTAAAAGAGCTAAGCATGGCTAGTTGAGATGTAGATACCTACATGTGTATCACTAAAGGTATCCAAGAAGATTAAGATTTTTTCCTGCTCTGACTCGGGTCTACAATAACTGGTCCAAGAAAGGTATCTATCACCTTCATCTTCAGACGTTATCTTGCCAACATCCTTAAATTGCTCTGACTAAAACACTGTCTCTGTAAATTGAAGCATGCAATTTTTTTCAAACGGGGCTACTCTGTAAAGCAGAATGCAGAGAATTTAGCTAGAAGTTGTACCAGAAATCAGATTTAAAGCATGGATCTGAGAGATTTATGTAAGAACCAATGCCCTCTTGAAAACATACTTTTCTGATATTCAATCTAAGCTCTTGCAAAAGGTCAAATAATCCTGTGAAAATTCCCCAGGCAGTTGCATTTTCACCATGGCAGCATAAGCTAGATAAAGCCAAACATCTCTTTGAATCTGATCCAACTGTTACAGACTTGTGTGGGAACTGGTCTGGACCTTTAATGGTCAAAAAGGGTCTTAAAAATCCTGTAATGAGATGAAATAATGCTATCTGTTTGGAAGAGATGAATTGTTATTAAAATATGCCACCATCTTCCTTTAGCTAGCACAAGGTATGAGAACATTCATGTCTGAAAAACAAACAAAGCAAGTGAACAAACACCCATGAAAACCCTACAGGGATAAAACTCTTACTCGATCAAAGACAATATAAGCTCTGTTGCTCACTTTAATGAGCCAGGGATTTTACTGTATGACTTGGCTCTATGTCACTGTATATCAAAACGAAAACTCTTAAAAAATGTATTCTGCTTTGCTGCACTACTAGAATATTAGTCAACCCATGTAAATACAGACAAATTTTGCACATTATATTTTCTGTGTGTATTTGAGTTTAACCCTATAATTAACATATAAACGTTCACACGTGGAATCCCAGATAGAGAGGATGAAGCTCATTCATTTCCCCGGCTTTCACCTCCCCACTCTGTTTCGTTCATTCACTCTTCTTGATCTCACATGCCAAGTGCAGTGAGTTGTTGGATCACAGTGAAGGCTAGTGAGCTGCCTCTGGTACACTGGGTCCTTGAAGGTTTCAAGTTCCTGCAATACAAGTAATTTCCCAAGAAAATATAGACTCCTCCCTTTTAATGCAGGAAACAAGAGTCAAAATAATTGTTCTACGCTCAGAACAGGACACATCATGTATGGTTACAGAGAAGGAGAATTTCAGGTGCTTTCTGCTGCTTGCTCCATTGTCCTGGTCCTGTTCCTGTCCATACTGAGGACCTGTCTGGAGCATGCTATGATTGCCTTTCAGCCAGCAGATTAATTTTCTTCCTTTGGAAGACTCAAGACACGGGAAGGAAAGCTGAAGAAAAATATGAGTTAGACTATATGTGGGACACACATATGGGAACTGGTGTATCTGCACTAAAAAGTGAACTGGTGCTGAACAGCCCATGACCCTTTATTAAACCCTGTTATTTACAAAAACAGGGTGGCAGCATTCAGACTAGCTAACGGAAATTTTCCATGGCCTGGGTTAACTCCTGAGTGGTGCGTGGGAATATTTGGGAATGCTAGTTGGCTTGTCCCAAAAACATACCAGGGACCATGCTAATAATTCAGGCATACAGAGTGAGTTCTGCTGCCCAGGAACATCCCCTGGCACTTACTCATTTATTAGTACAGACATAGCCTAAGGACTTGAAACATAAGAAAACAGTACCTTTGTGATCAACAGGTTTACGAGAGGCAAAATTATAATTTTCCAATTCAGTTCCTAGTAGTTACTGATTCCATTTACAGGTGTTTTGTGAAATTGCTGGGTACTCTCAAAAAGTTGGAAAAGGCACATTGGGTCCTGAAAGAAAAATGTGTAGAAAGCAGATGCCCAAGAATAACCCTAATAAAGCTCCTGTGTTTCCAAAACAAATAATAAACCTTGCATATCCCAGGAAACACGGGTAGCTGAATGACAAGATTTCCCTTCCCCCATATACTTCCAAGGACAGGCAATGTAACAAAACAAAGAGAATAGAAGAATATTGTGTAGTTACTGATGAATTTGAGAGGAGAGGGAGGCAAAAAAGCCTAAGGTCTTGTAGCCATTACAAATGTATGACACTCCTAAAATCAAAAAAGTTCTTTGTACAAGAAGCAGCAGCTTTTTTTTTCTCAGTTATCCTTAATTCCTGTTTTTAAATCGATTCAGACTTACATCTATTAGAAAAAAAATGAGCCATCTGTTTTCTCTGGATGTGCTGTTCACAATGTTAAAATGTAAATTTTATTGTACAATGAGAAGATATTTGGGATGGATCTGCACTAACACTTACATGAATCTAAAACAGAAGGGAGTTTGAAGAATGGAAAACTAAAACAATTGAAAGAAACTGAAACTTCAACCCATGATATCTCTAAGACTAAAATTGTTATATGCTACATTATTTTCTAGAAAATGAAACAAAGTGAGGAAAATTCACTCAAAATGGACAGCATAGCAATTTCATCATAATTAATGGCCACATCAGGATCCTCTGAGTCTTTTGAATCCTTCCATGTAGGTAATTTGCAGTCTTTCACCTGTTTGTGAAGGTGAGCACTGAGATGAGTGGAAAAAATAGAGAAGTAGGAAGAAACAAAGACTTTCAAAGTGTTCTGAAATCTGAAATCAAAATAAAACTGCAAGGAAAGAAATATTTTAGTGGAAGCAAAAGATTGTAATCAATATGTGATTGATAAGAGTCCACTTAATTACACTTAAGGTAATGGTAGAAGTAGAATAGATCATACACTTGTAATCACTGCAAGATTCTCCTTTTCCCTCATGCAGTAGAAAAGCCACATGGAAGTTCCTGGGCAAATACACTAATTGACATAAAAATTACACTCTGACATCTGTATAATCCCTGCCTGCAGGTAAGGGTTCATTCTGCTGACTTTCTAAGCCGGCCTGATGTGAACCTCCACCAAGAGCAAAGCTGAGTAATCATAGCTAAACCACAAGTTCAGCCTGAGCCATCTGCCTCCCAGCTGAGTGCATAACTCAAATGCTGCACCATACCAATGGCATTTACGAGCTAAGAGCAAGTTCAGGCCAAGCTGGCATCCACCTGTGCAGGACTGTGAATACACATCCATGCAGAGGTTCCCTCTGGGAACAGCAAGCTATTTATATAATCCATATGAAATACCTGATTTTGTAGACAGCCAGAAACATTAGGTGCATATATGCTGATAGTATACGTGGAATTAAAATGAGAATGCCAAGTAATTTTTTATGAACACAGAGCAAAAGGCTACTAATAATTTTGAAGTTAGATTCTTGAAGTTCATTTAAGTATGACATTTTTAGTTAGGCAAGGATCTTTCCCCCAGTTAGAACAGTACAAAGTGGATTTGAATTCGTTATACAGAAGTATATGTGATACAAGATATCCTTGTATCTTGTCACCACAGAATCTCATTGGTGTTATGCAATCCTCAGGGAATGATTTTGAGGAAGGCTCAAGAAACCTCTCTTCCCTTTTCAGATGTGAATTTACTGGAGGAGGAAAAGATTTCTTATTTTCTCATTGCCTCATTTTCACAATTTATTGGAATGCTGCTTGTTCTTATGTTACCAAGAAACATTAGGCATATTTATTCAAATCTAGCCTCATGAAATAGAACTTATTTATATGAAAAGAGGAATCTCAAACAACCTCAAACTTTCTGATAGAAATTCTTTATATTTATCTGCTGAAACCAGAGTTCTAAGATAGTCAATCACAAATACCCATGAAAATTATAGACTAAAAAAACTACTTTTAAAATCTGTGGTTAGAAACTAAAGAAAACTTTTTAAAAATTGAATCAAAGTATTCCATAAAATATTTGAAAATCTCTTCTACAGGATTTGAAAGAGGAATTTATGTGACTTCTCATGTTGGAGGCAGTATTGATAAAATGTGAGGAGCTTTAAAAGAAACCATTATTCATCTAGTAAGGTTTTCTATTCTTCAGGATGGATTAAACTTCAGGCTGATGAGTCTTTTTGCTGTAACTATTTGCAGACTTTTGCCACATCCTTTCTCTACCTGTTTTTAATGTAGGGAAAGCACAGATCAGACACAACAGTAACAAAACAATCTGTGTTTAACAACAAAAATTCCTGTAAGAAACTTCTGCATAGCACAAAGAAACATTTATCAACCTTGTATGCATCTTGATTTGTGGCTGATACCTCTTTCAGTCATGAACTGGCTGCTACTGAAATCCTCAGGAAATCTCATTCCATGATTATTTGCACATAAGCATTTTTATTTTCTGCGAACCAATATTCCTACATAGTTAATGCACCCAAACTCTCATTAGCAGCATATCAGCACTCTGGGATTCCAAAGATAATGAGGAAGCTGTGACAACATAGACAGTGGGAGTGTGCTGCAGAGACAGCTATTGGAGAGTGTCCAAAGAAGGGCTATGAAGATGGTGAAGGGTCTTGAGGGGAAATCGTACGAGGAGTGGCTGAGGTCACTTGGTGTGTTCTGCCTGGAGGAGACTGAGGAGAGACCTCATTGCAGCTACAGCTTCCTTGGGAGGGGAAGAGGAGGGGCAGGCACTGAACTCTTCTCTGTGCTGACCAGTGACAGGATCGGAGGGAATGGCCTGAATCTGTCTCAGGGGAGGTGTAGGTTGGGTATTAGAAAAAGGTTCTTCACCCAGAGGGTGGTTGGGCCCTGGAACAGGCTTCCCAGGGAAGTGGTCACAGCACCAAGCCTGACATAGTTCAGGAAATGTTTGGACAATGCTCTCAGGCACACGGTGTGACTCTTGGGGATGCCATGTGCAGGGCCAAGAGCTGGACACAATGATCCTTGTGGCTCCTTTCCAACTCAGCATATTCTGTGATTCTGTGAACTTGCACTGCACAAAGCATCCCAGAGCTAGCATTCTGGGAAAAAACCGAAGTTATCGAGTCCATAGGACTCCTGCAGTGTCCCAGCACTCTGGGATACGTGAGAAACAATAGACTGCAGCACTGGAGTAAACACGGGCCAGCGGAGACACAACCCATAGTACCCAGATACTACGTGTCTCCAGCAGCGCTGACTGATGATGAGATGGGACTCTGCAGGAGCCAGGTTTGACCTGTCCTGGCTGAAGGGCTCCAGTTCAGTACAAGCCATGACATCTCCATCCAGAAGGAGACACCCATCACTGCAGAACTACAGCAATACACAGATTTAAATTCCACCACTACAAATGCAAAACCTTCATGGAAGTAAAACATCTACTACAAGCATTGCAAACAGTTTAAAAAAAAATTTAAAAAACCATAAAAAACCCCCCACTCTGAGTAACTTTTCAATTAAATACTGTTATACAATAAATTCATAAGCATTGCTCTACCCAATTTCTCTTTTTTGCTACTATGACACATTTTTATTTTATTAGAATGATTTGAGAACACATTTACACCTCTATTGTATAACTATAAATACACTGCCTTCCAGTGTATTGTCAGAGAAGATTCTTTTCAATGGTTACATTGTGGCTATAATATGCAGCTAAATTAAACTGTCACAGAAGATTTATTTATTAAGACTAAGTCCAAACTCTGCTTTGAGAAAGCTGCAGAGTTATATGGCTCCCTCCCAAGCTGCATAGGAGAGGTTCTTTCGTATAAAGCCAAGTGGAGACAGGAAGGGGGCGGGGAAGATGGAAATGGAGAAAGGACACTGTGATCCTGGAAGCTTCCACGGTGTATGTCAGGTACAGGGCTTTGGAAGTGTGTATGGATCAGTTTAGACAGAGTAAAAGAGCATCAGCTACTCCTTCAGGCTTTCCTTCTAGGATCAGCATGAAGCCCACTTTTAGAGCAAGGAAAACCAGCAACAGAGGTGTGGGGAGGATAAGACAGACCACTTGTCTCTTACCATCAGTGAACTCTCTACTTAAAATTTTCTCAGGTCAGGACTGGCTGAGTGCCTGGGGGAACACATAAAGACACACACTTGAATTTCTCCATCATTTGTTCTGTATCTCTCCCCTTTTTAGAGCTAATGAAATTCTTCTTTTACAGAACAAAGAAACGTGTTCTTTTAATTGGCACTAGCTGGTACAGTGTTTTTCACAAGTTCAGTCAACTGTTTGCACGGCAGGCCTGTGAGGCTAATCCTCAGTGACCTCTACGCTGGTTAAAATGAATGTTTCACTATAGCCACTGTACTCAGTTCCAGTAAGCTCTCTCACTGTTGAGAACAGGGTGGCTGCATGAAAATGAACAATTGGAAACAGGTCCAGAAACACTCTCAATTCTTAAACTGTGAAGGGAATTGTTTGCGACACTGTATATGGATTACGCAAAAAGCAAGACAGGGAACTTTTCAACTTGTTACTCACAAAGCAAGAATTGGTACTAGATACAAAGGTCATCAACAGCCTTGTCATCAGGAACTGTGAGGTTGTGCAGTTCAAAACCCTGAAAGAAGGCAGCATGACAAACAGAATTAAGAGTCTAGGACTTCAGGAGAGCAAACATGACTTCGTTCAGAAACCTGCTAGGCAGTATCCTGTAGAAATGCAAAAAGTCAAGGAGGACTTGTTGGTTTTCGGGACACCCTTCTTGAAAGTATGAAAAGAACCCTTTGTGATACACCAAAAAAGCACTGTAGGAGGTCAGTATGGATGGACAACAATGTCCTGACTGAGCACAGGTGTAAAAAGGAAGCACAAGGATGGTAGAAGAAGGAGGAAACTATCTGATTCAATACAAATATACTGTCCAACCACATAGGGATGCAGCTAGGTAAATCAAAGTTTGCGCAAAGTTACAATTAGCAAAGGATATAAAAAGCAACTTTAAATGTTTTTAAAGAAACCAAATGCAGGCTGACGAGAACATAGGTCTATTATTCAGTGTGGCAGTGAACCTAATGTAATGAGTTAAGTCTGAGGTGCTTAGTGTTTTCTTTGCCTTGATGGGCAAATTTTGTCAAGTGTGTGAGCCACCTATCAGAGTGCGGGGGAGTAAAGCATTATCTACATTACCAGAAGATTAAATTGGGCCAATTTGATATACATAAGTACAACTGATCACATCAGACACATGCAAAGTTGCTGAGGGACCTTGCCAATACCATTGAAAGATTGTCATCTACTGTCTTTCAAAGGTTTTGGCAATTGAGAAAGGTTCCTGATTCTTGATAGCTAGGAAAAGGCAAATGTTGCACTCATTTTCAATAAAGGGCTTGCCCAGAGGTAAGCTGTGCACAGCTGTAGGTGAATCAACCCAATCTCAGTATCTCAGGAAGTCTGCAGTAAATCCTCCTGGAAGACATTTCCCACACACGAAGGATAACAACATGGAATAGCCAGCATCAATTTACTAAACAGCAAATCATTCCTGACAGTTGGACTTCCTTCCATTACAAGATGTTGGGTTCCCTGCACCAAGCTAGAGCAATGATATCGCTCACCTTGATTTTAGCAAGGCCTTCAATATGATCCCCCAGTGGGACAGACAAATCGGCACGGTATGGTTTGGAGAGGGACAGGATAACATGAGCACAAAAGTGCCAGGGCATTTGGGCTCAAAGGGTACCGATAAGCACTGCGAAGTCCAGCTGCAGCTGGCTACCACTGCATTTCTCCTGGAACAAAACTAGTGCCTGGAACAAAAATAGTGTTTAATGTGTGACATGGATGGCAAGGTAGAGCACACCTTTAGGAAGATGGTGGGAGCACTGATACACTGGAGGGTAGAGTTGCTGTTCAAAGGGAAGACCACAGAAGTGGGCCAAATGTAACATCATGAACTTCAGCAAAGGCAACTTTAAAGTCCTATGTCCAAGATGGATTAAACCAATGCAACAAGCTGGAGAACAACTGGAGAATATGCAGTGTTCCACAAAGGATCTGAAGGTCCTCAAGGTAAAGAAGACTCAGCAATGAGCCCTTTTGGCAAGGACAATCAACCACGTACAGTGCTGTATCAGTAACAGTGCTACCAGCAGATCAAGGGAAGTCATCCTTACCCTTTACTGGGCACTGTTGAGACTCTGCTTGGCACATCTGGCGTACTGTATCCAGTTCTGGACTCACAGGACAAAAGTAAGACATGGACATACCAGAGCAACTCCAGCAAGTGCTCAAGGGTGCTGGAGCTCAAGAAATGAAAGAAGAGCTCGAGGAAGCTGTTCTTAGCCATCTGGAAGGGAAGAAAGCTGAGGTAAAGATCATACCACTTTCTGTAAAGACCTGCTGGAAGGAAATGAAGGTAACTGAGCCAGACTTATCTCAGTGAAAGGACAAGATGCAGTAAGCAGAAATTGCAACACAGGAAATTCAGATTTGGTTTAAAGAAAAAATGCTGCCCTGTAGTACAGACTGACAAAATAATTTGTGGAATCTCCACTGCTGGAGACTGAAATAGTTCAAACTCTGCTGAATAATACCATGTGCAATATTAACTAGTTGGACCTTCTCCGAGCAGGGGTTTTGTCAAAATGAACTGAACAGGTTCATTTCAGCCCACACTGTTCTATGATTTGGCGACTCGATGATCAGTTTAATACCACAGACAACTGCATTCCAGTATCCACCACTATAAAGGTAGCCTCCCTTTCCACACAGAAAATGAATAAGTAAGTATACTTTGGAAGCAGAGAAACATAAGAAACAGGAACTGTTTCTGAGAGGCAAGTTTTTTTACAAGTGACTGAATATGGACCAAATCATCACCAGCAAGTGTGTGGTAATAAATTACTAAAAGTCAAGAAAAGAGCTCTTGAGAAAAAATTGAAGGAACTGAATTGTTTCTTCTTAATCTGGGACCTCCACTATACAAAAAAATTCCAGATACACAATGCATCAAAGACAAAAGAAAAAACTATTTCCTTGAACTAGACAAGGAGTTACATCACGAAAAACTGTAGAAGTTAAACATTTGGAAACCAGAATTCAACCCTCTATTACCTTCCACCAAAGCAATTTCTTCAATGATAACAATATTTCCTAACTTAACAAATAAATTCCTATATGACATTACATCAAAAGCATTATTGAGTTCTGGTACATTAACTCTTATTGTCCTTCTTATTAATATACAATTAATCTTGCAGTAGCTGGCAAGGCGCTATGTTTCATTTTGCCTTATTATTCTTTTCTTCAATTTTCTGTCTAAAACTTTGTATTCTGTTCTTAAAATGGGGCTGGGTACATCTACCATTTATTAGTCATGAAATATCACCCCTATCTGATAGAGCCATTAAAAACTGAAATGCCAAAGAAAAGATTGTTTGCCTGTAGAACTGAAAGCTTCCATTAGCCTTTGAAAAAACTATTTTAATATTTTCCATATTCCTTTTGTAACACATTTTGAATCAACTCTACAAATATGAAATTTCATTATAAGAGACAGACTTCTAATTCTTCCTCTGAGCATCCATCTGACTGAAATGTAGCTTATTTTTTACCAATCATATTTTATGAATTTCTAGTTACTGACTATATTTAGGATGCTCAAGCTTGTTTGAAGGTGAAAGGGCTTCTAATTTTTAAGGACTCCAGCTGCTGATCTACACAACCCTTTGACATTTCAATACCCACATAAGAATACGTTACAGAGCTTTTCTGTTGTGAATTATTGTGTCAAGTGCAATGATGCCTTCAGGCTCTAAATAGGAATTCTGGTCATTGAAATGTACATTCTAGAGTAAAGAAAGCATAGATAATAATCTCCTTCACTAAACTCACCCTAGGATATGGATGTCAGAGTATCCATTTGCCCTGACTCAGAAACCTTCACCTATTGCAGAAAAACAAACCACGACCTCTATCTGGTTCAGAAAGACCCAAAATCAAAATTAGATCAACTCACAGTACAGAAGTCCCTAATGAAAGCTCCCAGCCTGAAAGTGTACTGTATATCTTGAGATATGACTTTAAAATTGAGAATGTTTCAGTGTTTTTCAGGCTTGAAGGTCACCATTAACTTTCCTTGAAGTTATTACACTTGTAACTGGAAAAATATAGCTAAATGAGTTGCTGACAGGCTAGCACTTTTTCAGATTCAGGATAAATTTTGACAGAATGCACATAAAAGCATTGTGCCATGATCATACACAGGCAACTTTATCAAACCTTAAAGCTCACATTAGGAGATTCATTTGAAAGTCACAAAATCACAGATCTTTTAAATCCAGCGTCAGCCACAAATAATCAAAGACATTTATTTTCACAGTAGTTATAGTTGCCCACGCAGTAAGTCCCTCATTCTATGAGTGGTGCTCCAAAATGAGCATCCATAATCAGAAAAATTAATCTTCATAATCTTAAATTAAATTTACTATTTGGAGGGCTTTGCATGTATGAAGAAATGGCTTTTCAAAGTTCATAATAAGCTGGTCTTCAAATGAAGTATTTCTCAGTGTGGTCCATCTATATAAACTTTGCACAAACACTGCTCCCTTCCCACGGTCAATGCCATAAATAAGGGTGATCTCCAGATGGTGCAAGCTGTTATAAAACCACTGATCTTTTCCCAGTTATGTTGACATGCATAAATGCCCCATTATCCCCATTATATTTATCTGTGTCTCACTTCATTGCATTTATGACATCATCTGTACCATGATCCCAAAGAATTGTTTTTGTAAATTGATAGGAACTCCAAGTTAAACATAAAGAGGCCTGAACTGTCATTAAAGAAAGTGGATGACAGTGAAGTTGTTTTTTTTTTGTAGTTTTGCAAATTAGAAATCATCCAGTCATCCACTTAACTACTAAAAATGAAAATTGTTAAGGTTCTCAAATCAAAACACAACACCCCACACAAGACACACACAAAAGGCAGCTTAATCAGTAAGAATGTAAATCATCCAGGTAATCAACAATCCACACAGCCCTTCACACTGCACAAGGAAAAGTCAACCAGCAAATATCTGGAGAAGTGCAGGAAACAGAGCAAAATTTTTTAAACTAGAAATGAAAGTGTTATGTAAGTCCAGCAAAACCCAGTAAAATACGGTTCACCTGCAATAAACAAACTGCAGAGATGTGAGATGGATAAACTAAGTTGAAACTTACCTCTCTATAAAATACAAGTTTCAAGGCTACTTCAGGAGAACTATAAAATTACAGCACTGGCTTTCCCCTCTTCACTGCCATCTGTAATAATCTCTGAAGTTCTGGCAGTAGATACTTCGACAATTTGTCTAAAGCCAAGATACACTCTATATTTCTAAGGCCTTTCTCAGATATATCTAGGTTTGGTTTTTAGTGTGTAAGTACTGCCATCTGCTCTTTGAAATTAATTGAGTGGCCAATTTTTTCCCTGTAGTCAGCAGCCCTTATTCTCAATTTCTTGTTCTTCAACCAGGCATGAAACATTGTGATTCTCTGCACTGACTCTATTGTGAGTTAACACCACTACTCAGTCCTGACATGTTTAAATCATCTCAGGTACTCAGGTGGCAAAAAGAAAGTATCAGTGCTAAATTAATTCTCATTCTAATACTTTACAGTCAATAAAACCTCTTAGGAGATAAAAGTCCTACTGCTCGTCTATGCCAAATCATCTGTCAATCTTTATTTATGCAAATCAACTCGTGTTTCTAACCCCTTTAAAAACTGCAAAACTGAGAAGTGCATTAAAGCCTTATAACATGCTTTATAAAATCCACACACAGAAACAGATTAGCTCAATAAAAGTATAATACTTCCATGCCTACTCATCCTTCTATCAAATTATATAAATACTGTTAACTAATGTTAAATGCCAGAACTAAATTTTTATGTCTTTCAAAATTTCTCACTTACATTATTATCAACTTGATTAAATGACTCATTAATATTCAATTAAATACTAGAGAAAATTTAATTTATTGCTTCCAAATGTAATAAAGCATAAAAATAATTAAAAACATTTAGAAGTACAGAATGCCAGAATCACATTTAGGAGTGTGATACAACATGCACGCTAGGAAAATTAAATTAATTGGTTTAGCATATTTAAAACTCAATTTTTTTTTAAGGTCAGTACAATATAGAACAATAGAACATACTACATAGAATGGCTTAGAGAACATATTTTTGCAGAAGTGTAAGAGTAGCAAAATATCAGAATGGGTTCTTTCCATTTCCTTTTCTGTAACTAAAGTCTAAGTTCATAAAAGAAGTTTGTCGCTTTTCACTTTAGTTGAATTAAAACCATTAAGACCTAATCACAGGGTCAAGTGCTTTCTAAATTGGAGGGGTCTTAAGGTTGAATATACATTTATGGGTAGGCTTAGATAACTTACATTTTCATATCACTTCCACTGCTCCCTACACACCTTTCATGTACAGATGAATTCAAAAGCTTACAGAACTGCAATTAAGCACAGAGAATCCCATTTGTCAAAAAAAATTAATAGTTATCAAGTGCCTTGTAGTCCTCTCATTTTTAAGCTACTAACAATGATTTTTTCATGCATTCCTGGTCATAAATTAATAGCTATTCTGCTCGAATGGAGCCCCTGTACTCAGAGACAGCCTCAGAAGGAGCAGCAGCTTCTGTAACGCTGCTTGCCTGCTTCCCAGGTCTGGGATATTGCCTCCCCAGACACAAAACCAGATAAAACAGTTCTGTATGTACAAAATGCACTCCACAAGGCTGGCTACTTCAGCCGCCTCTGTTACACACCCGTGTGACAGAGACACGATCCTATCTTCTCCCTGTCCCTCTCTGCATCTCTGCGTAACCCTACTGAAGGATATCCAGCCAGCAGTGCCATCCTTAGCACCAGCCAGCAGCACCTCCTTAGCTCAGAAGCTGCAAGGCCCCTTAGGGGTGCCACGCGATGGGGAGGGAGAAGGAGCTCCTGACTGCCTTTACACAGTTCATATCACGTAAGGTCCACAGACCAACCACTCACAGAAACTGCAGCAGATGAGGAGGAACACGACAATATAGTGACAGGGTAACAACACAAGCTTGTGCTGGCATTGTCAAGAGCTCTGCTGAGCTCTCTCTACCTTGGTCATTTAACAACAGAGGGTAATTTCCTTTAATTCCATTTAATGCCATCTATTTTCAAAAAGGTGAAAAAGGGGAACATGTATGAGCATGTGCATATGTTATACATATGTCTACAAAAGGAAGGAAAACTAACATTTATCACATAGTGCAGATAATACAGCTCATCCTAGACACTGAATGTATCTAAATCCAGCTGTGACACAGCAATCCAGGAACTGCATGGGAGGATTCAAGTACAGGTGAAATGCTGAACAGAATTCACACCAAACTCACAAGGTCTCATTTTCTTCCTCTTCCCTGTTCTTCTAGAGGTATGAATTAGTTCTGGCATGAGTCAGACACAATTTTCACCACTGCCTTTAGCACAGTTTATTTTACAGTTGTAGTTCCAGGCAACAGGGTATGGTATCAGCAAAAAAGGTCAGAGAAATACAAAAAATCATCTTCAACAGGAGAGCTGGAGATGATTAGAAAAAGAATGATAAAAGTAAGGTAAAACACCTTAAAAAGACAGCTTTTCAGATAGCTGCTTCCTCTGCTACTTGGTCAGAGAAACACTGCCAAAGGTAGCAAGTCTAAATACACCACTTTCACCTTATTTTTGTAAACCTTTATTAATTTTAGCTAGTCACTTTTTTTATTGCTTGTTCTAAACCAAGACTACTGGGCATCTTTTAAGAAAAACTTGCACAAGAGCCCCAGTAGAATTGTCCTTATCCTCTGTAGCAGAGTTTACCAGAAAACCCCA
Organism: Cnemophilus loriae; assembly: GCA_013397755.1. Lineage (NCBI taxonomy): Eukaryota > Metazoa > Chordata > Aves > Passeriformes > Corvidae > Cnemophilus > Cnemophilus loriae. The sequence goes on from VZTF01001983.1 coordinate 4,433,339, forward strand.
CCAAGCTGCAAAGTATGAGTCCTAGACAGGAAGCAACGTGGCAACCAAGATTACTACAGTATTTCCACATGCAATGCAAGTAAAGATAGAGAAGAGCAGAACAAAATGAAAAACTCCGTAATTGAATGAGGGGAAACACACCTACATGGTTTATCCATAAAACCTACAGCATACGACACAAAACAGTGAGACTGTAACAGGGCTATGACAGATCAACAGGCCCTCCAGTCAGCACTAAACTAGCACTCCAACACAGGAATAAATTATGCTTTAATCAGATTTGTCAGCTTCTGGGTTGAAATCAAAAATTGAGTATTTCTTTTACCCTCAGAAGATCTATTCAGTCTGTATTTATTTCTTGTAAATCTGACTACTAATATCAAAGGTAGCTGAAATCTGAGGTGAGCTGCAGATATGAAATGTAGCAACCCTGAGATCTCATCAAATTCCTAGTTAGAGTCTCCACATTCAGAATTTTTCATGCTGAAATATTATTCAGAGCATATTCTTTTTTATTTCAAATGCCATTCCTTTTTATAAATATAATATATTTCAATATATTCTCCTTTGTGTATCTCTCACTGATCTTGACCTGTCATGGGTGAGGGCTCTGAATTGAGGAAAACTGCCAATAAAGTAAGAATAGGAGAAAAATGTGAATTTTAACATCATGGATCCTCCATGCTGAATACATGTCTCATGATTGCTGGAGAACTAGAATAAAATGGTACGTTATGAGTGGTGCAATTGTGGATAAAAGGGACTAGATATGAAATGAAAGCCATGTAAACAATTGATTAGGAAAATTACAACCAACAACCTCAGGACTACTCAGAGTACAGGAAAAGGTAATATGGATCTTTTGAATGTCTGAAAAAAAAAGAGCACTAGGAAAACCTAATGGAATTGGATAAGTGATTAGGGTTCAGTGACAGAGAAACTTCCTTCTGCAGAACCAGCATGTACATTTTCTGCTTGGTACCTGAGGAAGAATGAACAGTAAGTTGTCTTCGCTTTGCAAAAAAAATCAGAAGAGAGTATATAACTATACAAGAGACAGTAATTAACCTAGAGATAATTGTGTTTCAAATAACACAGATATGAAATAATATAGCATATACAACTGAAAAAAAGGTAATGGATTAATCCAGCAGTCACATTTGACTGATTCAGGAATCTAACACGCTTATCCGTTTGTTCATCCATTATACTCTGTATACAATAAAATGTGTCCATCACCAAATACGAATCATGGTCCGACCACATATTTCTACAAAATTAAAATTTCACTGAAAAACGGCATTTGTAACTCAACCAATGATGAAAGGCTGCCACTAACTTTAACAACTTCAGAGAGTACACTAGATCTAAACAAACTTTTCCTTCTTAGATAAAATAAACATTTGCACAATATACAGTGTTCATGTCCAAGAGACCATTTTTTTTTTTTAACAGCTCTGTTTGTGTGAAAATAATGAAGTGTGCCTGTTGATACTCTTCCTGCATCTGTGTTAGGAATAAGCCATTTTCATTATGTAAATGTGATGTACTTCTAATTAAAGAATCCATGCAATATCATTAAATTTACCTTAACACACACACACAATAAAAATTGCAGCAGTATAACTTCAGGATGAAGAAGAGTTCCTGCAGAAGAGCTTAGCATTTCAATGTGTGCTTACATAAAAGGGAAAACAACATAAAAAAAAGGAATTACTTTGGTTTACTTCTAATATCTGTAATTACTGTTATTCAAATTAATTACCTTATAAGAAAAAAGAAACAGTGATGATGTTTATTGTTCCCTGCTACGCACAAATAAAGTATTTGGTATCATGACCTCAGCGACACTTTTAGTGAAAACAGAATTGGTGGCAAGTCACACACGCAATTCCAGCAGGAGAAGATCGTTTGCCTTTCTCAGATATGAGGTGTAATGGCAATTGCAGCACACAGCACCAGGTAAAAGAGAGCTGTGATCAGATCTGATAGATCAAAGGCATAGAATGAGACCTTTAACAGCTACTGTTACTTCGTAACTGCAGAATATTTTGCAGAATATGTGACATTTGCAAAAACTGTCAATCAGAAGAGATTAAAAGGCCCTGGCTTCCACTGAACACCATGTTGCCTTTGATCCCACAGAACAGAAGAAATCCATCAACTAGTTAGTTTTATGACAATGTTGTTAGCTGTTGTTGCTTTCCAGTTAGGTAATAATAATAGAATAGCACAGAGAGGCTTTTACAATCACTTGACAAAGACTGTTATTATAGCTAAAATGAGACCAAGAGGTTTGCTTTCACAGGGGAAAAATAAAGTTTCAAAATATACAGAGAAAACCTTGAGACCTTTATCTTCAAGAAAAAACATAAGGAAGAGACACAAGAACAGTTCTGCCTTGCTAATATTTTTCTGGCAGGTAGCTGTTGTGGATTGAGATTTCTGTCCTTCCTGAGCTGAAACAGGTCTTGCAGCTTGGTCTTTGACACCCCGCAAACCTACCTTACTGTTAAATAATTCACTACGGTGAAATATAAAGACAAGAATTTTTCCTAAGGGGTATTTATTCAAACTGAAAAGTTCTGGAGCACTGACCTTTGGGTGCAATGGTATGTACCAACCAAAACCAGGTCTCACACGGTTCTGCTTATTGTCAAATTATACTGGATTTGTAACATTCTCCAGAGAAGAACTGTAATTTAATTAAAACTTTTTTTAGTTACATAGTTAAGTGATAAAGAATGATGATCCTAACATCAAGAGAATACAGTGAATCAAAGCAGAATAACAATGTACAGCATTTTTTAGCATGAAATTGCATGGACACTAGCAGAGTTAAGACCCATACAATAGCAGTTTGTTGGGATGGAAGGAAACTCTTCTGCTGAAGAGATAAACTACGCCAGGAGAAATAAGAATCAAAGTGGCCTTTTCATTTATTTGGTGGTGTGTACAGGTTCTGAAAATCAAAAACTTTTATCATGAATTCTTCTTGCTTGTCTAACTGCCTAACTTCACTTACCAAATTTTAACCAAGTACACTAAAATGAAGAAGAGAAGGGGACACTCTGTTACCTGAATCCAAACTTTCATATTGTAGAGAAGAAAGCATTTGTATGGTTGCTTTGTAACTGATCTGAAAGGTACAACTTTGCATCAGTTCCACAGCACAATTAGCTACATTTTCCTACTGAAGGGAGACAGAACTGGAGTTTTGGTCTCAATTGCTCTGCCTAGGCTGGTCTCTTGAGAGAGTATCACGAGCCTAACACCAAGCAGATACACTCTGAGTGCTGTTGACTGCCGAGGGAGTCAAGTCACGTATGCAGTATGAGAAAGAGTTCAGCAGAAAGCTGGAACTGTCCTCTCTACAGCTATCTGGCAGGGGAATTCAAAAGCAGTTAATATTGAATCAACCCATGTATGATTTATGGTGGCTTCAACAAGCCAAATGCAAACATTCTTATTTCAGACATATTGAAACACTCTTGATCAAAAAGCCAATGGAGAATACTTCTGAGAACAGTGTTGTCAAGACTTATGTGGAAAAAAAAGAATGAAGTAATTTTTTAAACCATGAAAACAGATACAACACCAGTAACATTCCACATGAACAGAAGTTTCAGACTTATTCAGCTTTCATTTTTACACAGGACTTGGGAAAATGGGAACATAGTCTTCATCTATATTCTCTATCGGAAAAATGAAATTGTTCTGTTTTGCCAAGCATACAAGGTGACATCCCAGAAGAAGGGAAGAGGGAAGGAAAAAAACCCAAAAGACAAAATATGTACTTTCAGAGTTTTACTTACAATTTTTGTTTACTTAGAAATTGGATTTTTTCCCTTATGATCCTCCTGTAAGCGTTATGCTATGTACTCTCTGGAGCAGCAGTACGTGCAGCAGCAGTAAGTGCAAAAGTGTGAGGAACAGAGAGTCATGCTCTCATGCAGCAATAATGACTGGGATATAAAGTCAGTCTAGTCAACATACGATTTCTCTAGATGCTGCACATGAAAAGTGTCATGAAAATAGTTTGACCATCCCTCTCCTCAACTCTGCAATGTCCCATTCCTATGCATGAGAATATACAGCAGCTTCATTCTGGAAATTACCTTGAATTTTTAGGAGGGTGTTAATTGATGACTGGAGACAGGTGGGAAAAAAAAGTATTCTTATTTTGTACATACATAACTTTTTAAATTCCTTTTAAACATCCCTTCCAGCTACATCATTTTTAGCACCTTGCCTTTTTTAGTAAGGTATTTAGCAGTCATAATTTCATATTTACTGCCTCTTATAGTCTCATAACTGGTACTTCCAACAATACAGAACAGTAGTAGGTGCTTTCTTGTTTTTTTCTGCCTTCTGTCTCAGTCTTGGGCTCAGGGATTACCAAGCACAGCAAGAGGTGAGGTGATCCCATCAATCACTGACTCTTCAGCCAAGACAGTTGCACCTGTTAGTATATCTGAACATATTCCACTAATGACCCACTGCCTATGTTCAGGACATATGTTATGAGTACAGCAACACGAGAACAGGCCCTTACAGGGAGCATAACAAAAAGCTGGGCTTACCTGAACAGGCAGTATGATGTGATGATACAGCTGGAATGATCTTGACTGCTTGCTATCGTGACATAGCAGAGCAGTACAATCCCAGCAGGCACAGAGGCAGGATCCTAACCCTGTATCACACACAAAAAGAGCCACCTCATGCTCCTTACAAGCAGCAGCCTGCTGCTGAGTCTGGATGTGAGCCTGCACAGATGGACACACTTCCATTTTCAGACGACATTCAGCACTACAAATCTTGTTCCATACTTCTTACAATAAAGAGCTGTACTGTGCCACTGCCCAGGGGCTGTCTGGTTGGAAATTCATATTTGGGACAACATTCCCCCGGTCTCAGTACAATACTGATAGATTAAAAAGAGTTATTCCAGACATAGAAATTATTCAGAAATTACATCTCACTCAGAGATGTAAAAAAAAAGACACTTTGCAGCTGCACCTGTCATGTAATTCTGATTCTCCAAAACTGTCCTCATGTCTCCAAATACAAGCAGGAACTGGACCATATGCCCCTGAAGTGAGTCTATTTCCCCTCCTCCTCAATGTGGACTTCCATGCCTTTTCTGGCCCTCTGGAGATACCAAGACCTGTATGCAGTCAGAAGTCTTGTCACAGACGGAGATTGAAAAAGGCACACAGATATGCAGCAGTGCTGCTACCAGCACCTTCTTCATTGATCCATGGAGTCATGTCACAAATCCTGCACAGAGCTAGTTAAACCACAAAGGATATTCTTTCCCCTCTAAGGCATTATCAGTGCTCTCACTGATAACTAGGGAAATGTCTGCTGGTTTTTAGACCTGATGTAAAACCAGTAACATAGAAACCTCAGGTCATGAAAGATCCTTAGACAGCTTTGTAAGATGAGAGGCATTAGTCTTGCTGCCTCTGTAAATCCTTGCCTAGATTATTTTTTCAAGTTTCTTTTCCTGTTATGCATTAAATGCTGTTGCTGATTGTAGGACGGAAGTGGCTGTGGGGTAAGAAATCCCAGTGTATATTTTATGTATCAACTTGTTAGGTAAGATCATTATTATTTTATCATATAAAGAAGTTCTGAAATTTCACTATCACATCATTTGCTGTTTACCTACAAATGTGCTCACATCAGATGTAGCTAAATGATTAAATAGCTTGCTGACTTAAACCTCTAAAATTCTTTTCTGAAGAAAAGTAGGGAACATTAACTTCTTCAGCTTTGTACCATATTCAGCATTCATCCCGCAGACCTGGAGACACTGCTATTGCTGATTTTTTTTTTGTTAGAAGTGCTCTACAAAATGTTTCAAATAATCTAGCCTGTATCTTCAGAAACTTAAGCACCTCTCCCCTCCTAATTTTTGGTTGTCTTATCTGTTGCTTAGATGTCAGTTCAAGATACTGCTATTTTTGCTCCAACATATCTGACATGTTGTTGCAACTCCTTAGTCCACCCTGGCCAGCAATAGGTTGTTACAGACTCCCAGCCTCACTGGCATCCAAGGGACTTGAACACCAATACAGATTACAGCCCAAGTTTTCCAGAGCTTTTGATATTGTGCAGTTTAGTTTTTAAGATCCTGAAGTGAGAACATCTCACAATGAGAGGCCATACAAAACACTCAGTATCCTTGAAAAGTTTCATCCCATGCCCACTACTTGAAAATGAAGTCATATTAGCTTTTTGTAAGTGCTACTGCACTTCAATTGCATTTTTATCAATGGTTGTTCCATTTTCGAGCTCAGATTTCTACACTTAAAAGAGAGAAAACAAAATTGTGTCTTGTGTGGGGAGAAGCACTATCCTAAAACTCACTTGAGACCCACAAGATTCACTCTAAGACTCCTAAGAGCAGCAGTCTTCAAAAACTGTCCTGAGTAATTAATAGGAGACTTGTTCTTAAAGGGAGAGGCACAGAAAATCTACAGAGAGGAAGAGTCTTTGCTGCCTTCCCACAGGCTGCCTTTTGCATCTGATTTGTCAAGGTAATTAGGTAATCCACTCACCAATGGAGCAAGATGATCCTTTGCAGAGCCTGAACCCTCTGAGCAACCACCCTGTTCTTTGTGCTCCTACAGGACAGAGGAAAGCGAAAGACAAGCAGCGGACACAGCGCAGGCAGATCCTCCAGCGTTCAGATTTATTCTTCAGGGCTAAGAGAAGCTTGACAGTTCTCAGAGCACAGGGTTTCTCTCTGAATAAGCACCACGAGTATAGCACACATGTAACTTTCAAGAACTCCTCTCCCACATATCCCCAAATAAAGCTCTATAACTTTTCAATTACCATTTCAAAAGATTTTTGTAGGTAATATACTTGGATCATTGTAGTTTCACTGGAATTAACTCTAAATTAATAAATCCAGATGGGGAAAAAAACTAAGAAACATACCTTCATCTCATGTACAATGTAACGACCTTAGCAAGTGAAGATAATAAACTAGAAATTCCTAGTACATGTTTCTTTTATTGAGAAATTTTTATAACACTTGGAAATTGAAAGTAATTTAAAGTTATCTTAAGGAAGAAAAGCATATAACTAAAGATTAGCACAGTGGAATTAAAACATAAAATCAATTACTGCATTGAAACACAGCATGGAAAATTGGTTTATAATTTTCTATCATGAAAAACAGTTGCTTAGGAACAATTCTCATAAAGTTTACTGTGGACTATTACTACTCAGCAGGCCCAGGACATGTGTAACACAGAGTAGGACTAACAAAGTTTATCAGTCTGGCCTTGCTACCTGTTCCAAATAAGGGGTGGGGGAAATCATGACTAGAAAAGCTGAAACATGTTGATGGCAGTCAAAGACCTTACAGAAGGAAAAGAAAACAAATCACCTCTCAAAGATGAGGGAATCTTCCCCTTTGAAAAGCTGCTAAGCAGTCAGCCATCAGCCCTAAAAGTCAGTCAGTGTGCACAACAGGAGAAACTCAGGCTGGGCCAGGAGGAAAATCAGCACAACCAAGTGTTCCTCTGAACTAACACCAGTGCTGACAGAAGATGACAGGAGTCAACAGACCAGCTCTGAATCCACCCCTTCAGCCTGCTGGGCACTTACCTATTTGCTAGTTATGTTGATGCGACATGTGCAGATAGTGATAGGACAAGAGGGAATGGCTTTAAACTAAAACAGGAGAGATTTAGATTAGCTGTTAGGAAGAAATTCTTTACTCAGAGGGTACTGAAACAACTGGAACAGGTTGCCCAGAGAGGCTGTGGATGTCCCATGCCTGGAAGTGTCCAAGGCCAGGTTGGATGGGACTCTGAGCAACCTGATCTAATGGGTTGCACCCCTGCCCATAGCAGGGGCGTTGGGATTAGATGATCTTTAAGGTCTCCCCCAACCCTTCTATGATTTTGTAACAAAGCACAAAGCTTTACGAAAATTCTTCAGTCTGAATACTCAGCAAAATTGTTAGTGCTATAGCAGTACCAGACCTTGTGGTCTGCATTCTGCTTTCTACAGATCAGCCATGGTCTTTTGGTTTATGATCCTTCTTTCTACCTGCATGAAAGGCCTCATAGATGCTAAATATTTTTTAAAATGTCCTCACTTCTTTGTTCTCTTCACTAAGTAAATACTGACATTAAACCCAGTGTTTAACCAAGTTCTAAGACCAAAATGAACTCCAGTCATACTCTTCTGAGCTGGCAGTGGTCAAGGCTGGGTTTACTTTTATTTAATTATTCATAAAGAAGAGCAGTGGTATGACTAAGGCCACTACTGAAGGAATGGTTGAGTGAAGAGGTCGGCATTACATCTGCTTCTTCATGATTCACTTTTACTATTATTATTTTTCATTTTTTATTTCACCACTACAATTCCAGATTTAAAAAGTGGCCCGCTCACAATAAAGCTTTCACTCAGAAAATCCACATCCACAACACTTATATTTTATTTATATGAGTAATTTTTTTTTAAACAATAGGGAACTACATTCAACTCTTCCAGAAAACAAGCTATCCACTTCCCACATAGCTTTGAGAATGCACCTAAAAACGACAATACTTGATACGCCATTATCGCACTTACTCAAGGTTCTTGTAGTAAATCTCACATTTTATTCCTAATGCCAAAGCTTGTTTTTTTTTTTCAATATAGACAAAAATTTATTTAAACATATTAGATTGGCGGTTACAATAGAGCTGTGCTGACAATTGCACCATTGGTACAAAAAGGTGTAGTTATATATAAATGGATATAGAAAATAAGCCCAGACTTTAGTCAGTCATCTTCACATCATATTCCATACATTTTTATTTCACTAAAAATAGTATCCATATACACTTGATTGTGTACATCAGTGCTAAACAAATAATAACCATTCTACTTCAAGACAAAAAAGTTAATCCATTCCAGAGAACACCACCTGTCATTTAATTACCATTAAGCTTTTTGTCCACATTTAATTATCAAAACTTACATTTAAATACTGCTTATCGACGCAAATCCTTTAAGCCTCCTGTTGAGTAGACTCTGTGTTCAAGTGGCTGCACTCACAAGTAAGTGCACAAACATGTATGTAAGACTCACTGTAGGCACTCCAAGTTTAAGGCCTTCTGCTAAGGCATTGCCTTGCGCTTCGTAACAGCCTGAGGTATGAAAACAAGTCACAAAGAATTTGATGAATACAGTTTAACTGCCAAACTTTTCTTTTGCTCATGTTTACAGAGCTGGAAAGTTTAACACAGCCTGATGATGCAGACCCACCATGTCAAACCGCCTTTATTTGGGGATACCAGTATTGGCAGGAATTCTTCATGTAGCCAGTTATTATAACCTTCAGCTTCTGTGGTGGCAAATGCTGCTGGGAGAGTGTTTGACAAACAGCATGCTGGTTATTAACATTTACATTGAAAAGTATGCCATATACATCCCATGTATTTCTGAATCACTACTCCACCTTCCTCATGCAAATTTAACAAATTACTTATATTTTCATGGAAATCTTCCAGTTTTATAAAATTACGTCCCCCAGGGAGATGACTTTCATTTGTTTGATGACTACATGAGAGTTAGGGTATAAATAAACTTGCAGATATATTGCAATGGCACAAGCAAAATGATTATGAACTATTAGCATAGGAAACTGTTTGGCTATTGTAGCTGATCAAAGAAGTTCACTGTTAAATTAGTGAGTGTGCACAGTGAATACAAAAGTGCCTAACAACCGAACCCAAGAAATCCCACAAGCCTTCATCAAAATGAACACATGTCAGGGAAAAAGCATACCTAATATAAAATAAATAAAGATATGCATGATGTTGAAAGTGAAGTATTCTCTTCTACCTACTTGCAGGATACACAGAGTGAACTAAAAGCTGGATTTTCCGGGGCTTGATAACAATGTTGTTGTCCTTTTACTCAAGACCTCAGGGACTACATTTAGCCACCCAGAATACGAGAGATTCAGACATGATTTTTTTTTCCAGTGCCCAGTATGAAGCAGATCCATCAAACCTAAATCACATGATGATTTGTGTACTTGTTCCATACTCTAAGCTATAAAACGAAATGACCCCCCTCCATACCAATTCGTCTACCTCTTTGATCTCAAAAAGACTATTGAAACATATTTTCAGAAGACAAAGCTTCTCATCAAAGAGGCTGACAATCTGAAACACAGCTGCCACATTGTACAGTACTCCCTGAAGAGACTATGTCTAATGAAGAGTCTGGAAAATAATTTTACAGGTCATTTCAAGCAAGACAGTTGAGACTAGAGATAAAAATTACATTATGTCAATGGCAGAAACTGTTATATTGCAGGCAGGAAAGAAATCATTAAACATATTATTTAACAAAGAGTAGGTTTTTAAGTATGTACTAGGTTTGGTAATTTCCAGAAACACTTAACTGGAAAACCACAGAAGTTGAGGAACAGTCCATGTCTCAAGGCAGTTATGCACATCAGAACCCTCTTTCCCCCCATTTTCATCTGATAATTTGCGTGCCTCATTTACTTTGCAACCGACATTTTAATACACAATTATCCCTCCTCACCTCCATAACAAAACATTTATTTTTCACAATGCAAAATATTTCAAAGGATAAATAAGCAGTATAACCAGATGTCTGACTGAATTAGTGTCCTCTCACTAGCTTAGTACACTGACAATCTGTCCTTCACTAACATTTTTCCAGCAGAGAAGTTTACATACAAGTGCTATCACTTCCAAATCCTACTGCACATCAGCGCTCAGATTTGGGGTTAGACGTTAAAATGCACTTTCCATCCTGTTTTAAACCTCAAAACTGGGCTCTTTGCCAATGAAATGCTTGCACAGGAGGGACAAATCCCAACATATGCACATTTTTGCATTCCAGGAGTCAATCTTCTGACATGTACATTGCAATATATTTCCTGATATATAAGAGGCAAGACTTGATGACTAGATGGAAGAGCACTACTAGAAAAAAAGTATTTACTTGCATATAATTTCTAACATATAAAGTCTTAAAAAGTAGCCTCATCTTTTGGAAATAATTTATTTACAAATTCTACAGATTGCCCAATTTTGGTTTTCCTAGCTAAGGTTCTGAATTCAAAAGAAGAGCAGGATTTTTCAGCACAAAATTCCACTAGAATTTTGTTTTGCACCATACTGCATATAAAGGTAGAAGCTTTCTATCCACTGCCAAAAGACTTTGTGACCCTACTTGAAACAGCTGATGAGCTCAAGGTACCTTCTTGAAATCTTTTTTGCAATAAAGGTAGCAGCTACCTCGGATACAATAAAGCTGTTCTCCAGAAAGAGGAGCTAAAATACAGGAAATAGATCCCTGTAAATGGTTTGGGTTTTTACTATCATCCAGAAACTACAGCACTTAATGGCAGTCACAAAACAACACATGAAAAGCAAGTTCTACAAACAACATACGCAGTAACATCAGCATTAGCACTAAATCACCACTTGAGAAAAACTATTCCTTAGTATCAAGCTACTTTTCAAGCAATAGTTACATGCCATATTATACCAGCGTGTTACCTTCTCAGTAATGTTTAAAAGGAGGTAAAACTCAGCTTTTTTTGGACATCAGCTGTACTCTGCATTACTGCTCTCCATTAATCACCATAATAACATCAGGAAATATCAGTAATTTGAGAATTTAAAACAAAAAAAACCAAAAAAAGTAGAGAAAAGTATTTTTACTGCGTGTAGATGATAAAGAGTATAAAGATTATATCCTAAACATGGCCCACTTTATTATTTATCAGATTTTTAGCCATAGGAAAACTAATGACTTCTGGCTGAAAAAATGTATCTGCAAAATGTACCCAAAGTGTGATGTAGGTGGAATTTAGGCAGAAAAATTCAAAAACTGTGCCTGGTAATCACCATACTCTGGAGGAGCCTATTCACTCATAGCATCAATTCCTGCCAGCCAAGGAAGTCCTGGCAGCAGCCGCATGTAGGCACTGCCTATGGATCTCTGTGAAGTGATTCTTTTCCACATTCAGAGAAACCCCAAAGGACAGCTTCTCCATGCCTAACGTGCATGTCAAAACCAAGCCCTTGATAACTTCCTGTGGTTAGTGCTACCCTTGTTCTACAGAGCAACTCGATTAGGATGCAGGCTTTCCTTATGGCCACTGTGAGGTGACGAGAGGCAAATCTCCACATTGGGAGTGTGCTGGACCAAGAGCTGCTAGCACAGGCACTTTTTTCCACTTCAGTCTTGAAGGGAAAATACCAGCACCCCATAGATTTGCAGATTTTGCTTGAAGAGATGATTTGAAACACTTATGCAAGATCTATCCTCTCACAGCTGCACAACCGTTCTGAATGAGTACGCGGCAAAAGAAGTTCAGAACTGCCATATTAGTTCAAAGCTTTAGTCCACTAGTGAGAACCAGCCTGAACTAAACATCATAAGGCTTTTTCTTCTGAAAGGATTCATTAGACAGATGCATTCATATATGTTGAGATGGGGTTTAAGCCCAACGTGCAGTAATATATGCTGTTAGAGCTACATGAGCATACTGAATTAGTGATCCACAAAGACGTCTAAGAATAGCAATACAGCGGTAAATTCTGAAAACTCTGGTTGTTCTTAGCTGAGTTGATAAATATTCAAACACTTATGAGTGCTCCCAGTTTCATTGTTGTTATTCCTTTCCTATATCCAGATAGTTGTCAAGTGGCTGGTAGGTGGCTCACAGATAAAACAGCAAATATTAGGAGAGACTGATAACTGGAATTTACCAGTTAAGCAATAAAATATAATTTGTACAAAAGAAAGTACACATCTTCTGGTAATCATCTGAGATTTTAGGATTCATCTTGCATTGCTTAATACCCATTTTCACCCTCTGTTCAATAACTTCTCCTCAGAAGCATTAACAAGTGGTAATTTCAGTAGTCATGCTGACAGCACATAACCAAAGGGACACTGTCAACATTGAACACCAATCGACGTAGATGTTAAGAAGCTGTGGTTCCTGGAACCTTCGTAATTTATGTTTACATAATTTAGCTTTTATTGCATATGTTCTTGCACTCTGCCTTAAGTGATAACTGCCTGCCAAAACTCACATAATAAAATTACACGAAGCTACATGGCTCTGACAAAATGCAATAATGAACGGAGGATGGTTTTATGCACCTGCAGCGTGCGCTCTCTCAGTGGGAGCAACCGATCGCAGGAGTTAAAATTTCTGTAATTACCTTAAACTCATTAGATACCATCAGGTTTATGCACAACCGACGCCCCTTGCCCTGCTCTCCACAGCTGAGCCCAAGCCACCCTTCGCGTCCCTTTCAGCGGGAAGGCACCACGGTCTGCTCAGAGGAGACCTGCCAGCCGGGCACGGCGATGCCAGCGCCGCTCCTCCACCTTTCCAAACACAGCTACCGCGCTCCTCCCCGGGAGAGCGCGAGGGAAGGTGACAGGTCCCCCCGCGGCTGCCCACGAGCGGTCCCGGCCCCGCGCCGTGACCCCCGCCC
>VZTF01001983.1:4448958-4538298 GCA_013397755.1 Cnemophilus loriae
CTTCCCTTCCTGAAACCTTCCCTTTCCAGAACCTTCCCAAAACCTTCCCAAAACCTTCTCTTCCTGAAACCTTCCCTTCCAGAAACCTTCCCGAAACCTTCCCTTCCCTTCCCTCTGTTCTTTTTTTTCTCCTCCTCTGGTATATTTTCTTCTTTCTTAAAGCAAATACCATCCTACTCTGTTGATGGGTTATCAGATCCTTTGATTTTAGAGCCTGCACAGCCACTTTCTCTGTTTTATTCTGCTGCTTCCTTCAATCTTGTGCTTACTGTTTGAGTGCCCCTAGATTATTTCCCATCTTCCACATGATACCTGTGCGTGTCTCTCAGCTTCCAGGTGACATTTCTCATTTTCTCCATTGCTGCCCTTCTTAGATGCCAAACTTTCCTTGGTCTTCATTCTTATTTCTTCCTCATAAGTTCTAGTATTCCCCCAGGCACTCTTGCTTTCTCACCAATCCCAAACCTTTCACAAATCCAAAATCATAAGTCACAGTGATGACACAGCTGTGCGATTTTCCAGAAACATTGGGCAGATAAGTTATGGGAACAAAAAATGTTCAGTGCCCTTGGAAGGAAAAAAAGATGCTGAGCTGAAATTCTGAATCTTTTCAACCTGATTTATATTTTAATAAGACATCTTTCAACACGCTATAGCAACTGTCTTGTCTCCATTGCTTGGTTTCAGGGTGAAAACACGCAGAGCTATGGGATTGGGCCACACTTCTACTAGAGGTTGGGGAAACACAGATGTCCTGAAATCTGTGGGTTTTTCAAGAGTCACAAGGTGATGGGAACCCTGGCTAAAGGTGGTGTGTTCTCTTGTACTTACAGTCCTTTTGATCCATTTATATTGGAATGGTTCAGGATATGGGAGTGAATTTGCATTTTTTCCTTTTTTAGGCTAGGGATGATGATCCATTCTGTAACTATCTGAAAGCTAGTGAGGTTAAAGAGAATTACTTTGGACGCCAAGATGCTGGAATGAAGAAACAAGGTGTGGTCCTTTCCTTCTGTGAGAGAGAAGAAAAGAGATTCCTAGCAGAGAGTATAACTTTAACTATTCACTACCCTTTGTGCAAGTCTTTCCAACACCAAAATGAAATTGATATATTATTCTGGCTTTCCTAATGACTTGGTATTTCTGTTGCAAAGATGAACATATGCTATTTTTTAACGAATTAGCCATTATTGATATTTATGCAGTCATTTATTAGACATTTAAATTGCAAATTGAATTACAATGAAATTGCTGTTCTGGAGAAAGTTATCTGATCTTCACTCCAGTATATCCCATAAATACATCTTTCTATACATCTCGTGTATATATCTATATCTTTATCTAAAATCAGAGTGAGTACTGAACTAGAAGAAAAAGCTGTTTTTCCTGAGTCTTTACGGGGTTTGTGTTGCAGGGTTTTGGTGGGGGGCCTACAGGGGTGACTTCTGTGAGAAGCTGCCAGAAGCTTCTTCCGTGTCAGAGGATGTCAGTGCCAGTCTGCTCCAAGACAGGCCCACTGCTGGCCAATGCTGACCCATCAGCAATGGTGGGAGCACCTCTGTGATAACAGATTAAAGAATGGGGGGAAATTTCTGCACAAGAACAATTGCAGCCAGAGAAAGGAGTAAGTGTAGGTGAGAGGAACCGCCCTGCAGACCCAAGGTCAGCATGGAAGGAGGGAAAGAAGGTGCTCCAGGCACTGGAGCTGAGATTCTCCTGCAGGCCTGGGTGCAGACCATGGTGAGGCAGCTGTGCCCCTGCAACCCACGAAGGTCCACAGTGAAGCAGAAATCCACGTGCAGCCCATGGAGGACCCCATGGTGGAGCAGGGGAATGCCCAGAGGAGGCTGTGACCCCATGGGAAGCCTGTGTTGGAGCAGGCTGACAGGACCTGTGGCCCCATGGAGAGAGGAGCCCATGCTGGAGCAGCTTTGCTGGCAGGACTTATGACCATCTGGGGACTTATGCTGGAGCAGCCTGTTCCTGAAGGTCTGCACCCTCTGGAAGTGACCCACATTGCAGCAAGGGAGTGTGAGGAGTCCTCCCCTGGAGGAGGAAGGAGCAGCACAACGTGATGGACTGACTGCTGCTTCCATTACCTGTCCCCATGTGCCACTGGGGGAAAGATGTTTTAAGATTCATATTTTATTTCTCACTATCCTGCTTTGATTTGATTGGTGAAAAATTAAATTAATTTTCCCGAAGTTGAGACTCTTTTGCCTGTCATGGTAATTGGCGAGTGATCTTTCCCTGTTCTTGTTTTGACCCATGAGCCTTTCCTTGTATTGTACTTTCTGTGTCCAGTTGAGGAGGGGAGTGATAGAACAGCTTTGGTGGGCACCTGGCATCTAGTCAGGGTTAAACCAGCACTGAGTCTTTATCTGACTTATACACATATTAACCTTTCATTCTTTAGAAGTAAAAAATATATTACCTTGACAAAAAATGCAACATTTACGTCCTTAATATCTCCCTCATGTGCACCTTTTTTAGTACATAATCAGAAAATACATCTGTCTTGTCAGATAAAAAGAACTCATGCATTAATGTGAAATGGAATTGTAGTTTAGAGTTGATTTAATTTATTTTATTACAGACAGCAAGTTACAAACTATTCCATCATCATTCACTCAGTCAAGTCTAGTGACTGAGATATTTCACTCAGAAAGATGAAAAACAAAAGCTGAAAGCTCCTATTCCCTGTACAACGGAAAGGGTGAGAGATGGAGTGAGCTTGCCTGACGAGTGACAGGCACATTGCTTAATGCACGACTAGAAGTCACTTGGGTGCCATGGCAATGAAAGCTGGAAAAGATGCCATGTAGAACAGCACAGTACCATGATTCAGCCTCACTGCATAACTTAGAAAAATGTTATCTCTATCTAGTGGAATACATATAGGTGCAATTGTGTTGCTCACTTGTAGACTAATCTAAACCTGTTCAGGAACAAGAGAAAGTGGCAACATCAACCTGTACTTCCAAGGAGATTTTCAAGGATTCATACAATGATATTTAACTGCTCACGTTTAACCGAAGACTTGTTGTATAATTTGGTTAGAATGCACTAACAAAGGTACTCCAGCACGTGCCACAGTCAGTTAGCTGGCTTTCTGTTCTTCATTGGGAATACTATCAAAACCACTGTTGAATAAACCAGGAAAGGTGCAAGTCAGTTTAACTGTGCAAAGCCTAAGCAGTGTCACTGCTGTGGGTGTGAGTATCACTTGGAAAGAAAAGAAGAATGCTATACAGCTTGGAGGTGTGAAGGATGTGTAACCTGCCTGATGGAGTTCTTTCCTGCTCCATAGTACAGAACTCAGGACTTGCTTTTAGAAAGTAATGTAACCATTACTACTTAGAAATTTTGTTAGTTCTCTGCATAAGAAAAATAGAATAACCATTGTCAAGTACTAATTCTAATCACAGCTGCTTTCTGCCTTTGTTTAAATGTGAATGAGGGCAGAATCATGTTGTGCCAACCAGGAACCCTTATCTATTTCTAAAATTCTTCCTTTGTATAGTCTCTTCCAGCCATGATCCAACCTGCTGTTTCACATTCAGATTAGATATAAGAAAGAAATTTTTCATTACAAGGATGGTGAGGCACTGGAATAGGTTGTCCAGAGAAGTTGTGGGTGCCCTATTCCTGGAAGCGTTCAAGGCTAGATAGGATCGGACCTTGAGCAACCTGGTCTAGTAGAAGGTGTCCCTGCCCAGGCAGGGGGGTTGGAACAACGAGATCTTTAAGGTCCCTTCCAAACCAAACCATTCCACGTTTCTATGACTTGGCTGTCATAGCTGTATCCCTTTTGTTCATACAGAATGCTGCCTGGATATATTTAGGAAACTGAAGTGCAGATTTTGATCACTCAGTCAGAAATTACAGATGAAGCTTTTTTCTGTAAAGGAGAGCTCCTGAGAGTTGGGCTTAGATGGCTAGTGATCCAGATGAGAGCAGTAGGACTGGATCACAGAAACAGGAGAAACACATTCTAAAGCTGTTCAAAATGTCTTGGCTAAGAACACTCTTGGGCATTCATGGGCCAGAGATACGGAAGGATTTCTGCACTGTAAGAGAGCGGGGAGGGAAGTAGGGTCTGCAATGAGAAAGAATTAATTTAAGGATGTGTTCCTACCTGGACATTCATAGTCAGGACTCTGTGAGGACACAGAGATTTCTGGGGCATCATTATTGCTGGACTGCTAGGGATGATCCTACCCCCATCACTGAAACATGCCCACACACACTGCCCCCTCTCTTATGAGATCCCACTTAGCATTCATCCTTCCCAGAAACATACAGTTCTTCTCTATGCACCTTCACAAGATCTGTCAGGCTACATTTGCCTTGGTTTACATGGTATAATTAATTATTGTCAAATAATTTTAAAATTTTGAAACGTGCTAACACCCACTTGTACTGTATCTACACTGTGAAAGTCAGTCCAGTTGAAATACTGTCATTAAACCCATTGCAGTTGCATTGCACATAATTTTGTGGGTTCTGAATAAATACTATGTTTCCAACCCAGTAGTCTGAGGCATATTGCTCAAAGATGAAGAACGCTACCCGTCATCAAGCCCCTATTCCCATTACAGATAATAAGATACTCCTTCTCTATTTTAAGTGAGTAGGAGGATATTTGAAGTCAAAGCTAGATAGAATAACTAGAAAATGTCTTGCTAGTTTCCAAGGAAGTGAAAAATTATTTAACCTTCCAACCAGAGTGTATATGGAAAGAGATATTGGACCAGAGATCATATATGTCATGGAAAGCAAGACTAATTTGACAGAAATCAATAGACTTGCAGCATAAGTGAGATCAAGATGACATTTTCCCCATTTCTACTGTCTTTCATTCCAAAAAGAAATAAAATATTTTTCAATTTGTCCTTTTAATGACTAAACTAAGAGCTTTCCAATGTCCATTCTGTGTTCATGCAAGGCAATATATTAACTTCTGTGTCCTGCCTGAGTGCTTCAAAGCATCTCCACTTGTCCCCTAAATTTGTCACAGCAGCAAAGAATGTGATACACTGAAGCCTTCCATGTACATACTTTGCAGAATCATGTGGTGCTTATCTTGGAGATTTGATATTTAGACCTGCAAATGTATAAAGAGTAAACAAGTATCATAAACAGTGACAAATACATTACAGCTCTAGCAAAAATAGGTTCTTAAACATTCAACAACTATTTTTGGTATTTAACCTTTGCCTGCAAGGTGTGTTTGAATAACAAGTTGTTTAGTTTGACATGATCACATACAGCCATGGCAATGGTGTGGTTCATAATTTGAAAAAAATTCTATTTGCTTTTTATTTTAATTTAAGTTCTTTACAAGTTGAAGGTGTGAAGCTTCTACTAATGAGAAAAGATTTTTTTTTTGTTTGTTTTTTTTCTGGTGAATACTAGAAATCTTGAGTTAGCACTGTCAGCATTAAGTTTCGTCTCTGTGTCATATGAAGAGATGACATCTGTAGTTACTCTAGTTCTCAAATCAGTTATCATACCTATTGGTGATACTTGCATAAATTTATCAGGTATCTACCCAGCATAACACTAGGAATTTTCTACCTTCTTTGAGAAACATACAAAACCACAAAAAGTATGGAAATATATGTTGAAAGGAGAGCAACAGAAGAGATTTGTTATGTTAAAAGCAAACTAACTGCAATGAATACCACCTGAACATCTCACTGCTATGTCAGCTTTGTTATTTAGAGATCTTGACATGATGGATATTAGTAACACCATTCTGCCTTCAAGGCGGAATTTATAATTGTTGATATGGCACTGATTTCATCCTGCTGTATTTAAAATAATTAATCACAACAGTTTATCTGTCAAAGATATATTTTCTAAGTTATCCACAAATGATGTCTTATTTATGTTTTCTCTGAATTACAGATGTATATCCTATTCCTTTACAGTAAATCAGTTTCTATACTAAGTTTCTTGTTAACAAAGCTCTAAGTAGTAAAATAATCCAGTCTGGAATTATATTCTTTTTTATATTTATTTTGCTACGTGTATGTGCTGCACCATCTTACTCAGTGACTTCAGTAGTAGAGGGCTTTAATGCTTCTCAGAATTAATGTCTTGAAGGATTCCCACCTTTTAAAACCTAAGACACTGATTTTTTTATTTTCTTGTTATTCTAAGGCCTGAGAGGATCAGTCTTATGGAGAAAACATGATGCAGGATTGACTGGCATCAATACTGGTCTTTGAACTCAGACATGTCCTTTTATTTGTTTGCTGATGCTATACACAGCTATCACAGAGATTTCTCTACTGGCTCCTGCAGGCAGGCTTCTATTTGGTAAACTCTGTAGTTCTACCTCCCTGTCTTCTCTGTGTTCTTGCTGCTGGCCTGAATGGTTTTGTTTGGAAACTGGGGAAAAGTAAGTTGGGAAAAGAACATTGTGTTGCATGAAGGGTTGCGAGCGACACATAAAACAGCTCCACCTGAGGACTACAGGCTTTTCTTCTTTATTTGGTGCATGATAGCCTTCCCCTCTGAGTGATTCTCTGATTTCTCTATATTCGTGCCTACCACTATTTGTCATTCATTTATTTTTAGATTAGTAAGGGTTTGTTTGAATAACTGTTTTGAGAGAAAAGTCCTGTTAGTAATCACACATCAAAAATTATATGTGGCCGAGATGGTGCAAGGAAAGATAGTCACTCTCCTTTACTTACTGTTACTATTTTCCTTTTTTTTTTTTTGAAGTTCCACCACGCATTCATTAAAAGGAAATAATACAATAAAATGTGGATATATATCTGCTTTTTGCAACTTTAGGAAAAACACACAAACAGATTTCTGGGCTGATGTTGTTTATGTACATTAATTGTTGAGTTCTATAAACTAAATTACAAAATATAATCTTTACTAAGTATCATATATAACACAAGTGTACATATACCTTGAGAAGGAAAACAGGGCCGATACAGAAGATGTACGACAACTCAGTCTGCTACATAGTGAGTTTGTTACAATTTGACAAGCTCTACCCAACATTCTGGATAAGATAAAGTCTTTTATAAATATATCCTCCATGTGTATGTCCTGTATTCTACAGTTTGAGCTGTGATGACATCTTTCATGACATGCTTTGACAATCATTTCTACCCATTGTGTCTTCAGACCTCAATGAGCAGTCACTCTGTGTCCCAGACACCAGATGGGACAGTCGGGTATTAATTACATGAAAATCTTCTATACTCCATATTGCAGTTCACACAGTGACACCACATGCAATTTCAGTTTCATAAACTACAGTAAAAGAGGTTAAATTGCTAACATACTCATGCAAGGTGCTTATTCATTGTGTCTGGCTGTGCCACCACAGTGTCAAAAAATATTTTATGCTGTTGTTGATTACACTCTTTTAGTAATTCCTCAGTTTGGTGCCTCAAGTTTGGCTACACCAGAATGCATAACATTTGCCTGCCCCTTTCACATCATGGCACTTCGGGAATGATGCTCACTACTTACACAGTTTGTGAAATTTCTTTGATCCAGACCATTCCGGTAGCATGGAAGGATTTAGCTAACACCATAACAAGAAAATAAGAGCACACAAAATTGTTGCAGTCCATGGAAACCTGCAAGTAATATATTCATTAAACACAGCATTGTGTAAGTTAAATCAATTTCAATTTTTCAATCTAGAAAAGTTAAAATATGAAACATGCCCACATGCAGTTGCTCTAAAGAAAACTTTCCTTCTGATGGACTTTACAAAATGCACTGCAGTGTTCATCTGCCTAACTTCCTACCAGATTATCTGCAGTAAAAACAAAGTGATAGTGGCTGGGAATAAAAGAGGGAAGGTATTTTTGGAGGGAGAGATACATCATCCTTGGGCTTTTAAGAATATCATGTAGGGTGGAAATAATTTTCACTTATCTTTAGATGTTTACAACACAGACATGGAGCTATTTACACTTCTTCTTTGGATAATTGTCTATCTAATTTTCCCCCAGTAATCTTCAGGGAAGCTTAGATAATTACCCCAGAAGTAAATGTTCTTATATTGCAAATGTGCAAAAGCTAGGCAAAATAAATTCTCCTCCACAGTTCAGCATTCACCTGTTACCTTTTAGGCTCCTCCGCAGTAGTCAACACATAAAACTTGTTGTAGTTGTAGTAGTAGATGCATGAACATCCCATGAAATCATGAGAAATAAAACTGCGAAAAATATTAAACAGGAATATGTTTCCAGACTCCTATTTTGAAAATGGAAATGATGAGATATTATCTACTTTTCATGCCATGACCACTTAACCCTCCAAAGAAAAGAAAAAGACAATTCTAGGATTTAGTAGAGACCTTTTAACATAAAATTAGTCCACTAAAGGAGTGGGATGAGTTTGGGGCATGGGGACAGACAGGGATGAAGTTAGGGCAGGAGAACAGACAGAACAGCTCTAAGGAACATTATTTCACTCTTCTGATTAAAAATATTCATCAAAAATTGGACAAAATCTACATCTTTAGAAAGATTAGATTGGGGTTTTTTTCTTCCATTATCTTATGACAACTGATATGTAGTAGGAATATTTCCAAAATACTGATCTCTTACATTTGGTAGCAATAAATTAAAGTCTGGTTCTTACTTTTGTTCTGGCTTTGTAAAGTATCTGCTTGGCTGGTATGTTTGTAAATAATGCTAGCAAAGAAATCAAATTTGAAGGTGAAAGCATTGAATCTTTATGCTCATATCCTTTTCAGTAAATATGCAGGTTCTTCTTTTATCTCCTGAGACTGGATATATCACATGTAATGAGATTCGGAAAAGTATCAATATACACAAATACCACAAAAGGAATCTGGGTATTCAGTTCATTCCTGAGAAGTGGGATTAATGAGGAATGAATACAGATGTATGTAAAAAGCAAGACGGGATTGAAAGTTAAGTCTTAATAACATGGTCTATGTTTAAAAATAACTGATGATTGAATATATTGAAAAAATTCTCCCAGAGAAAATTTGTCAGGGGAAAAAATAATTATTTTGAATATATTTTTGAAATATATGAAATAATTTTGAGTAAAGCAGGCCTACTGAGAGTTGAGCTAGAGTTATTCACTCAATACTTCCAGATAAAGTTTAACAGATTTTTCATTGATTAGTCAGCAGGTCTCTGTTTTCTTCACCAAGCTGAAGTTGCCAAACAACTTGCAGTTGCAAAACATCCTTGTCCCAGACTTCACAATTCTCAGATTCTCACCAGTCCTCTGATTCCTCAGAGCTTAAGAAAACAGACTGCAAAAAATACCTTAACTATATGCAAACTACAGCAGTGATCTATTGCCCACATCAGTTATGTGTAGCACAGCTTGTTCTGTGCAGTTCACCTTGATTCTGAGAAGGTTTTTCACTGAATTAGATGTTACTGAGATTTTACTCCAAAGGGAGTATATCTGCAGTAATAACTACGCAAAGATGTCCTTCACTCATTCTGTTATAGTCCGTGCCACCTATATGGATCCGGAGTTGTATGATGTGTTTTTAATCTTGTCTGATTCCTCCAAACTACATCATGGATGAATCTCCTCATGGAAAAATCCCCCTCATTGATATAAAGAAATAAACCACTGTAGTTTTATCTCTTCATGGCATCTTTGAAAATATGGCTAACAGAACATTCTGCTGGTCGCTACAGGATCATTCTGGCAGATCACTTTTATGTGACAAAAAAATGTATAACAAAGACAAAGCAAAAACTTATCTGAAATACATAGTACCCACAAAACTATCCATGATGTGTCACATAGGCCACACACTTAGTTTTACTTCATAATATGGAATAATAACAACAATAAAGTAATACAAAAAGGGATTCATTTATTCTGTCAAAGCAATTTGTGTTTTTAGCGAGCAATTCAAAGGAAAAGTCAAAAGGAAAGGATATTGAAGAATTCAAAAATATGTAGATACAGAATCTTATCCAAGATGCACAAGCTAACCTGCATAATGTTAATTATATTCTGATTAGATGAAATTTTTCACGCAAAACTCTTCTCTGCAAAATTCAGCAGATGCAGCATCCACAAAATCATCAGTTATTATTTTACAGGGTTTTTTGTCTTGGAAAGAAATTAAATCCCCAAATGATAAACAGCCATTCTTTATCACTTCAAAAGGTATCCCCTTGATTATTTTTTTTGTGATTATTTTCATTTTAGCAATTACATTTGAAAATCTAAAAGCAGAATGAAGTAGTTTAAACACTCTCAGAGTTAAACGATTCAAGAAACCAAATAAACTTGGTTTTTTTCCCCATTAATTAAGCATCGGAACAATTTCATCTTTCCAGACAGTGACAATTAGTACGAACTGTTTGAATTACTGACAAAGAAAAAAATTATTGGTGTCAGCCTCCACACTAGATAGTCCACCAGAAAACTAACTATTGAGATGAAATTTTGATCCCACTGGAATCCATGGAAATCATGTCATCAATGGACTACAACAAAACCAAGAGTTTATCCTGGGTATTAGCAGGATTGGTACAAGCTTTAAGCAAATCCCAGCTGTATGGATGAGCTAGATTAGCATCTTTTTATCATTAATACTTAGTAATAATACCAAAAATTCTCCCAGGACCGTGAGCCAGCCCAGTGGAATACCATGTTATTGTTTTGGCCTTGCTTACTGGGAATTGTTGAAAATTACTTTAAAAATTATCTTTGCATGTATTACGTTATCTGTGCTTGCAATATTATATTCTATAGAGTCATGAATGTTTGATGAATGCTTTTAGAATCATCAGTTATATATCCAGTCATGAAATTCAGAAGACCTAATGGGTTGCTATACCATGGCATTTTGTAACTAGTAAATCCTGAAATCCTGAAGGTGTTTTTAGCTCTGTGTAGGTGTTGGGGTTTAGGAATGGCATTCTCCAATTTAATGCTCCCACTGAGATCACTTCAAACCATACACTGCTCATTCACTCCCTCCCACCTCTCTCCTTTCTTATGGCGGGCTGGAGAGGAGAATTGGAGGCACAAAAGGCGAAGATCATGGGCTGAGACAAGAACAATTTACTGGAAACAGCGATGAGATAAGAAAATCAACAGTAACAGCAACAGTACTAATGACAGAGGGTAGAAGAGGGAGGCAAAAAATGCATATGAAAACCCCCAGACAATACCTGACCGCTCCCTCTGCCATCTTACATTGACCCATAAAAGAGCCCTTATATCATCCCTGGAAAATGACATGAGGTGGTATCACATAACTTCTGGCTCCTGGCCGTGCCCCTCCTGCCTGCTGCCAAAATTAACCCCATCCCGGCCATAACCAGGAACAGTGGGCATCCTTGTTCACTGTGGTTGCACTATGTACATTTTTGGAGCTAAATATATGGTCTTTGCAGGACTGAAGTATTTTGGAATTGCTCTTCAAATCCTATAATAATCGTTAGTATCCATTTTCTGTGCTAAGGTACCTACAGTGGATAAATATTAGTAAGTTACTTTGGCTACAATACATTTTCTTAAAGTGTATGTTGTTCCACTGGAAAGGAACATGTGAGCTGTGAGGCTGGAGATAAGAAATCGCTGCAAAAATGAATCCTCAGTTTCTGTCCTCTTTGTTGTGTTTTTTCTGGAACACTGATATTTCTAAGAAGTGCTAAGGTT
This sequence comes from Cnemophilus loriae, assembly GCA_013397755.1. Lineage (NCBI taxonomy): Eukaryota > Metazoa > Chordata > Aves > Passeriformes > Corvidae > Cnemophilus > Cnemophilus loriae. Next base: position 4,460,623 of record VZTF01001983.1, read on the forward strand.
TCCAAGGCCACAGTAGCATTCTAAAGAGGATTTTTCAGGCAACAACTTACTTCAGAAGTTCATTTTCATTGGAGAAAATGAGTCGTTGCGGCTTAACCTATTTATTCAATAAATTCTTGGATTAAACTCCCATGGAACTATTTCTGAACTACAAGACTGCTGTAATTCATCTCTAAGTGTTGTATATTGTAAACAGCTCTTTGGAATCTTGAGTCAAAGAATCTGCTCGCCTTCTTTACTTATCAGCTCTTGGGACCATGTTACTTGCATGAGGGTTCTCAGTGAAAAAAGCTTCTAGTACTCTGAGTTGCAAAGACAGAAGTGAAAATAATAATCCACTTCACATTCCTCTCGGGAATAATGTTTAAAATAATTCTCAGGCTTTAATGTTAAAATTAATTTTGACTTCAAGAAGAATAGGAATTGTTTCCAATTATAAGGGAGAAAAAAAAGCAGTAGACCCACAGTTTAGACACAGTAGTTCTGGGAAGTTCCCTGTGCCTATATCCTTTTCTTACCCACTGAAGCAGCAATGAAAGGACCCTTCCAAGCCCTTTCAACAGGACTCCAGAAGAAGCTCTTTTTTTTGGGTGGGTTAAAATTAGCACTAAATTGCACTCAGTTATGAAGTGTTCATAAGTGAGAATACTTCTTCAAAATCATATCTTGCAACTGAGAAGAGCTGAGATGCTCTTTTGTCAGATTTAAATCAGAAGACCTGAATCTCCAGTTGTGGAATTGAGAAGTCTTAAACTTGGCCTTTTGATAATCAGTCATAGTAGATTTAGAAAATCTATGTGGTTTATATGTAATAAACACAATTATACAGTTTTGTTTAAAATCGTATTTTAAGCAACATCCAATACCATCCTGGTGAAAACAGCCAGCAGATGCTCAAGGACAGAAGTATAAATTTCCAAACACAGAGATATTGCTACATTGCATAGGATGCAAGAGATTATAAGAATATAATATAAGAATACTATGACAGTTAATATATATCTCTGGCAGCTGGGTAGTCCTCAATTCATAGGTTCCAAAATCTACTTTTAGCAAAACTAGCAAATATTTTTTTCCTACACTATTGACTTTCATTCTGATTAAAACAGAACTGTAATAACTTAGTCTAGAACTACTTTGTGGGGGAACTGAGGATGCAGCAGTCTCTTAGATTAACACTTGCTGGTGTCATCAGTGCTCTTGTGCCACAGCAGGGAGGCTGCACAGCCTGCCCCAGCCTAGCAGCCTAAGGCACTAGAGGACCTGATTTAACGATGAACATAGTGGTGGTGCTGAGTTGACAGTTGGACTTGATATCAAAGGTCTTTTCCAAACTTAACCGTTCTGTGATTCTAAACCTAGCTGAGTTGCTGTGATTCCATAAGTCCACTGCGGTACATACATACTTTGGCAAGGTGTTTCATGAAGTCACCTTTCCCTGATTTGTTTTCTTTGTATTTTAAACTTAATTCTACTGCCACTGTAGTCACTGTTCCTTCCCTCAGCTCCTACTGCTCCTTACTTATGTTTCATGCTGCAGTTTTAGATGTAATATGTTTTTACCAGGCTTTTGGATGTTACTACTGGTATATAGTAGAGACAGAACCCGTTCAACAGTCTATGATATATTGAATTTAAATAAGGCAATCTAAGTACTTGATTAATTATCCATTAGCAGTAAGTCACTACTATGCAATCTGTTTCTGAAGATACCACACAGTACTACAGTTATTATGCAGTCCTTTATGAGTCTGTTCCAGTGTTTTTTCCACACTGACTGAGTGCTGCATCACAATTTACATATGCACATTAAAGCTGTCGTATTAAACCCTTAATTCTTAATTACCATTAGGGTATTAGAAGAAAGGCCTGGCCAAGCTTTCATTTCCCAGCCAAATCTTTAGATCTGAGAAGTTTTAAAAGCTTTTTTCTCCTCTCTTAATCATCAAGCCCTAAACAGAAGATGTTGATTTTCACCTGAACCATCTTCAGCTACTGCAAAATCCTCACAGACTGCTCCAATGTGACCCTCACTCAACAAAGTTTCCACTAGAAGTTTCCTGTAAGAGTCTAGGCTGAACGAAGGCGGAGCTGATCTTAGAGTTTGTCCCAGAGTATTTAGTACCTCCTGTGTAACACACAATAAGTTTTATTGTGCATGGCTTTGTATTTTTAAATCTGAATAATTCAACCATCTGTGTTAAATAATTAATTTGGGGGAATTAGCATTTCAGAGATTTCTTGTATAAAAAAAATCAAATCTAGTGTGCTGCTATGTTTAACTTTTATCATATACAGTTGCTTGCTTGATTTTATATCCATGTTTTTATACTTTACAGTCTCATTCTCAGACAGTATGAAAAATAAAACTAGTCACAGTCCTACACTTGTTATTTTGATATCTGATAAAATGCACTATCACTGAATTCCCTCCACAGTTTCTGTAGGGTTCAATATGTATTTTTTCTATCATGTCGGCACTTACACATTACTTTAGCTAAGGACTTTGAATTTTACATGAACCTCAATTAATTAATGAATCTTTGAAGCAACTTTGAGAGACAAGAATGAATTACGGGTAAATGAAGACACAGGAGATTTTTGATTTGCTAAATTTCAGTACAGATGAGAAGCAGAATGAAGAACAGAACTGCAGCCCATGGAGGACCCCCATGCCAGAGCATGTGGATGCCCAAAGGAGGTTGTGATCCTGCCTGAAAATTGTATTAAATTACTCCTTCAAAGCCATTTGGGCCGTTACACACAAGCACTTTGCTGGTGCAGTGCAGTCCAGTCCAGTCCCTGTGTGTGTATTTAAGTCCTTCTTTAGGCAAGTAATTAAAATATCTGAATAAAACTACTTGTTTAAAATTAGCACAGCTAAATCCAGGAGACCTACTCCGGTTAGCAATTAACTTCTGTGTGTTTTCCAAGTAAAAAAAATGCTCCTAAAACAAAACTAAATAATCAGGCCAAAGCCATTCAAAATTAACTCATTTACCAATCAACTCATCAGCATCTCTTTCATCTTCTTAGTGTTGAAGAATAGCTTAAATTTAGCTTTGGGAAATGAGACTCCAAGCATATTAGACCCATATTTGTCAGAATTGATCAAACTAAAATGGTGAAATATTGAATCTGATTCTGTGGTTAATATTCTGCTTTATTCCGCATTCAGATCATTGTGCAGCAGGCATCCCCTATGTGAATAAGAACTGGAAGAAAGAAGGAATAACAAGCCAATATTTTGCTCTTTGCTTCATTTTGACCTCTACACACACTTGTGGGGACATCCAGGACCACAGTAAATCCAGGATTCTGGGTATTTTTAAGCCATTAATCTACAGAGAGCCTGGAGACAATTCCTCATTCTTGCTCCCCTTGCATAATCACAGGAAAAAAGCTCAGAAAAGTTGAGCTACTACTTTCTCTCCATCTCAGCCCAGAGACAGAGGGAAAACCCTTAGCAAATTCATCTCAACAGAACTGTATGTTTCATTTGTTCCTCTTCTGGGTTCCAACCTAGGAATAAATAGCGGAAACACATGAGACTTAGACTACTACTCTTTCAAAATTTTCTCACAGATAGGCATCAGTGTTCAGTAGCCAGCTTTTGTAAAACAGAAACATGGCTCATCTGATACTCTGTGTGTGATTTGCGCTAACCAAACATCTGATTTAGAGAAAAGATAACTTTTCCAGGTAGGCTGTTGGAGATTTTAAGGTGAACGGTTTATGAAATCCCATAGCAACTCGCAATAACACTGTGTAATTAGAATTCTAAAATCTTTCTTTCTAAAAGTTGTTTCTAGAGGCACATAGACTCTTTCAGATTTATCTTTGTGATTATGAAGTGTTGCTACTACTAACCATCCACTCTGAGTCTAACATGTTAACAAAAATCATAGAATGGTTTAAGATCTCTGTGGAACCTTCTTCTCTCCAAGCTGAACAGCCACAACTCTCTCAGCCTTTCCTCATAGCAGAGGTGTTCCACTCCTCTCATCATTTTTGTGGCCTTCCACTGGACTCGCTCCAACAGGTCCATGTCCTTCCTGTGCTGGGACCCCAGAGCTGGATACAGCACTGCAGGTGGGGTCTCAGCAGAGCAGAGCAGAGGTGCCGAATCCCCTCCCTCACCCTGCTGGCCATACTGCTTTGGATGCAGACCAGGGTACAGCTGTCTTTTCTGAAGCTGAATTATGTTCAAATGCAGCAAAATGAGCAGCAGTCAGCACCATTGGATGGGGTTTTGAGGTGGCCGCAATGGTTTTAAAAGTCCTAGGTCAGTCTCTTAAAAGTTACAGAAGGTAATAGACTTTAGAGGTCTATATATGCAGGGTGCTGCTGAGCATGCCTAAGAGATTGTGCTGTTCAGAACACAGATGTCACCGAAAATTTTGTGTTTCGTGTTTCAGATGCCTGTGCAGAGGCTGACTTGAAATTGATTCAAATCTCCAATGTAGAAATTCGAATTTCTCTTCAGTCCATCCCAAGCAGGATAGTAAGCAATTTCAACGTGGACTAGATTCTCATATCAACTGGACAATCCTGATTCAAAACATCCATCTTTAAAATAAATAAATTAGCTAAATGTCTAGCTGCTGAAAGAAGAATAAACCAGCAGTTAATTTCCATGTTTTAGATACAAAATAATTTTATTTGAGGTGTTACAGTGCAGGCACTACTTTTTTTTTGTTTCACTCACATATGGTGGGGGGTGGTGGTGAAATATCTCACAGTGTATATTCTAATTGTTTTATTTCAAAAATTCATACTATAATTGGATAATACTAACAGTGTGTACTGGGTTTCAGTGTTAAAGATGGACTTAATTTTCTTGCTATCAGCCTGAATGGTTCTGTGCTTCGGATTTGTGATTAAAACAGCATTGATAGCACACCAGTGCTTTGGCTATTGCTGAGCAGTGCTTGCACAGCATCAAGACTTCCTTTTCTTCCCACTCTGCCCCAGCAACTAGTAAGGTGGAGATGGGCAAGAAGCTGGAAAAGGAAACAGCTGGGACAACTGACTGCATCTGACCAAAGGGATATTCCAGGCTATGTAACATGTTCAGCAATAAACCTGAAGGAAGGGGGCTTTGTGGGAGGTAGCCATTGCTTGGAGACTGATGGGTCATTGCTCTACTACTGGTCATCTTGATGCCTACATCACTCAGGTTTTGTTTCCATCACTTACTAACTGTCATTATCTTGACCTATGAGTTTTCTTGCTTTTGCACTTCCTATTCTGTCTCCTCTCCAGTTAAAGGTGAAGAGTCAGTGAGTGGCTAAGTGGGGCATAGCTGTTGCCAGAGTGAGTCCACCACACACCAGCACATGATCAGAATCTCATGATGCTGCAGACAAAATAAACTGATTCCTGAAGATAAAATATGGGAAAGGAATAATAGAGATATAGTGATCTATCAAAATGTCAACCCATCTTATCTATGTAGTCAAAAGGTGTGTGTATGTGAACAGGATTTGAAAAATATAAAATCAGGTATAAAGATTAAATAGTACCAGACCAATGAAAATTAATAACAGGTCAGAATAACAGTCATAGTAAGAGCAAAGGGTTGGTGCATTTTCTCAAGAAGTATTACATTATCTCCTGAAAGAAAAGCAAATATGTGTGACAATTGACTTGCAGTCAGTAAACTAGGAAGCTGCAGATTGCAAATGTCCTGTATTCTTGAAGTAATGATGCAAGGTCTGCACACATCCTTCTCCCCTATCCTGCTTTTTTCAGAAGAGTGTAGGAATCTCTACTACAACAGATGAAGTGAAGAGCACTTTGCAGAAAACAATGTGCAGTAGGACTTGGTTGCAAAGTAAATATCTGACCAAAATTATAATGTAAGAGCTTCTTCAATAAAATCAACAGCAATACCCCTTTCGTGAGGGGTGGCCATCTTAGTCTGAATGACACATTTTTTTATCCTTTTGTGGTGTTCAAAATGGCAGTAGGTGTCATTAAAAATAAATTCGAACTCAAGAGCAGAGATCTGATTTCATTACAGTTTCTCAAGTCCGTAATGCCTTTGCTCACTGGATGAGATGGTTTTCTTGAGAAGGACTCTCCTTTCCTATTCCAAGTACACATACGACATTGCCACCTCTAAAGTACTTCTAGATTGTTGCCTTTTTTTACGCAACAAGCATGTTGAGAAAGTTCTTCCGTACAGCAATGTCCTTTTCCTGTCACGCAGAAGGCAATTTGAATGCCGTGCTCTGGGTGTTCTATATACTTAGCAGCACTGAAAATAGGTCTTCAAACACAAGATACTTCAGAGATTTCTCAGTTCTGAGGGTGAAGAGACTGAAGGGAACCTCTGAGTTTTGTCTGTGTGTTTATATGTGTGTCCATGTGCACAAGCACATGGTCATTCGCAGACTTAGCTAACCACTACCAATTCCTTGGTGCTTAATAGGACACTGTACATTTGTTTATGTTTTATTAAAGGAACTTCAAATTTTCATTTTGCTAAGAGAGAACCTTCCAACAGTGCATATTAAAACTTCATTAAAGTATCTCTGCTTTCTCTTTTGGATGTCCTAGGAGCAGCAGTCAGGCACAGAGTGGTTATGACTGCTCTGTTCCAGTGCTTTTTCTTCACTTTTTTCCTCTCCTGTCTTGATTCTGTTGTTGACTCTAGGCAACTTGCACAAATCAGATAGTTGAAGCTGGATGAAGTGAATCCCGATAAAAGACAGATAATAGCAATATTTCCCTGGCTGGATATCCACTATTGGGTGTAAAACTACTTTTTAAAAAAGGAATTAAAGAAGGACTCATTTGTCTTCTAACGGTATATACCTTAATGCTTCCTTACCATCTCCCCTGCCCCAGCCTCTGGCAAGAAGGGCTGCACAGGGTCTTTACGGGAGCAGAATCAGAGAACTCCCTTGCTTGGCTGAGGCAGCAGCTCAGCCCTGGTTTTTCAGCACACAGACTTGTGAATGATGCACCAGCACGACTCCATCAATTCAAGCATGGAGTGATAAGAACACATTTGTTGCCACTGATTTTGTGCAACAATTTGGCTTTCTGATGACAAGATTATACAAAAGTCTGATTTAACTAACTATTCGTTATCGTTCCTCATTTTCCCAAATGATGAAGCATTCAGTGCCTCAGAACATTTTTCAGCAGATTTCTTGAAACTCTTTCATGCTCTGCGCATTTTTGCAGATCTGCTACATTTCAAATGTTTATAGTTCTGCGAGGTGGGTGAGCATTTTTGATGTTCTGAAAATCTTTAATTGAGGAAAAAAAAATCATAAATTTACTCTTCATAATTGGTTACTAATTTTAATGTTATTTTACACAAGCACACTATCCTTCAAGATTAGGCGAGACTTGCAGATCATGACGTAAATTCCAAGATGCAAAATGTGTAATCCATACAAATCTGATTTTGGCTTGTCTTTGGCATTTGGGGGGAGAAAAGATTTCTGTTAAGGTCATAGTAAAACTTTTATGTACAACATTACAGTTATTCCTATGAAAAAAGTAATAAAATTTGAAAAAGCATTAATTATTTTTAAAAGAAAAATTAATGTGAAAAATTCATCTGACTCTATCTGTACTCTACTCAATACACACTTTGAAGAGAGGATTACAAGAAAATATTACTATGTCAAGTATTTATGAGGTCCTGATTATCTACTGTCTATAACCAAGAATGGAGAAAGAGCAAAGTGCCATGACTTACCCATGATTAAGTAGGAATGTCTCTGGCAGACCTATCCCTCATCCTTCTGGTTGCATGGTGCCTTGAAGGAGGAACAGGCTACGCTTACATTTCAGTTAATCATGTGGTATTTTTGAAAATCTGAATGTGATAGTCTCTTTTTGTACAAACCTTACCCAAATGAGAAGCTTCACAAGCTGACAGAGGCTTCGTTATACTTGAATTTGTTTATCCAGTACTTTGTGAAATGTTTTTTCACTTGACAATTTAAAACAAATCCCACAGACAGAACTGTGCAGGCCATAATACACATGAAGTGAACAGAGCCTTTAAACATAGTTTTTGCCTGTAAAGGAAAAGAATAGCAACTGAGATATATAAATCAAACTGTTGATCATGGAAATTCTACAGTGAAAGATAAAACTAGCAAGAACAGAGAAATGTATGAGGCTGTTTCTATGCATCACCAGCCTCTGTTTGCTTGAAAACCTAGAGTAAGATGAAAGGCTGTTGGTTTGTGCACATTATGAGCCAAACTAAGTAGGCATGTGCTCCTATCCAAATCATGATGTTGCAGAGTACCATAAAATAAGGAAGATTTATAATATAAATATTATGGAGGGCATTAGTAAAAATTCAGTGTAAATCAATTGCTGTTTGCTGTTTGTTTTGGCTGATTTCCCAAAGCCATACCTCAGAAAAACAAATTTGATAAAGTGCATTTGAAGTTTTATCTGCATAAATTTCCGTAATTAGGCTTCCTGCAGCAAAGGAAACACAAATGACTCTGTGCTGTGCTAACCCCAGAATCCCATTTGAGCTATTTGTGCGGCCCAGAGTGAGTGTCTTAATTTCCAGGAATTTCTGGAATTCCACCTGCAAACCCAGAGATATTTATAATAATTTATCCTGGAAATGTAATACCCAAATTCTGGATTATTTTCCTTGACTTGGATTTTATAATCAGAGTATTATATGATGTTTAGAAAGGATTAGAGATAGAACTCTTTATCCTCAGTGTTGGTATGTGCACTGTAAAATCTACAAGTCACTTAAAATGTACAGCTGTATGAATAATGCCTCTTTACTTCATGTCTAAATGATAGAAGAGAAACAAAACAAAACTCAACAGCTGAAACAATGATGGAATGAAGTGGGAATATTTTAGCACTATTTTAAAACTCAGGGAAAATTAATTTCAGATTAAACACAAATGTTTCGTTCTTCCAAGAACTAGTGATTCATATTCCATTTATGTGAAGAAGTTGCCCTGTTTTACAGAGAGTATGGCAAGTCCCACTCTACCAGAGAGGCAAAGCTGAGCTGAGGAAGCTGGGAACGCCTACCTTGTGCCTCTGGCAGGAATATTTCATTAAAACATTCTGGCAAAGACCTAAGGAAATGGTTGCACAGAGAAAAAAATACTTCAGGCCTGAAACAGGATAATATGACAACAGGACTAGATGACTATTCAGAATTTAATAATTAATGCTTTCCTGATTTTTAATGAAATCAAGTTAAATGATTGTCATTTCTGCCATTCTTCAGAGCTGAGCCAGAAGTCTGCTTTACAGGATGTGCCAGGTCACTGGACACCACTGAACATTTACAGCAGTTTTGAAATGTGTCTGGGTTTTCTTCTTCGAATGCAAACAACCAAAGGTATAAATCCAAATGTGAGCATGAGACAACTGCAATATTTTAAAGTCAGATGAAACTGCAAGTCATGCAAATGTTTTGCCAAATCACTTGTGAATATGTTACAATAGTAATCGTCCTTCCCTGTGCACTCATTAATTTAATGTCTTTTAATTCCATGTAAGGAAAAATATTACATAGTTTTTACTAATTTTATCAATGGATGGGAAGTGTTTCTTTTTGATATTTTACCTATGCATGCTTTTCCTATACTGGCTGCATATTTGCTGTAGCCTTGCTCTCCTCAAAACAAGAATATTTACTAAAATTGCTGCTATAAACTAAAGTGTTACAGCATCTCAGATAAGACATTCTGAGCAAACGTCTGCATTTCCACAGCTCTATTTCAAAAAGCTGGCTGAAGAACAACCAGAAATCTTGGTGATAGAACATAATCTATAGCACCTTTAACAGAAACTGCATAGCATAAGTATCCCATAAATGACAAGATCTTTTAGGAGATCAATGTGAATGAGGATCTCAAATCCCACTTAGACTTTCCATAGGAAAATCACCTACTCATCAGTTGAGCTAAGCTGAATTAGTTTTGGGTCCAAGGAGACCCTGCCAGGATGGACACATAGCTTCCAGTTTCCCACTAACATATTTAGTGTTAGCTCAAGTTCCCTTGTAGCATTACTATACACAGAGTTTCAAAAGCCCCATTCTAAAGCCTCAGTAAAGATCCATGTATTTTTGCATTCAGTTATGTTAACACAAAACCTTAGCATTAAAAATGGTTTGTGTTCTCCTTTGTCCACAGCCATTGCAAGTGAAGGTGGTTGAAACACTCCAGCTTTTGAACAAGTTACTGAGAGAAGTTGACAGACCTGGGACTATGAGTGGCATCAGCAGCCACTCAACACTTTGCAAACACACCTTGTGTCTCAAAAAGCAGCTAAGTTGCTGCTGGAGTGATGAGTCCTGTGGCTGAGACACACATTGAAGAGCTGAAGTGAATCTTGGGTTGCGCTTTTCGTGAAAGGGTTAATTTCCACCATCAAAATGGAGATTTGAAATATTTAACTTCAGGCTTTCCACGTAGCTTTTCACTATTTGAGGAATAATCCATTGCAAAATCCTAAAGATTTTGTTATCTCAGGATATTTGTTCTCATCTATTCCTAACCTTTCTCTCATCAAACAGTGGGAGGAATCTTATGGGATTAAATTTTCTGCTATTACAGCAAGGGCACTACATTAAAAGGTTGCTAAGGCATCAGCACATGATGATTTGGCCTTTTTGTCATTTCTAATAAGCTTAATGAAAATGGCAACATTTTCCCTCCTTACTTGAGGCATTTAACTTTGTGCCTAAAGTGGGAGCCCATGTGTGGGAGTGGAGGAGGCTCCCAGCATGGCTGTTCTCAATTATTCTCTAAAGGCTGCCTTTACTGCAAAGGCACTCTGAGGTCCCAGCCAATGCGTCCAAGTCAAAGGTTTAAAATTATCTCCTGGCTCTGTTATAGCCAATTTTCCTACACTTCACATGGCCAGGCTGTGTGGGACGCTGTGATCAGAACCACACCACACAAAGGTGTTCAAAGCTGTCACTCACGGAAAATTCTGCTGCCTTGGTAAAATATAATGACCTATAATGATGTATAATTCAGTTTGTGGAGGATTGTAATTAGCGATAAACCAAAGCTGAAAAATTGTGTAGGTGAATTGCAGTTTATAGAATTATAGGGCCTGCTCTTTCTGCCATCTAATTCTGTAGGCTCTGAGCCACGGAGCAGTTGCAGCTCCACTCCTCACACCCCACTGAGCAGGGCAGAAAATGAAACTTACTCCATCTCCCATTAGGAATTGCTGCTCAGCAAGTACAAAACGCAGAGAGATGGAGAATATCATAACCCAAGAATAACTTAAAGCTAGGATGTTTCCAGGGTGAAAAGAGGCCTGAATTCACTTGGGTGCAAGAGGGAATTAAATGTGAGGATGCCACATTCTGAGCAAGTGCTAAGGTACTGCACAAAAACAGCAGCATGAGAATAAAGATTCAGTTTTAAAAGAATTAACTGTTCCTGCTTCTGCTTTAGAAAGAAAGAAGAGGTGCCATCCCTGCTGTAGGATTCAGAAGTGAGAGTCTCAAGTGGAGAGAAGCACTTGTCTGCCACCCTGCATGAGGCATCTCAGCCCTGGAGAGAAATGCCATTTATTATGTATCCTGTTTTCAGTGTTTCTCCACAGGCTGACCTTAGCTGGCTTCCTAGCCAGTGCTCTGCTTTAGCTGCTCTCATCTTTGGGCACTCCCTGCTTTGGGGCATCACTCTTCCTTCTCAGGCACTTCGTGGAGACATCGAGCAGGGATGGGGCATTTCAGTGCAGCAGTGAAGCACCCAAACATCTGATTATACTGGCACCAGAAAAAATTAAATGTCCTACTATTTCCCCATCTCATGAGGGGGGACACCACTGTGAGAGACAGAGCATTAAACACTGTGAGGTGCTCAGAAACCATAATTAGGGGCTGCAGAAGAGAACCAAGGTATGCTCAGTTGCAGCCTCTTTGATTTAAGAGCATCTGAACTGGCCTCTGCCTGAAGTTATTGTAGCAGTGATTTTCTGTGTCAATGTTTAGCACTCAGGAATTCACATTAAAGTTAAATGAACAGAGAATACCGTGGCAGTTTTCTTCTCCTTGATGTTTAATGGTTTTTAATACATGTATATGTTACCCAAAAATTTATGATTTTTTTTTTTTTTAAGTCATCAATTGTTTTTCACTAGGTCTTAGTTTCATTTACAGCCTTCCAAATATGGTTCTATGTCATAGCAGTGCTACAGCCTGAAAGAAAATGTTTCCCTTTTTGGGAAAAAATAGTGTTGTATAATTGACAATTACTTCTCAGGCATAAGGCACAGGGACCTATTAACTTTTTCACTGGAGTTAAAGTGTCCATCATTTTGATGCATTACCAGAGATATATACTGGGGATCTATGGAGAACATGAATTTCTATTACTGAAACCCTGGCATTTTCTCAAGCTGTGAAATGCTTTTATGAAAGAACACTGTTATTATGAATATATGCACTTGAATTGTAAATTCTCAGGGGGTAATCTCAGACTTGGGTGTGCATATATGAGATAGTGATACAAGAATACATACGACTTCATTGCTTGAATAAGCTGATGTTAAAAGTAGTGATTTACTTTTCATGGTATTTTTGTCTCTTAGCAACCTCAATTGTTTTCATCATAGCGCATTTATGTTTGAGTTATTCATTAACTTACAGTACTTGAAAGTGGTTATTACTATAATCTTTTGGGTTATGAACTGTTCTTTTGGGCTACAAGCTAATAACAAGAGAGGCAGCCGCTTCATCTTTTAAAAGTTAGATATCATCTAAAAGTTTTTAAATGTTATCAGATGAAATAATTTTCTTATTGGAATATGAACAGGACTGGATAACCTGAGAGACATCTTTACTGGATAATTTAGTCTCAGACTTCAAGCATGCAGAAAGGAAAACATTCTAAACTTTCACATATACTTTATCATCATCTATGGATCTGAATTACATTTTGAACAAACGTGTTTCTTGGTTCTATTTATTGGACAAAGCTACTGACTACTTCTCTGCTTTGATTTTCTGTAAAAGTTCTTTTCACTGGGAGATTTTTTATTAACTTACTTCAAGAAGATTAACCTGACATGGCCTAATAGTTGCCATAGTTGTACGGAAAGCTCAGTTATTAAACATCTTATGGGATGTTATAGTAATAATCTCCATCACAAAAATGGCAAGAGAAGGAAAAAGAAAATACAGTGCTTGCAAGGATTCAAGTTTACATTGGTGTCCTTTTCAAAGGATGTAGGCTCAGACAATATCCATGAAAATATAGCAAAAATATGGGAACTGTTATATACGTTTCTCAATATTTCTTCTTTCCTTATTATAAAAACACTTACTACTTTTTATGTGTGTAAATTATTAAAATCATACAGCAATAATATTTCAACATAAGGAAATGATTGTCTTGGAACAAGCATTGCTCTATAGCATCCAAATCATTAATAGAACAATTAATAAATGTGATCTTCACTGCAGCAGCAGAACTGAAATGAAACTTGACAACTAGGAGAGAGATCTAATTGTCTAAATCAAATAAGGGTGAAAGGTGAGTCACTGATCTTTATAATCATGACAGAAGCAGTACGGTTCTGGACTGTAGCAGTCAAAGTGTTTCCTCAGAGAAACAGAAGTACTGATAACTGAGTCACTGTGGGCAATAAACTGATGTATCTGAGACATCTGTATGAGGAAGATGTATTTGGTAATCAACCATGCCTGACCTACAAATGGCAATGGGAAGCTAAATAAAACATCATCTCATGTTGCACTTGTCACAGATGTTTGGGCCTCTGAAGTGCTCCCTGGGATTTGTACCTGTTTAGGTTCATTGATCAATAATGAAAAAGGAGAGAATGGAGCCCAAGAGAAAAACATGTTTCTCCAACTTGATATCTAAGAAGTTGCAAAACTGTTCCTTTAGGTCCACAGCCTTGCAAGAAATCCATTTCATTCCCGTGCAACAAGATATTTTACTTTCCTCAAAATAAAACTTTCCTCTAAAAGCAAAGAAACAAAACATTTTTGGCTGTACTTAAATGAAACTACAACTTCTCAGGGGCAGTCTCCATGCCATTAGGAAGTGAAAGCATTTAAAGCTCATGAATTCTGCTTTGATATGTCTTTTAATAAATTGAGATATGCTAAGATTAAGTAATGTATATATGATGCTTCATGAGCTGGTTATAGATACACTGAAAGCTTCACACAGAGTTTTGCAAGAGCATGTGAAAGAGAATACAAATCTCCTAAGCTTTCCCAAAACTTAATTTTACAAATGCCAGCAATGTCCACCACACACACCCATACCCATCCACACAAACTGACTGTTCATTTGCACACCCAAATGAAGACAGGTCTCATCAGGATATCTGTCTTTCCCTTTGTCAAGTCTTTTCACATACAAAATATGAAACATGATGAATTTACATGGTTATGTTTCTAATATCATTTCTTGGAAGGAGATTAAAAAAAAAATCTGCAGTATAGACTGTTTTACAGTTAGATATATTCTGATGTTTGTCATTCTAAATCAGCCTTATTTAGGTGTCTTCTAGAGGAAGGCCAGCCTATTTTGGCTATTTTAGGCCTTTTATGGCACATCTTCCAAGGTCAGAAATATTTTTCATTGCCAGAGAACCTCATGCTTGCTGTACATAAGGCCAGTGATGTGGAAGGAAAAGACAGACACTGCCCATATTCAGTGAACATATTGTTTCATGTATTTGAACGTTTGCTTTGGAGCAGCTGCTACACTCCCTCCTGGTTTTCAAACCTACTAGAGCATCATCCTGCTAAAGGTCACCTGGCTACAGTTAGCCTGTGAAAATTACATAATTCCTCTCCAGATTTTTTCCTTTTTTTTTTTTTTTTCCAGAGACAGCCCAAATCTGCATATCACTCCTGTTGTTTCTGAAGAACACATTCCTCATCCTAAGGATCACTTTATAATTCTGAGAATGTTCAAAAATGGAAAATATGGAATACAATTTAAAAAGTCCGTGAAAGTATTGTTTGCAATATGAACCTAATGCCCCAAATTAACAATGAAATTTAGTCACCACAAATTTTACAGAGCTACCACAAACTTCTAGTGCTTTAACTGAAGGACTTCCAGAAGAAGAGATACAGTCTGGTGAGAGAAAATGCACTATGATAGTTTCCACAAAGTTCACAGATCTTCATGACCTGGCTGTTGGCTTTTACAGATTCAATTTGAGTTGCTATAGTTTTTCACTTCTTATTAGTGATGCCAGTTTTGTGGTCATACCTTACAGCAACCAAAATAAAAGCTTACCATGGTGGAAAATTTATAAAAAGAAAGCCTAGAAGGCTGTGGAACAATGCTGAAATCAAGAAGGTGAACAGAAGGGAGGCTGAAGATAGAGGTGCCAAGAGGGAAAGGAGCGTCTAACTATTACTGCAGAAAATCCTCTAAATGTTTAAAGACCTCTTTGTTAACTCCCACATCTACTTCTACCAGCTGATGTTGCTCACTGATTTATCTTCATTACAAACCCTCAATCAGACAAAATCCCAATTTAAAAAAAAAAAAGAAAACAAAACCATCCCCCCAAAAAACAAAAACAACCCACTCCCCATAAAACCAAAACGAAACATAAACAAAAAAACCCAAAAAAACCCCATTAAAAACCAACAAAATTCCACCACACTCTGATAGAAGCGGATGAATGGGGACAAGAAAGGATTCCCCAAGCCTGAAAAAGTCTCCCTTGTGCAGTCATTTGTTTGAGGAAATCTAGAAATAATTGCATTTTAATTGGACATAATCTTATTGGAACAGGGAATAGTGAATTTAGCACATTAAATAAATAAAATAAAACTACTTTCTAATTACCTTCTTACAATCTCAGTAAGGAATTTGCAGTTAGATTAGGGTGTTTCAGGCAATTACATTAAAGACTTCCTAATTCAGAAAGGAATCCAGCTGGCACTTGACAAGCAATATTGTCCTTGCAGTGTGAAATGCAACATTCTCCTGGTTTCCTTTAGTCTTCTTTTTTCTTCTCTCTCTGTTTGGTTTTTGTATTTGTTTTGTTGGGGTTTTTTTAAGAATAATGGCATTTGGAAGGAAGTGTTAGATCCTAGAGCATGTTTCAACCCACAGAACACGGCAAAAAAAGTAACTGAATGCAGAACCCATTTATTTCTACACCACCAGCTATCCCTATATCTGTGCATGCTCTGTGTTCTGGCAAAAGCTACAGCCAGATAGGGTATGGGAAAATGCAAGTAATGTTTTCACACATGCATTTTTCATTCTAAAACTACAGCTTAAAATGGACAGAGTAGAGGGGGAGCATGCCTGATAAATGTCATCTTAAGATACTTAGAACTGGCTAAAGCAGCGTCAGAGGAATGCCTGCCCTGCTTGAGAAGATGTGTAGAATAGAGAAAGAAGGCAAACATGGCACCTTTCCTTAAAAAAGGAGTCAAGCGTTTACAAATGAATCTCCTTAGTTTACCATAGAAATTCTGATAAAAATAATTAACTAAGATCCTAAATGAAGACGTACTAACACATACTTATTACGAACAAATACTCTCAAACCAGCATAGGTTTTTCCATGACTGCATGACAGGTAGCAGCCCTTGTTTTGGCACAAGCCATTGGTGTGCTTGTCAAGTATGTCATAGAATTTGATAGGCAAAACAATGGATTAGGCTTCACTTTTCTAAAACATGATACAACTACCATAGGCTGGATATAGCATTAGTTAGAAAACCTTATTCAGATAGTAGTTATTTTTTGTTGATTATCAGAATGGAAGGTTGTAATATTCAGTAAGGATGTAGTGATAGGACAAGGGGTAATGGCTGTAAACAAGGAGAGGGTAGGTTTAGATAATAGAAAGAAATTCTTTACTGTGAGGGTGGTGAGGCACTGGCACAGGTTGCCCGGAGAAGCTATGGATGCCTCATCCCCGAAAGTGTTCAAGGCCAAATTAAGATGGGGCTTTAAGCAGCTTGATCTCATGGAAGGTGTCCCTGCCCACGGCAGGAGGGTTGGAGCAGGATGACCTTTAAGGTCCATTCTAGCCCAAACCATTCTGAGATTCTATGACATGCACTGGATTCAGTACTGTTCAATAACCTCCTGTACCACCTGAAAACTGAGCAGAACGTATGTGCTATTAAATTTGCAGGTAACAAGAGGCTGAGAAAAGACGACGGGCTTGGAAATAATAGAATTGCAGTACAAAACTGGCTCCTGTGGACGGTTCTGGAAAACAAGAACAAAATTCAACAGGAATAAGTACAAGTTATTTATTTCAGGATATTGAATTTTACAAGTGTCTAGGGAAACAATTCATTAGAAATATTTTCCTAGAAACTCTAGGGACATCACAAGCTGGAAATCAGTTATGAACATCTTAATTGCTAAAAATGTGTGTGTGTGTGTATTAGAATATGTCCTGCAAGACACAAGAAGCAGTCCTTACTCTCTGCACCACACTGCTAAACATTTTGCCCTAATACTGTGCTCAGCATTGGAAACTGCACTCTAAGGAAAACCACTGAACACTAGGGAGAGTTCAGAGAAGAAATTGATAAATGATTTATATAAAAGGAACAAAAAAAAATTGCTTTTTATGTTCATGCCTAATGATTCCAGTAGTAGCAGGCTAGAAAAGTCCATATTTGGCTGGAAAGATTTATGTTAGATAGTAGGAAAACTGCTAAAAATATGGCTCTAGACCTCTACACTGCCTGGGAAATTGGGTTGGAATAACTGATTATGATATGGAGCAGTGCCTCTTTACACACTTCCATGAAATATATTATATTGTCAATTTTGAAGCAAGTAAAAAGATTTAAACTATTTAAAATCAGATGGCACTAATACCTGGAGAAATTTGCTTTTTAATGTACTCACAACTGCAAATAAATATGTGATGATCTTACAAGTTGCTGCTCTATCATAATAAACTTTTCTCAGCTCTTTTTTGACTTGTAAAGAACATATTTTGATAACTGTATTTCATAACTACCTAAATTCACTAAAACTGTCATATTCAGTTCATTCCCATCTTGGTCATGACTTATAACAAATTGTAACTAAGACCAGTTTACAGACTGAATTACAGGAATTAGCCAAAAGATGTTCATTTCAGCTGTCCAAAGAGAAGAGCATTGAAAATACCCAGATTTCCTATCAAAAACTCAAAGTGAGTGAAGCGACATGACAGGTTCATGTACGGCCCCAGTAAGTGCAAAAAACTGTGTCATGATATAGAAGGGTTGTTTTAACTGAAAGAGTAGCAATAGTGTAGCTTACAATAAATTCTGGAGTACCAGAGAGCAATATACAGATTTCACACAAGGAGAATTACTGCCACTATGCCAGCTCCTATTGGCAAAAGTCTAATTGGCGTTTTGAGAGCAAAAGAAAAAGATTAGGTCTGAACTGAAGTTTTCATACAGAGACAGAACATTAAAGAAAAATTTGTAAAGAAAAATTTGTAAAAATCATTCTTCCTCCATTAAATCACTTTAATTTAATTTATCCGTAAGCACAGTCTTCTAACATGAAGATCTGAGTGATTTTCGTTGCTTAAAATGAAAGCACAGATGTTTTGCTTAGTTTTTTCTTAGTTGTGAACTCACATCACTGAGTCTTGATTTTGAGATTAAGAGAATCTTTTTTAAACCAACACAGACAAGACTGCGAAGAGGCCCAGGTAGCTCAGCTGAAAATGAGGCTTCCTGGATTGGAAATATTTATAATGTTTTATACTCCAGGAATCAAGGTCCATGAGATTCTGTTGCATCACCTCTATTCCCATGCAGTGCGTCCTATGTAGTCACCTGCATCAGTGAGGTGTACGTCTGGATTCAAAAATATTTTCTGGATCAAGACAGTAGCTTTTTTTAGTTTAGTATTTTTCCCAGGCTTTCTCTGTTCTAGGACTTTTTATTGATATTGCTTTGTACTTCCTCCATTAAAACAATGCCTAGCAGATTATAATTTATAATTAAAATTGAATCCGTAGTCTGACAAACTAATATTAGCTCTTTAGTAGAAAGATTAGTTTAATTAAGAATGAATGTCATTCTTTCTCTGTGACAAATTCTCTAAACTGATAATTTGTAACACCTTGATTTTTCATTGAAATAACTGCAAGTATTGCTACCTAAGCAATGGGAAGCATTTTTATCACACATGAAATTATGTTTTTAATATGTTAATCTCATTGCTTAATGATCCTGATGAAAGTGCATTCATCAGCAGAGTAGCATTTAAGTGCTGCTGTGACTTCAGCAAGAGCACATCCATGATGCAGAAGAAATCCTTCAGCTGGCATTAATGGGATTTTGTACAATGGGCAGCAGTGTCAGCTCACTCCCTTTGCTGGGAGGACAGAGCTGTGACATCGGCGATGGACAGTCTTTCCCTCCATGCCAGCCAGTGTCCAGCTGGGCCTCGGGGGCAGCCAGGACAAACCTCTCGCTGGGGACACCTCTGCAGGCACCGCTTTCCTCCTCTGCACTGACTCCCTTCTGCCTCCCTCCAACAGAGACCACATGCTTGTTCAGGGGTTAGGGAAAAGAGAAATGCAGAGACAACATGAGGTGAAGAGAGATAGGTAACATGTCTTGCACGTGCCTTCACAGACAGGGCTCTGCCCAGCTGGCATGTTTTATGGTACGGCTGCACCAGGAAGCATGAATCTAGATTAATTTTTTAAATATCTTTTTGGGAGAGGGGTATCACTCATACAAGTTTCTCCCCAGCCTGTTTTGCTCCAGTCATCCAGCTTCTGTGATAGTAAAGACTCTTGGCCGCTTCTATGACACAGTAGTTTATCTAAGGTGAAACTAAAACATGGACTTTCTTCCCAGAATTTTTAAAATCTGCACATGACACTTACATATTGTTTTTAAGATATTAGAGGAAAGTATTAAAGGTCTTGTCCTGTAGCTCTTAAACAGAATACCAGTACTGGCTGACATACCAAGATCAAATATTTCATTATGTCATACTAAGTACCAGAATTCTTCTATGAGGTAGCTAAGGTCATCAGAGCTCCCATTTTGCCCCAAGTTCTTTCCCTAACACTATGATCTGATGCTAAAGGCAGAATTAATTTTCCTCACCATAGGTACTTAATACCATCTGAGGTGCTCTAGCGATACCAAATAAATTACACAAAGGACTGGCAAATTGATGCAGCACCCACTAGAAATCCATACTTCACTAGTACAGCCAAAGGAAGTTCAGCAAAATAAGCCATTGCCCTACAATGGCATTAAACATTCACAATTAGGCAAACAAATTCTGCCCAGTCTGTATTTCCTCTGGGTGGTGGAGACATTCATTCAAAATATGAAACTGGAGAGGGCTAAATATTTACATATGAGTAACCAACTTAAATTTTGAATCTCTGTTGAGTTTACTAGAAGTTTGGACAACTGCATAAGCAAATATTTACAAATGCCTTAACTGAGGTATTTTATTTGCATCCTGAATCCCATCCTCCATGGCTTGGATTGTTCTAGGGCCATGGCAGCATTTCTAGAGTTTTGACCTGGGGTTATTGAGCTTTTCAGCTTTAGTCTGTATAGGTTTGTGTCTTGTCTACTGGTCTGTCCTCAGACAGTTTATTGCCGTTCCAGTGGCTGTACTGTAAAAAAACTGAGAGCTTCACCTTCGTCTAACCCACCTTTTTCCTCAGCATTGTTACAGAACAGATTCTTTCCCAGCTGGTATTTACCTGGATAATCACATCCTCTATTGTATAATCACATCCTCTATTGTAAGACCAGTGTTACACAGCCCAGCTTTTAGCTGTTTTACTTCTTTGTTGTACTAGTATCATTGTTTCTGGCACAGTTTTGCCTCTTCACCTTTCTTCATCCAAATCAAAATTTGCAAATATTGTGTGTGCTTTTGGGCTGCTTGTTTATTTTTTGCTGCAGTGTCACCTTTTGTGTCTAGCCCTAATTCTTTTGAATTGAGGGCACTGCTTCAATCCTCCAGCCCGTGCTATGCACACTGATGTCATTTGTAAAGCCCAGGCAAATAATATAATCTGTTGCTAACATTACCTCCTCTCCTGTCCAATCTATCTCCTTACCCAAAAAATGCTAAGTTAGTTCTGGAGCTCCATATGGCAAATGCATGCTGGCTTCGAGCCATTTTTCACCTTGGATCATTTTTCTTCTATTTCATGTTGCCTCTCAGTCATGGCTGCAGTGTCAGAGCCCTCTCCACTCTTAATCAGCTTCTGCCTGAATGGAGAGGTAGGGGTGTCTTAATTTTCTTGGCAAACCCTAAAGACTCTGAAGAGTTAATTCTATTTCCTAGTGTAAGTCTGCACATCTGCCTCTTCAGCTGGCATCCAAAACAAATCTAATTATTTAACCAGTATAACTGTCCTGATCACTGAGTGCTGTTAAAAAATAATCATAAAATCCACCACCAGAAGCGTAGCTGCCCTCAGACTCTGTGCTTTCATTCTGCAACCCACCAGTTGCAGATTCAGTGATGTATGAGTAAATCTTCTCCACATTTCATGAGTGTCAAAGCTAGCAGAGCTTTTATCCTCACCAGTCTCTCTCTCAGGGTGATGTTTTCATCACCATAAAACCGACTCCATATCATTTCGTATTGAGCAATTTCAGACAGGCATTTCACTGCAGGAGCATGATTTGTTTCCATCTAAAATAATTTATCCTGTACATATCTCAAGATATTTTGTTGCAAAAAATTTCCCTGTTGTTGATTCCACGAAGTACAGACAGAATTGCTTAGAAGTTTTATCGTGGGAGGGTTGCCCACTCTGTGAAGTAAAGCACAAGTATCATCCTGATTACATTTCTTTCAAGCTGATACAGTTTTAAGAGTCAAACTTCACCTATCAGTGACTACATATCAGTTAACAGAAGATTTTAACCTATTTATCCATTTAAGAGCTGTCTTCTGATTACCTTCTGCAAAGGTGTTTGCCACTCTCTCCTGATGATACACCAAACTCCTAATTTCGATCCCCTGATGAGGGTGTGGTAGAGGGTGTCATTCCCTCATGTCCCCTATTTAGAATGCAAGCTCTGGTGTGCAGCCCTCTCTTTGAAAAGATCACCTCCACGGTGAGGCATCATGTTGCCAGTTTGTGCAGTGAGTACAGGAGGCAATAATTTGCCACAAGACAATCCACGGTGAAGTCTCATTAAAATATGTTTATCATATTTACTACACAATATAGTGACAGAGATGAAAAATCATGTTTAAAATGTCTTTGGGTATTTTAATTGGTCTAGGGGAGGTGATGCAGGTCTAAGATAACTATATTAGTGTTAGAAAAGCAATTCACCATCATCAAATTCTGTTCATTTCCTTCTTCCTCTGTTATTTACAGAACATTTTACATTTTTGTAGATATTAATCCAGAGTAAACCAGAAAAATCAGTGACTATTTTTTTTTAAATGTGCATTGTAAAGACCATGTTCTAGGCAGAGCTGCACTATTTCCTAATAGTTTCTTAGCGAGGAATGAGGCTGCACGAACACCCATTACCCAACTCTTAGCCCAACATTTTTTTCCTTTCTTTTTTACTGCAGGGATTCAGATTTTGCTTGTCCATACATGAATTTCATTTCCAGCTCAGATTCATGACATGGTAACAGCTTCCTGAAAGTTGGTGTCCATTTGAAAGATTAAAAGGCTTCTGGTTCTTCTCTGGGGTTTTTAGAAGTCAGATCTTAAGAAAAATTACTGTTTCCTATGTGAAAGCAGCATCTTAGTGCTTCAGACATCTGCAGGAAACACTGCTTTGCATCTATTGAGCATGCTTTATGGACCAGTCAAAGAATAATTTAGTCAAATGTGGAAAAAAAAATTACTCCAGTCCTATTCAGCATTCAAGTTGGGTTTCAGTCCATAACAGCAGAGTTTGAAACCTGCCTCTCTGCCCTAAGATGAACCATATATACACTTAAATACACACATATACAAGCCCACTTCGCAACTTTTCCATGTACGTGTGTATAGTTGGTTATTTCAGAGCATATGCATGAACAGTTCTTTGCTCCATTCTTTGAAATATGCAGGACTAAACACTTTTAGTGATGCAAGGACAAGGACTGTTTTTAATTCCTCTTGTTTTTTCCCCTCAAAACAATCTAAGAAGGAAAAAGGTATCATATCTCTTCGAAACTGAAGTATTTATGGCTAATTTGAAACAGTGTATTTTCTTTGACAATTTTTAGTCAACTGCTGTATAAATGATGATACAGATGCTTCACAAATTACGTATTGCTCTCTGTCAGTGAAAATTATGTATGGCACACTATGGAGTTGGTCTATAAACAATTTTCAGAAAATATCTTTACTTCAAATCATTTGAAGCAGACTTGAAGAAGACCTCCTGAACGATTTAGGCTACAGAGTGCGCTATGTCATATAATCCCCATCATAAATTTATTATTGAATTTCACCTAAAAGTAGGTTCATATTTCATCCCTCTCCTCACAGCTCCAGAACTACTCTTGTGGCCATGTTGAAGAAAGGATTTTTAGCCAAAATTTAGCTATTACCACCTTATTCTTGTCTAGTTTTTGTATCTGTTCACCTTACTCTCTCCCCTTACAGCATGTCCCTTGGAGGTATTTATAAATGGGAGACACATTTTCCTGGGGGTTTCCTTTGTAAGAGGCCATTTTTCCTTTAATACTCACACAACACATAGACAAGCATGAAATGATTTGCTACTCATTTTCCAACAAATCTTAGAACATCTGTGTAAAAAAATCTCTAAGTATCAAATATTCCATCTTGTTACTGACTTTTTCTTTTGCAGTTTGTGTGCTTTCTCCATAAACATCCTGTACTCCACCCAATGACTGATAAAACTGTAGGTCAGTATGGCAATCTTAAGATTTTCTAAATATTCAAACAAATAGCTGAACATTTCCAAGAAAAAATACATCTCCTCTTAAAAGTAAAAGCCTTTTCTCTTGTCCTCTTGCTCCTTACAGAACTTCTGTGTAGTTACATCTGGTTTTAAGTACAAGCATTTATTGATTGACACTTTTTTGGGATTGTAGGTGGGCCTCACTATCATCTGCCTACTTATAGAGGGGCAGTTCTATGAGAGAGGGAAATTGCAGCAGGCCAGGAAGTCCATCAGTCCAGTTCCCCCAGTATCTGCATATACAGAAGCCTGAATGCTGGGACCTCAAGCAGTGGCAAGGACCCACCTCTCCCTCCCCTCCCCAGCAGTGAGCCCAGGTGGCAGAGAAGCCCTCAGGAGGAGGTGAACTCCACCGTTACCTGATGGATCAAAAGGAAGAGAAGTAAAATACATTAATGGACAGGCCTAAAGCCCATGAATTTTGCACATGCTCTGCTTGTTAGGAAGGCAACCCTGCTGGCCTGCAGAGCAGCTCCCCTTACAGCAGTGTGAGAGCTTAGTTGGATGCTCCCTTGCTGGGCATTGCACTGGGAAAACAGCGTCAGGCAGGGTCATCAGCGACAGTCACTGCAGGCAGAGGAAAGAGGCCTTTCAGGAGAGAAATGGGAGAAGGAATTTGAACTTCTTGCAGTGGAGAGCTGTGTTTTGGTAGAGGCTTGATAGAAGCACAACTGCCATGACCAGGGGTGCTTGCAAGGGCAAGGAGGAAGAGGCAGCGTGGAGCAAGGGGGTGACACCAGGCAACAACCAGCACCACAAGTGGTATTATAGGATCAGCTGTGAGATCAGAGTTGCTTCATTTGTCCACTTCAGACTTCTCCCCTCTAATAAAAACTATTTGTTAAGCCAATTTTTAGGCTTTATAAGTGAAGAAAACTAGCTCATTTAGTATGAAAATGTTCGTTTAGTTTTCTTCTTTCTCCTTTTGCTGGGATGCACAAATCAGCATGTTAGCACTGACTCCTTGATATCTAAACTTGTCCCTTTTTGCTTCTAGTCAGGTGCTGACAGAAGCATTGTTCAGGGTATAATGAACCGTGGCTTTCGTGATTAAACACATTTATCTTCAAACATACTCTTCAAGTCAGATTGAACAACAGTCCTCCCTGGAAACTATGTAACTTCAAGCACACTGACTGATTGTTCAGTCAGCAGTGATTTTTCATTAAAAGTGTTACTGTGTGATAGCCAGGTTTTCCTAATTTTATTCCAAACCATGTCAAGGAATAGTCTAGGACACAAACTAGGGGCATAAATAAGACTTTAGGAGTATTGAGACCACCCTTCACAGCAACATCCAGCATGTATGCCTGTATATTGTCCAAAAGGAGGTTTGGGTGTTAACACTGGAGTCCTTGAAGCACTTCTTCAAAAAGCATGGACACAGCACAACTGTGCTAGAAATATTAGTCACTGCAATTAAGGCCTGCTTCTATGCAGAGATGTCAAGTAGGAGCTGATTTTTTCCTACTTACTGCAGTGGTGGATGATTAATTCTCACCCAATTACTTCTTGTGATATATGGGTTTCTAAAGTTCAGGGGAAAAATCTGGTATTGCTTTCAACACTGTGGTTTTCTAGCCTTTACTGCTACTAGGCACACAGTAAAGATGGATAAATTCTCTCATCCATACAAAAGCCCTATAATATTGGTCCCCTTCAGCTTTTATTGACATGGTTTAATCCCTCCTATGGTTACTCCATTTCACTCTTGCCTCAGAGTTGACTGCAAGCACCATCTAGTCTGAAATTGTCTTGGAAAACAGCCTCACAGCCCTGAACAGCTTGCACCTGGGCATTCTCTAATCTTTTTTCACCACTTCACCAGCAAGTGCATTTTGAATTGCAGCAGCTGGCACAGAGAAGAGTCACCAGAAGCAAAAGATTAACAGCTCATACATTAAATAGCAGCTTAGCCAATATATGCAATGAGGATGTTATGGTGATTTACTCTCATAGAATATAACCTATCTCAGTCCGTTTAAACAGATACTTAATGTGGATTCTCCGGAGGCCAATCCCTGGCTGCTCTGTGGTGCTAGGCTTAGTTGAACAAGTGCTATTGGATTCAGGTACTCTTTTAGCCCATGGAGTAAAACGGAAATGAAAGTTCTTTTCACCACACAATTATATAGTGTTTTTGTTTCATACTACCTCCTAGATTAATATTGTGTCTAGTATTTCCAGAAAAACCATTGCCTCCTTGCCTCCACCAGGTATTTACAGAATTGTCTGAAATATCCCCAAGCTGCTCTGGAAAACTGCTAGAGAAATTTGTTGAAGCATACTGTATTATATCAGCACCTATATCTTAATTTATTTTCACTGAGAGAAATATGCAATATTATCATTGATTCATAGAATGGTTAGAGTTGGGAGGGACCTTAAATATCACACAGTTCAATTCCCCTGCCATGGGCAGGGACACCTTTCACTAGACCAGGCTGCTGGAAGGCCCATCCAACCTTGGACACTTCCAATATATATTGATTTTGTCATTTTTTTCTTATATATGCTATCAGATTTATCTAGGGGAAGCTTTTCCTTGTGTATTTCTACCCTTCACTTTACTGTGCTGATGCCTACTTCTAGTAGAGAAGCACAAGCAAGCTGGAGTCCAGCTTGAGAATCTAATTTTCTGACATTACTCCTTCTCCAGAAATGTCATTTATATTCTGTGAGAAAGCACCGAGGAATTCCAGATGTTCGGAAATCTGAAATCAAATCTTATATGACACAACTGACTCTTTATTTGTTTACCTTTCATGCAAAATAGTTTCAAATTATACATTTTATCATTATGTTTATTTACTGTTTATTATTAGTTATTATAATTTACTTTTCACTGATTAAAAGCTTAGTTTTTCAAGTGTTTGCTTGGAGTTTAATCAGCAAGTAACATTTCCAGAAATAGTTTATGATTTTTCTGTCAATGCAAAATAAATTTCACTGCCATTATGGCAGCATTTTCTGTATTCCTTTTTGCCTGGTGCTAAACTTAGCTCTATTACTAAAGAACAGAAATTGCACATTACTTGAGATTTCACTAATTTCTTTATAGCACCATGAGCAGCTGTTAAAAACTCCTTTAAGAATACACACCTGAGTCACTGAAGTTTCCTCTGCAGCTGTGTGCGCTGTTACGTGCACAACTGGGCTCATTCAGCCTCTTGTCCCAGGGACTGGGAATGTCCATCAGCTCTGCTAAACTGGCATCATGTGGGAGGCAGCACTTTAGCTAAGAACTGATTTTAAACATGGTTATAGAGAAAGAATATGCTCTAAAATGAGGGTTTATTACATCAAATTGTCTACCAGAGGCTAACATACAGTTTCCATCTCCTAAAAATGTAATTTCTTAGCATGCCTCTTTCTATACCCTAATCCAATGGATTTTATTTTTTCTAGCTCCGAAAGAGAGCAGTATTGAGGCTGCACAGACTACAGAATTCCCCTCCTGTATCCCTCTATCAAGTTTTGTCTTTTGGGGAATTGCACACAGCATGCAAGCATACAAAATTCAGGCACTTGACATGAAACCTGACATCTCAAGGGTCATCTGTCTAGCAGAGTTACCAACATAACTGCAGTTTATGTGTAAGTTGCTGTATCTGTCAGCCAAGTGTTAGGAACTGGACACAGCCTCTTGAAATAGAAGCACCACTTAGAAGCCCTTCACTCTCTTTCACCAAAAAATAAACACGATAGTCACTGGAGTGACATGCCAAAAGCAAAGCTGCATTTTTCAGAGGTAGAGGAGTTTTAGCTAACACATACATGTTTGCAGCTGTGTCACCAATATTGCCCAATGGCTTCCAGACCATTTTAAAGTTTTAAAACTCTCTGGATGCTTGGGAGGTTCTACCACCCCAGTTCACATACCTGATTCAGTCAGAAATTTGACTGAACTCTCTAGTCTTCTTTTGGTTTCTTTCTTTCTTTTTTTTTTCTTTCTGTTCTGTGGTTTTTTGGGTTTATTTTGTTCTGTCGGTTTTGGGGATTTTGGCGGGGGGGGTTGGTGGTTTTCCTGTTTGGTTGGGTTTTTTTTTTGGTTNAGGGGGGATTGGTGGTTTTCCTGCTTGGTTGGGTTTTTTTTTTGGTTGATTGGTTGGTTTTTGTTTGTTTGTTTGTTTGGTGGTTTTTAATAAACACGAAAAGATCTTATAAGGTCTAGATCTATTTATTTACGAAGCTCACAGTTCCAAGAAGTAAACCCATCACTGTTTTTCTATATTACATATGGTCAAAGCCCAGGCTGAAGTAATGATAAGCAGCATCACTGCCGCGCACTCTGAACACTGGTTCCAAGAAGTGATGAAATTAGCTTTTCGTGGTGATATTTGAAAACAGCTCTCCTGGAGCCTGACTTTCACAGTGCATTTGGATCTCAAATTTACAATTTACACTGTAAATTAAATTTATTTTTATAAGCTTAGTGGAAAAGAAAAAAAAAAATGAAACAAAAATGACAAAAAAGGGCTCAATCCCCTTGGTACACACTAGTCTCACAAGTGACTCACTGATTCATTGCTTAGTTCATGAGGTTTCTAACTCACAAGTTCTCTGATTTATAACTTACAGCTGGTACCTTGTGCACCTACATGCAAGTTACTGGCCAACAGTGAGAGAGCTCATCCTTTGTCCTCTGCCACACCACTGTCACGCCCTTTCACACCAAGCACAAAAGGCTCAGCAGTCCAGCTGCTGCTGGATCTGCTTCCAAAACATTTTAGGTAAGGTGACATATTCATAACTTTGAGCTTGGAATTTGGTCTTGCAGGAGACAGCAAGCTGCAGGTGCCGGTGGCTACATGATGACATTTAGCTCACTCTGGCCATGGTGTCCTGCCTACATGTTGTCCTTGTTTTGACCTAATGGCACTGCTCCCAGCACACATCAAGCTTTAGCATGAGCCAGGTATTAGGCCAAATCTAAGCAGAAACTGAGCAAACAGTCCCACCTAACTCATTGTCCCATTGTACATTACAGCTTTTGGCTGTTAAGTGGTTAAAATTCCTTGGTTAAAATTCCTTCCATTTATATTCCAGGTGTGGAGGACATGTCGTTTCTTTCTCTCATACACTCTTGCATTGCCAAACTGTATATGGAAGTGAGATATTTGATTGCAAAT
This sequence comes from Cnemophilus loriae, assembly GCA_013397755.1. NCBI lineage: Eukaryota > Metazoa > Chordata > Aves > Passeriformes > Corvidae > Cnemophilus > Cnemophilus loriae. Next base: position 4,489,666 of record VZTF01001983.1, read on the forward strand.
ATGGCCTCACGTATCTGTTACTGTCTGAGAAGGCATAGAGATGCTATTTGCACACAGAATGTTTTGCAGAATACATTAGCTCTCTTACTCAGTGAGAGCTGCAGAATACCAAAAGGACTATTTTCTTTCAGTAAGTTCAGGGGAATTACCAAGCTGTCACTCTGGCGTCTATATATTCTACAGTATCTTCTTTTGCTTCAGATATAAATAATTAATTTACAAATAAGTGGGGAAAAGCCCAAATGTTTTCAGCAAACTGATATAGCAGAATTGATACTATACAGCTACCAGACATGATCCTAAAAATTCTCAACTACAAATACTAGAAAGCCAGCTGCATCCACAAGAATAAAAAATGAAATTTACAGTACTCTATAACCCCTCCCTCAAATGCTTTACAATTAAATGAAATTTAGCTCATTAGCTGCAAATGGAGACAGACTTTAAAGTCAAGTACTGGTGAGAAAAGCAAGAAAGTCAAAACATGCTCTGTCCCAGTTCTGTCTCCCACTGAACAGACACATGCCTTAGGCTTACATGCCTTGTATCTGCTCACATACTCGCTAGAGCTTGGCTTTCATCCTGTACACAAAATAATTCAACATCAGCCTCAGGTCTGTCTTTTGAGGCTGTCCCCGTAGCTTTCTGTAAGCACCCTTAACTTTAACTCTCTTGTTCATGCTACCTTCTGAGCCGCTCCTGTGTCACTTTCCAAATAACTTCTTCCTTGGAATTTCTTTCCTGTACACCTTTATTATATTTTAGCCCCATTATTCAAAGTCATATTTTGCCCTGTATAACATGTTCTGCCTTCTTACTGCCTAAACTTCAGGCAAAAAGGAGTTCAGTTAGAAGGGATGACAAATGGATGTCTTATTCTTCACAAATTATGGGAAGGGAATGGTTGAAGAGGCACTATACTGGGTTTGAAGTTTTACGAATGGGTTGAGCAGCTCTAACAGCTATTACCAAAATGTAAAACCTGCCTTCTTTTCCCTTTCTTTCTCCTGCCTTTCCAGTTCAGCTCTTCTGATTTCACGTCCCAGCCTGTCCCTTGAAACCACTCTAGCTGCCGTCGGGATGAACCAATTCCACTCACTCCAGTGAACCCCTCAGAAACAAATGCGTCATTTTCTGCCAGTTTAAGGAGCTGAATCAGCTCATCACAGAAGCTGATGAGTGCCAGTGCCAAGCGAGGGAAGTATGGCCAAGAGAGGAGAAAGTAGTAGGACTGCCTCTTCTGGCAGATCCAGGCTGTAAATTCTCTTCTTATGCTGAAATTGCTCATTCAAAGTAAGTCTGCATCAGAAGAGGTGTAATCTAGGTTTTGGTTCATTCATCATCTCTAGAGCAGCTTTGCTCTCAGCCATAATGTCAGCACTTACTTAAAAAGTGATTAGAATCACTACTCCAAACACAGTCACTCTCAGTTTTCAACCTTGCAGAAGTTCCTAGTATCAAAACGTCATGCAACAATTCCACCAAAATTGGTGCTTAAGAGCTGTTTGAGTTTCCCACTAAAGTTAGTGGGAAGCCTGTTTTTCTTTATATAGCTTGATCATACTGGGACAAGTTACAAGATTATGTTATATGGCTTAGCTTTTCTGCTATCTTTGCCAGAAAGTAAGTATCTCAACAGAGTGTCCACTAACTTTGTATAAGTACAGAAAATCTCTGTCATATGAAGATGAGCAATTTCTAGATCCAGAAAATAATTTTCTGTCACTTAATCAGCATCACTACATAACTAGCAAATTAAGTCAATAGCTGACATTAACTGCTTAATTTTATTTTAAATATAATTTTATCACCCATTGATCACAGTTAAGTCTCTTATCAAAAATTCTTTAATGTTAGCAACGGCTGACAAATATTAAGGTAGATTAAGCTAAACTCTAAATGATGGGAAGAATCCACAATCCACCCTTTACACTTCCAGGTGCCTGGCAATCACTATGTGGGAGGCTTGCTGTCTGAGTGCTTTCTCCAGTCCTGATTTAGTAAGGCAAAATGTCTTACAGTTCTCCAAAAATAAGACTGTGATGATAGCACAAATAAAATTCAACCTGAAAAAAATAAGAGCCATTTTTACCACAAGGCTGGGCAGCATATCCTCATGGGCTAGTGTAAGGTTAGGAATTTTGGCAGTCAAGCTCTCAAGGAGGTTGCATCTGCACCCTTGTGTGACCCTCTACAGCTATGCTCAGGGTGCAAGTCACTGAGCCTCCCAGCTCACAGCCTTCTCTGCTGGAAATTGCACGGATTTATGTTGCCGTTGTTACCAAGCATAGGTGCAAGATGGCACGCGGCAGAGGGAATGTAGGAGAAGGGGGAAGCTGGGAAATGAGAAATGAAACTTCTGATGCCTGCTAGATTCCAGCCACTCACTGTGTGCCAGCACTGAAAACACGTTTCTTAACAATCAAGGTTCTCCCTAAATAAGCAGGAAATTATGTTGAAGTTTTTAGATGAACAAGCCATGCGGAAAATTGCAAAGCAGTATTTTTTGTAAAGCCCTTGAGATCATGAAATGTGTATTGCATTCCCATATAATTTTATCAGACATCTTCAAACACCAGTAAGAATCTTCTGAAAGTTCACATGAAATAAAGATCTGGCTTTTGGACTCTTTTCAGGAAGTTGTATAAAATTATGGTGTTCTCTCTCATGAAAGTTATTTCAGTATAGCACAGAATAAAATCATAAGTGAGAAAAAGTGACTATTTCCTATTGAAAATATGCTAACTTTTTTTACTGTTGAATAGTTAATAGTTTTTTCCAATTGTTTTAGTAGTTGCTAAATGACCTCAGTAACTTACAAAATTTAATTGTAGCTGCTTTCTTAGAAAGTTACTTTTCAATAAGAAAGTTCTTGACAAATAGTCTTTTGGAGCTATTACAACTTCATACACCTAACATTGTAACTGTAGGTCTCAGTTATGCCAACTATAAAGCTAGTTGATGAGAAATATCTTTATTCGTGTTAAGAAAAAATTACAAGGTTGTGAGGAAGCTTCATGTTCTGAAATTGAGTAAAAGGTTATGCAGATATTGACAGCTGATTTTTCACAATGAAGAAAAATAAACCCTAGAAAACCTAAAATTCTAGACCTAAACTAAACCATAAAATTTATTTCTAGTTGAGTTCTATGTCTTAAAATAGATTTAAGAAGAAAATTTCAAACCTGGCTGAATATTACAGCTATGTTACATTAACTGTAAGTTAGGACAAAGTGCTACAGGAACTAGTGTATTAATTCATCTGTTAGCTTGCAAAAATTGTAACTCAAAAGTTTTTATTTTATTACAAGTGAGGAATGTGACAGCTGAGCTCAAACGAAAATTAGGTAACTAGTAAATTACTAGATTTTGACCCATAGTGATTGCTGCCATCACAGGCAATACAGCAATATTCAATCATAAATTAGCACTCTTTCTAGTACTTGTGTCACCCATTCTTAGGATTTTACCTGTATGAAAGTTCCATATGGGCAAAGAAGCTTCCATGAGCAGATCAATTTGCAGAAAAAGAGTCGAGTTTCTAGGTTATTCCTCCACAGCAGCTACCTTGACGATCTGAGCTCAACTCAGTTACCTTGTGTTTACAAGTTCTGTGCTGTTCGAGACACCACTGTTTTCTGAGCCTTACAGAGCAGGCTGGCATTATACAAGGCCTGTCAGAGCAGAGTCCTTCACCAAAGGTTTCTGGAGGTCAAGTAGAAGGTCATCTCAGATACCTCTGGCCAGGTGTTGCAGCCTACAGTGAGGTATATGTTCCTGAGATTACACTAGAAAATTTAGGGTTAGGTCAGAAATGTCTGCATAAGGAGTAATCACAAAGAGAATGACAGAAACATAGCAAAAGGGGATCCAAACAACCTGAAGAGAAATTACAGTAATTTAGGAAACCACTGAATTTCCTTAAATTTCACAGTTAGAGAGGCTGAGTCCATGGAATTCTCATTGATGCAATCCAAAAATGATAAACTGTCTTTCCTGGCACAGAGAATGGCCAGAAATTGATCCATTGATCGATCATCTCTTTTAGTCTTCCTCTAACAGTTTGTCCTTTAAAGACATTATCTCTTGACACATATTGTCCAAGGTTTGTTCTGAATCAATTTCAATACGTTTTAATTAAAACTGAGCTGATTCCATAAAGGCTGTTGATATTATTAAAGGTTGAAGCAGTGATTTAGTGAAGCTTATTGCTTGCCTTTGGTTGCACAGTTTATGGATTCAAGGAACTGAAGGCAATTCATAAAAATTAATAGGAGTGACCTTGCTTATAGGCAAGCAATTTGTTATAGAGCCTATAATAGTTTCAGCTCAAAGGTATCTGCTAGAGAGGTTCTCACACCATCCTTGACATGCTCTTTTTTCTCTATCTTTGAAATGGATGACAGTGATTCATCTTCTTATTTAGCCAGCTGTCTGAAAGCCTTGGAGATACATAATAGTGCCTGTTGAGAGAGGCACATTTGACACTTCCAATTCTGGCACTAAAAGTGTCTAGAGGGCTCAGGAGAGAGTGGATTTTTGTATTTGTTACCCAAATTGAACACAAGAAAAATATTTAGGGGAGATACTGCAACTCTGGCATCTCTGAGCAGTGCATTATTTCCCTGACAGTGGCCCAGACGCGGCTGTACAACTTGCTGAAGAAAGTAAATCAACTCAAGGCATGCAGCAGGACTTAGCAGAATAAAATTTTAATGTTTTTTAAAAAAACCCTACATGCCTTGATGCAGATGCACTGGGCAGCATTTTAAAACAGTCATTTCCTCCTTACCTCTTCCAAAAAACATGCACCAAGACGTGCTTTGTACTCACTACCATAAAATTGTCCCTATGCAGCAGTGATTAAATTTTCCTATACTTCCCAGAGGACGAATCTTTGAATGTCTAAACCTCTGCCTTCAAATAATCAAATATCCTTTCATTACCATCTCAAAGAGGTGAGCATTGCTCCCTCACTGCTGACAAAGTAGTAGTGCCGGTGCAGAGAGGATGAACAGGAAGGTGTGTTCAAGTCACACTGCCATTTTTAGCCAACACATTAAAGTTTAGCCACATGGCTGGGGATATAAAATATTAACAGACCACAGTCATAGCCCAACTTGCTTAAATTCTTCCATATTTTCTCTAAAAAGAGTGGAAATTTACTAATTTTTGAACCAGTTCTGCTGGCGGCAAACTGTCATCTTATGAGGATCTTGTGAAATTGCACTTGGGTTTCTAGATATTTCTGTCCTGGGGCTTCCTGAAAAACGAGGGCAATGGGCTTGCTGCGGCTGCTTACTGTCACATGGAATAAGAACTTTTACTGATATACAGTCTATATGGGCATTTCATTTGATGATCAGGAGTTATGGAAACTGAGGAAAGACCTGTCCATAAACTGTCAGTACCAACTCCAAAAACGTGTAGGGCCAATAAAAGAAATGATAGCCTGTATTAATCATTACTATTTAATTTTTGATTTATGTTTTACTGAATCACCAAATTATTTTAACGGAGCCCATGTTTGACAGAGATGTAATTTGTTACATTTTAAAAATCCATTAGTCCAGAATAGAAAGGTAATTATTTTACCAACATCTGGATTTTACTGAGCCATCAATTCTGTGCTATTAAGCAAGTGACTCAAGACTTTGGGACTCTATTTGGTACCAGTCCTCATTGGGAGCATCAGAGAAAAGTTAGAAGCTTCTTACAGTACCTCTATGAGCCCTTATGACTCTTTTAAGCTAAATTCTCAAATAAGAATCAAAGTATGTCCAGTGGAGAATATAAGCAATATTTTCTGAAAATATACTTTTGAGATTTTCTTCAAGTACTGGATTGAAATTAGTTTATTAATTCCAATAAAATTTAATAGTAGTCAATTTAAATTACTAGAAATCAATTTTCAATAACCTTGAGTAAGCTTACTTAAAGAATTAGTTCAACATGAGATTAAACAAAGTAATCCATAAAGCAAAATAATGAAAGGTGTATTTCTATATTTTGTCATTATCTTCCACATTGCTGTCAACTTTGTTTGGCTTAGGCTGAGGCTTTGTTTATGGATTGTGACCAATAGAAGGACAAATATTAAAAAAATGAGAAGGGAAACTAAATTCTGTCTGCAGATGAAGGTCAAATTCACGTTTGATCTCGGGAACACAAATTTCCCATTATTTCTAAAATGAAATACCACAAGCACTTAGGCTGCAATACTTGAAATCTATGAACTTATTTAGAAAACCTTTGAGTAACCTTTTTTGCTTATGAGAAGAAAATTGATGGCTGTACAGAGATTAAGAAAAGCCTAAGTCTGGTGCCGGGCCCTGCACCACGAACCCAGGGAACCCCAGGCTCCACATCTCCCCCAAACCTCGCTTAAATGCTCTTTAAACCCTATCTGGTTTTTAGCTTCGTTAGCACCCAATGGCAATGGCTGCTGAACGGTGTCAGTCACTTAATTTGAATATAACATAGCACTTTTAAATGAAGATGAGTAACAGCCCAAAAAGAACAACGCTTGCCCCCATCTTTTCTACAGAATCACATTGATTTCAGAAAGCCATTGCAATTAAGAAATCAAACAAAACCATCCTGTTCCATTCAGCAAAAGGCAAAGCAATTGTAACTACCAAATTTGACACAGAACGAAAGCATCCAAGTGAAGCATCATACTGACCTGCCCCAGCACTCAATGAGAATGCCCATCTTGTGTCATCATGAGTCAAGTCAGAGCTGGCTGTAACCGAGCCATGTGGGATTTGCAGCAGCAGCAATAGTTCGGAAGCAAGACATTCCCAGCGGCAGTACTGAGAGGGGCCTGCAGTTTATTTTGTCAAAGATTTGTAAAGAAAATTCATCTTAAAAGCAGATTTCAGTAAATTTATAAGAAACTTTGCAGTTACATGCTCCTGCATATCTGGTTATGAGCTGAATTTTTCTTCTGATACACATTCTCAGCTTCACAATGTATCATTTATATATGTATATATATAATTTGTATTTGGGGGGTGACAGCTTTTTGTATCTACAGGGTCTCATTTTTCAGTGACCCCTCTATTTAGCCTGGATGTTTTCCCAGTGAGCATTGTGGGGTTTCACAACTGTTACTAGCCTCATTTTGTACCTGTGGTAGAGCTTCATCAGACTTCAGCACAGGCTAAAATTGAGGTACTTTGTAAGTCCTATTTATCTACAAACACTAAAGAGAAGGAAACAGTCTGCAATGACCCATGCAGACAGAAGCTAACCCATGTATTTTTTTCTAGTGTTCAGATGGAGAATGTAGCACGTGGCAGACCCTGATGACATTTTCAGCTCACTTTCGGGAGAGAAAGGTGCCAGTCTTGCAGTTCGTGCTGGAGCATCCTCAGCACTATCAGATCCTCATGGCTGCAGGGTTTGGGGCTGGGCATGCCTTTAATTCCAGAGGTATGAAATAATACCTTCTGCCAACTTGATGAGCATTAATCTTCCACAGCTTAGTCTTTAAATCCACAAACCTCAGCAGCAAGTAGCACACAAATCTTTGATGTAAATTTGGGCAGCAGGTAGAACTTTCTGCTTTTAATTCTCTTTAATCTTTGCTGAGCTGCTTTTCTTTAAATTGCACTACAGGTACTAAATTTCTGTCCCCAGCATTACAAGTTTGTTGGGTTTTGTGTTTGGGGCTTTTTTTATTTAATTGTTTCTTCTTGCTTGAATGGTGGAAGATAATAGCTACCCCGTGGCTAGCTGGAACTGCCTCCCCAGAATGGATCAGATCACAGCTTCTGAACAGGTCTCTTTTCTTTAAACTGTTTTGCTGTAGTCTTACAGAGAGCTGAAAGTCTTCCAAGCCACGATTAATGTGCCATGGCTGTGGACTGAGCAGAATTAATAACTCATCATGAGCATAGCCATAGATTGAAATATTTGGGATTCCTGACTGCAGAGTATTATCTTAAGCAGGTTTCAGGTACAGGAGAACAAAGAGAAGGCACTGGGGAACAGACAGCAAAGGGCTGTAGCACTCTGGGAAAGCATTTACATGAACTTTGGGATCCAAAGGCCATAAATGCCTTTGCTTAGTGCCTCCCTGATCCTGAAAGCACCAAAATTTGCTGCGTGCCCCTCACTTAACGTTCATGATCCTGAACTCTCTTTCTACATCAGCACACTCTGAACTAAGTTTCTGGACTCTGAACTCCTGCCTGCTGTGGATCCTTATCCAAAAACTAGGGGAAATAATGCTGCCTCTTTTGGGACTCATAACTGGTTCAGGCCCTCAAAAATCTAGCCATTGCTGCTTTTCTAAAAAAATGCATTCATAAGATTCATAACCTAATCACAAGCCCTTTCAACAGAGAAAAGGGAATCTTGAGTTTTAGATCCTGGTTAGCCTAAGGATTTCCACAACTTCAGATCTATATTCTTGGACAAGAGTGCTAGTATTGGTTACTACTGATGCTTTGAGGATTTCTTCCTTTTCTCCATTACTCAAAAGTATTTTTTCTTCCCTTTCCAAAAGAAAAGGTCATGTCATCTTGTGCTTTGCTCAGCCAGTGAAATTTTCTAGCTGTTTGGTTTTGGTCTTTCTTTTTCTTTGCTTGTTTGGTTTTGTTCTTACAGAAGTGAATGCAGGATTAAAAAAATGTGGAAGAACAGAAGAATATAACAGATTTTGCTACAAAAGGCAGGTGGCATCAAGAACTACGAGTTATGTAGAGACAGTGATTTCTAATTAATGCAAATCTTTACAGTTCAGGAAAGAAAAGATAAAATGGGAAAATGTAAGCAAAAGAAAAAGTATCTTTCAGTGGAGGTAATCTACTCTTATTTCTATAAATGCTATCTTAATATTCTTTTTACAATATTAATTATAACAGTGATAGAATTGCAAAGGGGAGGTGAACTGTGAGAAGAAACTGTCTTTAAGCACACCACTACACATAACACATAAACTCTGAATAGCACAGATTTGTGTCCTGCTACAACTCACACAGTTTTGGCACCTCAACTGTGGCAAAATCATCACGGCAACACTAAGGCAAGCCTTGGCCAATAAAAGCAGGGAAAAAAAAAATTCAGTTCATCTTTAAAGAACTATCACAAGCATGTTTAAAAATGGAGCCTGAGCTCAATGATGAATTTCAGATGTCTAAAATGTCATTTCAGTAGAATCAGATTTTTTTGTTCAAATCTTTCAGACTGGGAGGCTGAGTATGCAGGTGTTTTTCACGAGCCAATTCTAGTGCAGCATCCACCCTGCTTCAAATCTGACACAGAATGGAGAAAGAAATTGTGGATTACTGAAAAAAATGTCTTTGGGATCTAAGTCCAGACTCAGAATACTAGCCTCTCAAGAATGCCTGGAACCAGGCTGGAATCAGACTCCCTACGTCTGTTCTTCCTCTGACCCTATGACTTGGATCCCAGACTCAGCTCCATGAGGAACTGTAGGGAGCATTCCCAGTTCAACATCCCACAGTGCTGGTGAGGACATTTTCTCAGAGGTGGAAGAGTGAGTGGAAACTGTAGACTTAAACTAAAGTTTAAGGTGGTAGTGAGTGCTTTATCAAATAAAAGTTAAGTGCAAAAAACATACATAATACCTCTTCTTCCAGGAGTTGCACAGACTGTACGTGACCGTCAGCCTAAACCTGGATTATGATGCAAGTATGGCCTGCTCATCCTCCTAAGGAATGTTTGCTCCTCTTTGGAGCATGTTTGAGGTGCCAAAGCTGGATACCTGAAGGTCTTTCAGGCTAGGTAAGTAAGTGCCTACAGGAATAGGCAGCATTTGAAAGGTGCAAGTCTAGGTTGCTGTCTAGGTGAAATGCACACAGCTTTGATTTAGGTGTCTATGTCTCAGATTAGGTGAGATTTTTGGCAGCCTGCCTCCTAGCCAGAGAGAATTTAAAAAACATTTTTGTCACCTGTTGACGTGAAAAATTTTATCAATACCAAATTTCTACAGTTGATTAAAACTAAATTATTTTTTGTATTTACAGCTAAGTCTAAAATGATAAACAAGAATAGACAGGGAAATTATAAGTAAATGCAATGCAGATTCTTAATAATCCTAGGTCTCCTGTGCCCAAAGGATTATAAACTCAGGAACAGTTGCAGATATGAGTAAATGAAGCACCAGGAGACTCACAATTGCATCACAAGGCCTGGACTTGTCCCGTTGTGCCACATAGTTACATAACCTTGCAACTGCTTCTGAGAAATCTGTCTGTATGTGCTTACAGAATTATTCTAGATCCCTCTAATCTAAATTACATTTCTAAGATTTCCCAAAGCACACGACAAATTGTTTCATATTCCAGAATCTAAATTGTACTTCTGGTTGCGTAATGTGTTTATCCTTGAATAAAGGTACGGTAGCTCTGAAAACAGCAATTTATAATTAGAGGTAAATACATGGACATAATGAGCAGGGAAGGAAGAACTAGCTATTAGAACTAAACCTGTCTTCTCTCCAGACATCTTTGCAGGAAATATTAAAGCTATTATTTCCAGTCTTGAAGATTTAGACTCCATCTGACACACACTTGGAATTTTCATTATTGTTAATGAAATTTATGCAGATGCATCAAGTGAAAAATAGTCAGAGAATAATGAAAGATGTATTATAGTAAAAACAGGTGGCACGATACAGAGATGACTCAGCAAAGCCAATATTTAAATATTCTCAAATATTACAGTAACTTAATCAATGATAGGATATCTAGGAACACTGTTTACCTGTAAAGATACAATCAGACCCAAATAGTTGGACAATTATTTGGTCTGTCCTTTAACACCCATGTTTCCAGCTGTCTCCCTAAAGAAAAAGTTCTCCTACTCTGAGTGTCTATAAGACACTATTTCTCCTTTTCCCAATAAAAAAATTCACTCCTGTCTGAGGATTATTTTTTTGTAAATATCCATATAAAAATATAAATTTTTCTGGTCTACGTCTCTTTGCCTGCTTTACATATATACAGTGGGTTTCCATCTTTCAAAACAAATTTAACATTTTTAGGTATCTGAAAAGCTGAATTGGTGAATGCTTAACATGGGGAAGCTTTTTGGAGCTTGGCATCTTAAGTACTAAATGAGTCCAGTTTTTGAGGCTGGATAGATTCTTTCTGAGATATTAGTAATTCAAGGGCCTCACGATTCCTCTGCATAGTTCACAGAGAGGCCAATGACAAATTATACATAGAAGGAACTATTCTGAGTTCTGGTTGCTCTTTGTAGCAGCAAAAGTATCTACATCTACCAACCATTTATTTTTACATCTATTTTTACAGTATTACATCTACCATTTTTATTTGTAAGTTAATTTTGCATATTCCCAAATGGGAAGAATGAAACCAAAATCAATCCCATTTTTATGAACAAGGCATACTTGTTTTCTTTCTGCTTCTTGTTTCAACTTTTCTGAAAAGCTGTGCTGTTCCCTAGCGTTACCTCTTTAGGCTGCGAAGTCATAACACTGAACTGAGTAGCCTGGAAGAAACTGATGTTTTTTAGAGGAAGGTGAATGAGGATCTGTAAAAACTGTGTCCTTGTGCCTGAGTCACATAAGGCTTTAAACTCTAATTCGATTAGCAATTAAACTAGTAGAATCCTAAATCTGTGTCCTGAGTCTCCTAATCTCATGTTTCAAAACTTACTTCTCCCCAAGGGCTGATAACTTATCTGTGTAGTGAAACAAGTGTGGGCTAGTTTAATTCAGGTAACTTCATTTTCCCTGATTTCCACATTAATCTTTGCAGGTCTATTCAGCCCACATTCGGGCTGTGGATTGAGCCTACAATATGTTTGATAGAGATGGTGATATAAAATAACCCATAACCCTCTCCCTCTTGTCTGCTGATTCCCACTTTATGCCTGGGGACGGCTTTAAGGAAAACCTTGAAAAATATTAAACAAACAAACAAACAAACCACCAAGAACAAACGAACACTAGATTCATGGTGTACACCTGGCAGAGCAGGTGTACAAATGCTGGTGCTGACACCCCAGGCAGCGACAGCAAGGAGGGAAGGGCAGCAAAAGAGAGTCCAGTAAGGCCAGTTGTGATGAACCATTTGTTCTGTAAACAGGGGCATGATTTCCATTTCACAGGTGCTCATCCAGCCTTTCATAAATTGGCAAGTGACTGCGCAAACACTAAATTAAAAAAAAGTATTTGTAGATGTTTAGATGATCTTTTAGTAGGTAACAGGCAGATGGACTCTGCCTACCCATGGCGGTGAGTATGTTGGCAATTACTGAAAACAGCTGGCTGGAAAGACTTGTACTTCACTCCTTTCCTGCTCTACATCATCACAGGCTGCTTGATCACCTCTGCATTAACTCTGCAATTAGCAGAGGAACAGCAGCTGGCTACCCTCAGGTTTTTTTGGAACATTAATAGTTTCATTGGGTAAGTGATTAGCAGCATTCACAATAAACCGGAATTTCTTTTCTTTTTTTTTGCATGCAAATGCTGTCTTGGGTAATCCATGTCTGAATTGCCTATTTTGAGCAAGCTGGTCTAGTGGAAGGTGTCCCCACCCATGGCAGCAGGGCTGGAACTAGATAATCTTCAAGGTCCCTTCAAAGCCAAACCAGTCTACGATTCTATGATTTTTCTGCTACCAGGATTATTTTCCAACCATATCATTTTTTGAATCAACAATATAAAAAAATCTGCGGAGCTGATTTACAGCACAGAAACAAGAAGCATTATGGGAGAGGTATAGGTTTTCTCTGACATTTTTCCTATTGGAAAAAATATTGGTGCAACTACACCCTAAGGAACATAAAGGTATGCTATTATGGCCTGAATTTTTTTATTCAGGGTCCATAGCTTCCATGTAAAAAATTTATTGCTTCACAAACTAGAATACATTGAAAACACACAAAACTACTAGACAGGAGAAGACAACTGACTGCAGTGCACTGGTTTAAGAATGAGCCGTTTTGGTGAAGTCAAGTAGAGAATACGTAAAGACAATGCAGCTTATGCTTTGCAAGGGATTTTCATCAGTCAAAACTGAAAAGTGGCATTGAAATAAACCCTAATTTATATTTCCTTTGTGACATATTTGGAGGCATCTATATTTCCCTTGTAGGACAAGGGAAAAGGAAGATTGGTGTATTGAATGAAGCTAATATAAGCATTCTCTTAACTGTGGATATGCTGCTCCTTTTTGTAAGGCAAAATGCTCAAATACATTGACAAGCAACCTGGGGAACTTCTGGCTGGCTCTAAGGAAGAATCGTGTAAAATCAGTGAGGTAATAGAAATAACATTTATCCAGCCATTACCAAACCAATTTCTGCATGAGAAAAGAAGGATGACAGAGCAAATGGAGAGTATTTTGAGCTATAGTTAGTTCCTCAACTTCTGGGAGGTTTTTGAGACAATTGCTACAATCTGCAGTGCAATAGAGTACAGAGCATAATGTAATCACAGATTATTCTTTAATTTACACAGTTCTCAGTGCATATGAGGATGAACAAGCTGAACATCTGGTAATGGAGACATCTACCAATGAATTTAGAGCTGTATTTTAACTAGTGCAGCTGTCCTAGCCAGCCAGATTAAATGCTTTTGTTACTCTGAACGTCTGCAACATACGTGTAAGAGTCTGTGGGAAAAAACTGTCTCACATCATTTGCAAGCTCTTTTTGTGAAGAAAACTCTTCCTCTCATAAAATATGTATTCATTCAGGCTAAAAATAGAGATTCGTAAGTCATGTTCACATGACCTATGTACTAAGAATGTGCCTGTGACATCAAAATAGTAAATGTACCAGAAGGACTAACAAAACAGTGATACCTGACTCTGGATTGACAAAAGGTTTTCATTCTCTTGTGAGTTTTTTCAGTACTTTTCCCAAGGAATTGAAACATCACACATTTCTTTCTATCACTTGAAAATTTAACGCATTTCAACTTAATCCAGGCAAAGTGCTTCCTGCTGCCCCACTACAAGTTAATGACCTTGCACAGTGTGCATGTCAGCAAATAACTTGGAGGACAAATATAGTATGGTTTATGCACCTTGGACCTTTGCACTGGTTTTGCACAGGAGGACAAGATGATGGAGTAATTATGAGAATGTTTCTTCCCCAGGCAGTGGAAGAATGGGTGACATAGTCCTGATTACACCGACCTGAGGAAAATGAGTCTTGTGTGCTACTGTGATCTGGGACCTCTTGGTAGAACTAAATAGTACAGGATGAGTTCTATCCATTGCCTAATGCAATGACTTTCCAGGGGTATGTGGTTGAACATCTGGGAAACCCATTCCTGAGATACTTAAAAACTGCTCTAATTTTGTCTCTTTAAATTTTGAACAAGAGACATGAACAAACCACTATTAGAAGTCTGGCATTCTGAATTTTCTTCGCTGTACCAATATGGAGTTTCTTCTAATTGCAGGATGTTTACTTGAGCCTGGCTGCAAATGAGACACTTCATTAGGACACAGACATTTGACTAGACTGTCCTTATTACATTATTTTCATTAGTTATTGAAATTATTTCTGTTTATAAAGTTAGCAGCCTCCAAAAATTGTCTGCTGTCCTGAGCTACCTTATTACCAATACATTATTTGTGCTGCAGTATGCATCAGTGGCTCCACATCGTTAGTCATAATCCTACAGTTGTAGGATTTATATAGACCCTTAAAGGCAAAAATGAGTCCTCAAGGTTGTATTCTAAATCTAGGAAAGATATAAGTAGTGACATGCATAGTAACATGGACTGCCAGGCAAAACATGTGTGATTGATTGGATGTTCAAAAAATCTTAACAAAGAGCCAGCCAGACACTCAGTCAGCAGGCAAACACTCTACACTTCTCCTGAGATATTCCTTCTTGGTTAGGGCTCTTATGTTACTCAGACACTACATTGCTCTCCAGGCAGGATAGGGCCTTCAGTTATCAAGCTTTACACCCAAAATTCAAAGAGACTGGAATTTTACTTGGGACTGGGGTAGTAATTTGTAGGCCTTGTTCAGTAAATGCCTCTTTTGTGTTTATGTCAGTGTAATTACATATCAAGAAATTTCCTATTGTGGGCTACCATTGCTGTGCTAAAGATCCTTCAAAATCAGTATGACTTGTGCTCAATATGTGCTGTTCTGGACTGCACGAGACTTGTGTTCCTGGGAAGTGGATTTTAACATCAACAAACAGGGAAGTTGTCACAAAGGCAAGACTAATGCAGCACGTCGACTTATTTCAGGAAAACTGGTAGCATCTGAGAGTTGCTGTATGTAGCTGACTTGCTATTTGGATACTAAACAGAGGACAGTGTGTTTAATTAACAAAGCAAATATTAATTTTCTATTTCCGATTTATTAATAGGCAAGCTAAAGCCAAATGCAACTGAAAAACAGTCATATGATCCTGAAAAAAAACCTGGAAGTCCACCGGTATCTTTGATGCAAACAATGCTGTACATTTTAGTAGTGCCTATGAAGTGTCAGTCAGATCCACGGGCACTCTCCTGGCAGCGTTTGGTAACCTGAATTCTCTGTGGCCACGAGGATGGTCATGCCAATATCCAAGGCTACACCCAGTGCTAGAACCGAGGCAGTTTTCCTTGCGAGGTTGTATCACCTCTTGGAGGGACTGCTAACATAATATTTATAGCACAGCTGAGAGCAGGGTTCTAGGATACCATATTTGAAAATAGGCATTACATGACCTTGTGCTACATTTCCTGCCAATTATGCTTCAAGGCACATTAGACACTGCTGTGAAATATGCTCCAAAACAGAAAGAAAGTTTAGCCTTTTGAATCAAGGTTATTTATAACTAGTTACTGTGCTTCTCTGCTTTTTAGGTCTTTCTTGTATTTATGTTATTTGCCTGTTTACCCTGTTTACCACACGTAACTTGATTCTGTCTAATGCTGCACTAACAAAGCATGATCATAAATATTTTTGGATCTTGTTTTCTGTCCTCATTGTAATTTAAACCAGAAATACAGAAGTTCACTTCAATTTGAACCACTTATCTGAAACTTTTAATCCTTAACTCTGCTGCTTACTAATATTGTGTTCATCTTTACAAGGTTCAAAAACATACATAAATTAGTATAGAAAATTATGGAAACATAGAGAAAGGTAGGTAATTCTGAGGTAACCCAAATAAATTGCTTTATCAAGTTTCTTCTCTAATTAAAAAGAAAAAAGCGTAACAAATAAAGCCAAATCTACGGAATCTGAAAGGTAGAAAAATATTAAGACATGAAATCATGGTAACAAAACTAAAGATTTTTAAACATTAGTTCTGTTCAGCCTGATAGTGTCAGTTCTATTTTTTTCTTTCTTGTTTGAAAGTCTCTCGTGTGGTAATAGTACTTGGGACATACTGAACAGGTTGAAAGGTGGGAGTGAGGGAGTGAAGACGAAATGAGAGAGAAACAGAGATGTGCAGACAATCTCTTGGATGATGCAAGATCCTTCAAGTGAAATGCAAGACAGAAAGTATTAGAAATCAAATTAGAAACTGTGGACAAAGTGGAACTCATAGAGAAACACCTCAAAATGGATGAGTGGATGAGAAGGAAGGACACACCAGTGGTCAGATTTAGGAATGTGAATGGTACTGCTTTATAAACATACTGATGCACGGAAGACTCTCCATAAAGACAGTCTCATAGTCTTCCCAGGCACAGGGGAACAGAGAATGTTTTCAGGAGCATATGCTTCACAATGATAAAAACCGATGTCTCAAATTCATTAATTTTAGTTATGATGCATAATCAAATATATCGGCGGAAGAGACTAATTACTGTAAGAGATATCCAGTTAGAAATGTCTGAAATAGAACACTAACCATTCCTCATGGAGGAAACCAGTGGAAAACACTGTATAATTGTTCTTCCACAAAATCCTGTGCACATGTCCATGTGTGTTAATGTGTATGGATGTGATGAAGACAAGCAGAATTTTAAGCATAAGTTGGTATCACGTTGGTACAAAGAAGAAAAATGGAGACTACAAAAGCTGCTTGAGAACCTTTACTATATGCAAAGTCATGCTTCTTTTTGAGTAACATTATTTTAATTCTCTTCACTACTTGACATAATGATCACAGTTTTTAAGCAAGCTGAACCCTTGAAGTAATACCTGCAGTCATAAACGATGAATCCCTGGCATAAGTCAAACCCCTGATATTTCAGACATTTCTAGCTAGTTATCTCTTACACTTACATTACTTTTGAGTAGAGTATTCATTGGCTTTCAAACAGTGAACACGTCTCTCAATATGTTAGTAGTTGCCAGCTAAAAATGAGCAATATTTGTTGGATTAATTATTGTGGTTACCAGCTGTAATTGGGAACATGCTTGGTCCTTTCTTCCGTAAAGCAGAGCTAAGTACTCAAGCAATTTCTGATGGCTCTGGCTGCCAGGCAGGTCAGGATCATCGTGAGAATAACTCCTCAAATTTCATTTTGATCATTCCCTTTCTTGTTTCTTCTAATAAACAATAAGAACAGAGGTAAGCAGAGCAAGTCACAGAAAAGTACACAAGAGTTTCTCCAAGACTTTAAAAACTTTCTGTCTCAGTTTGATGTGAAAGTTCATGAGACTTACCAAAACATTTCCACCCTATTTATAGCCTTGGTTTAATATAAGCACAGAGCAAAACCACTGTAAAACTTCCTCACACAAATCTATTAATACACTTCAGGTTTGAGCTACATGATTGCTTTTCCGCTTCTAGAACCTCCTCAGAAGCCAAACTGTGTTAAGCAAAATTTAAAGTTTTCTATGCATGCTTCAGGGAAGTACTGGATATTTACAAGCAAGCAATGAGAAGGTCTAAGATACCAGCTAGTTCTCCACCAGGTTGGCACTGTGGCGTTCACCAATTCACATGGGTGCAGTACTGTTGAGTTTTTCCACAACTTTGGAGGAAAGCGTCCATAGAGAAGTGTTTTTTCAGGCCTGGCCTTAGCTTTGGGAGCTGCAGATGGTGCTACTGAGCTATGAACTCTTTTGAAAATCAGGTTCTTAATGGATGAATCAAATTACTTGAAAAAATTAATAGTCATCACTCATTGTGCAGCTGCTGCAGGACTGATGTCACTCTTGATCTCAGTTTACCAGACACAGTCTCTGAAAGGTCATTTCACTGTCATACTTTGTGGTGAAAGATGCTAGGCTTGGAAGCAGCGAAGATGCTTGGTGTCTTTTAGCACTGGAGTAAGCCTCCAGTGAATTATCTTGAGGTTTTGGCATCCTCTTCTGAATGGTGATGAAATGTTTTAAAGTTTGTCAGAGGTTTTAACTCCTATATTTCCAAATTAGCAACACTTTACTGTGAAATTTTGTGTATTCCAAGTGCTCAATTTCGTAAAAGGGTAAATAAGCACATTGGTTTTCAGATTCTATTAAGATACGGTGACATTCTCATTTATTTCAACATTTCTTTTCAAAGATAAGTGCAAATTTTGCTCCCCAGGCTTTTGTTTCAGCCCTCCTGCCAACTAAAATAGGATTTCAGTTTGCATTCACAAATGTAGACGGGTGATATTCCTGGGTGGGGACCACGGCCTGCATGGGACAGGGAGGGCAACCAGAGCGAAAGGAGTTCTCAGATATCCCCCAAGGCTGTGGGTGGGGAGAAGAGAAACCCAAGGCGCAAAGTTTAGGGATAAGCCACAAAATAGAAGGGGTGTGGGGTGGAACTGTAGCGATAATTTTGCTTTGGGCATGAACTGAATCATAGGACGACCTGGTGATGACTTTTCCAGTGATTAACTTTCTGGCTTAACTTTCCGACTACTGTTGGAAATGATAATGGAATACTTTTTTTGCAGTGGTTACAGAGAAACAAATGACAGTGCCAAAAATGAGGGATGCATAATAAACTTAACATCTGTGAGGTTCTCCGTGACAGATGCTCAAAATGTGTCTCCTGGGGAGATATGATTCCAGTGACCTTGACCCACAGTCGTGGTCTCTTAGAGATGTCTCTTAAAAAGTTGTTGTTATTCACAGAAAAGAGGCATGTCTGAAACAGAACGTCATGACATACAACTAAAACTGTGTTACAAAGTGTCTCATACTAGGGGGAGGAACCCAGAGTTTGTTTTTATTCAGGGTAGGATCACATTTCAATGATCTCAATTGGAAAATAACTGTGTATGCAGCTAAGAAGATGAAACAAGCACCTCATTCCAGCACATGATGGATTATTATTAATCCTGTGATAAATCCTATGGGATAAATCATTCCAAATTAATGTTGAATCATACTGCATTTGAATTTTGGTGACAAAGGCTCAGGTATGTTTTTTTTAAATTGCTTTAAATAATTTTTTTCTACAAACAAAAAGATATCCTTCTCATTTAATTTTTCCTTATTACAGTATTAATTTTCTATAACAACTTATTTATTCCCCATAAAGAACATCTTCAGTGAAAACATAGAAAGAAAATTCCCAGTGCTAAAAGTTAGCTCCTTCCTACCTTCACACCAATTTTTCTCTGCAGGGTAGAAGGAGACATTTGAAATGACAGCTTTTCAAGGATGGGGCTGTTTATTTTAAGGTTGTGCTTAGAAGCAGTCATATAAGATGCTTGATAGAGGAAGAACCAAGGAGATGGAACAACCTTCATGTCCACTCCTACCTATTGGAGTGACACTTCCAAGAAGCAATAATTAGGAAAAGATGAACACATTTCTGAGAAATTTTTGCGTTTATTTGTCTAGTCCTTCACCCCAGGATTTAGACCCGGATAATAATTGTTATATGCCTCAAATATAATTTTACCTTCATGGGCCTGTCACACTAAAGGAATAAACACTACTCACAGTATGTTCTGGGGGGTTTTAATCCTATAATCTTCAAATAGGAAAATATCTTCAAATGAAAGTGTTATAATTTCCAAGAAAGAACCTTTTAAAGAAGATAGCTACCGCGAAAACAGAGTACCAAACTGAGCCCTCTGCCTGACTAATCAGTTCTGTCCATATTCTCTGGCTAACATCAATTTTTAGAATGTGGTGCCACGTCTTTGGGACACAGTTCTGTTTGCTCCAAGTTTTTGATGGTTTCCTTGTCAAGACCAAGAGAAAATAGGTTCACTATGATTAACTACTCTCCAGAAAGGAGAAAACACTAAGTGTATTAAACATTAAAGTATTTAAACTACTAGTTTTTCAATTACAGCACTCATCCTGTTTCCCAAACAAATTCAGTCTTTGTAAGAGACTGCAGGGAAAATCTGGACCTTTGTAAGGTGATGCTGCTCAAACTCACCAAGCATGAAAGATGCAACCAGAAATGTAAGATCTATGCAAGCAACTGTGCAAACACAGAGGCTTTGTTCCCACATGAAGCTCATTAGAGCACACGCTGAAATCTACTTGCCCAGTACAGATTTTACTACTAAAATGTAGTTTGATAAGAGATATGAAATCAATAGGATAGGCAGAAGAGGAAAGAAACACCACGATCTCTATCTCAAAGAATGTTACAGTGCCCAAATTCTGGAATTTCTGTTCCACATAACTTCTTAGTTTTTCAACATTTCCTTTTGACAGAAATGGAAATAAAATGTCAAAGCTTCCCATGATGTGAAACTTCTAGAAAAATTCACGTCAGAATTATTGGGTATTATCTGGATTTTCATTTCAATAAATCAAAAAGACTCTTCTCACTAAGGCTTTCCATGATAAATTTTCACTATAAAAAATGAACATGATACAGGAAGAATAAAGCACTTCAGCTTTATCACAACACTCCATTAAGAATTTACTTGCAGCAACTATGAGAAGTGACAGTTCCTGGAACCACAGGACTTAATCTGATCTTTCCTTTTCAAAGAGAAAAGTGTTCAGAGGCCTTTAATACAATAATACACTCATATATCAATATTCCCAAACATTCTCAGAAATTTCAAGGACTGATAAGACCTCTAAAAGTATTTTTAGAAGTGTATATTATGACCCACAGAAGAATAATTTGTCTTCCTCTGTTTGTGGTTAGTCTTCCTTGATGCTCCTATTTTTTTCTTTTTTTTTCCTCAAAACCATTGCGCAAGAGCAGCTGCTTCCCTCCAGTCCCACAGAGCCCCAGAGCACAGCACAGCTGGCAGACACCACAGTCCAGGCAGCGGCTTCTGGCTATGCTTTGAGATCCTGTCTATCTTCTGGGAACTTCTCCTGAGACTGTCCAGGGACTCCTGGGAACCCTTTGAGGAACACCAGGGTGCCTGCTGCTGCTGGGAAAGAGGCTCCGACCACCCGGAAACTCTCACAGCAGGAGGAGGCCAGATGCCTGCACAGCCTCAGGGTGAAGAGGGACAGGGTGGCTGGGTCCTCGCTGAGACCTGTAGCCTCATGACCTTCGGCCTCGGCTGCACTGAGGGAGGGATCAGCAGCATCTCTGCTTATCGGGCCAGGAAAGGGAGGCTCGCACTGTGGGCGCCTCCAACCAGGGGCCAGCTGGCTGGGAAGCAGCTTTGCACTGCAGTGACTCACCGTGTGAGTCCTGGCAGGGAACAAGTTGCCCATGAGCCAGCAATGTGCCCCTTGAGGGAAAGAAGGCCACCAGCCTTCTTTGGGCTGCATCAGGCAGAGCGTCACCAGCAGGGACCTCGAGGACCTCGAGAGAGGTGATCCTTCCCCTCCATTCAGTGCTGCTGGAACACACCTGGAATGCTGTGTCCAGAGCTGGGCTCCCCACTACCAGAGAGACATGAACATACTGGAATGAGTGCAGTGAAAGGCCGTGAAGGTGATGAAGGGCTCGAAGCATCCGTCACACAAGGAGAGACAGAGATGGGTCTGTTCAGCCTGGACAGGCACAGACTCTGGGGGATCTCAGCAAAGGATATAAATACCTAATGCTGGGAGTAAAGAAAGCAGAGCCAGACTCTTCCCCGTGGTGACAGGACAAAAGGTAATGGACACAAATTGAAATACACGAAATACCGTTAAACGTAAGAAAAAAGAAATTCACTGTGAGGGTGATCAGATACTGAAGTGGATTGCCTAGAGAGTCTCTAAAGACCCCCTTCCTGGCGGTACTCAAACGCCAGTTGCACATGGCCCTGAGCAACCTTCTCTAGCAGACCCTGCTCTGAGCAAGGTGATTGAACTAGGCAGTCTCCTGAGGTGCCTCCCAGCTTCAGCCATTCTCTTTGACTGATAAAACTACTTTCAGGTTATAATCATGATTTTGTCACAGCAATATTATTGCTTCATAAGCAAGAAATCACATGACAAATCCTTTCTCAGCAAACTTGTTTTACTTAGTTTTCTATCCCTCATCTCCATATGAGTGCTGTCTCATTCTCCGTGTTATCTCCACCCTATTCACTGACAGACAAAATATGTCTGATTTTTCTGAACTGTTGAATTTTAAATGAGATGAAAATAGGATCAAATTTGAATAAAATAGACCATGGCTTCATAAGAAGATTTAAAGTGGTTTTGTAAATTTAAGATAACTACATATTTCCTTCCTTTCATGAAATTCATCTGATATCAGCCTCTCTGTTTGGCCTGATTTTTATTCAGTTGGTATATTCATGATTTTAAGAGAAGAAGAAATTACTAATATTTGCTTATATTTCTGTCCATTTTTTCCTGCTTCTTTATCTTTTCTTGTACATTATATACATTATGGTTAATTTATGTTAAGATATTCTACATTTTAAATATGGTATTAACATCTCTATTTTTATTTATGAGGCTATTGGACGTCCTGCTTTATGCTGGAGGTGAGGAAGTAACACCAAGCAGTGACGCAACTGTCACAGCAGAATGAAAGTCTAAAACAAGGTAAGAAATGACAGAAGAGAAAAATAATCTTCACTGTCAGGAAGCGAGATGAAGTAGAGGGCTTGTGTGACTTTACTTCTCCCCAGCAGTGTACTCTGACTGCAAATTGCAGCTCATACTTTGATTGTTCAGTTTAGACCTCTGCTGCCACTTTTGCAAATATATACCATAAAAGTCATTTTAGGCACAAAAGATGGGCTTACTCCAGAACATGGGAATGGCTGTACTGTGTCTAACAAAATGCCCATCTAGGCAAGGATCCTCATTCTGTTTGCTAGTAATCTTCCACTCTGAGAAAAAGAACAGGATGCTTCATTCTAATACCCTCCTGATTCAGTTCTTATCTAAATTTAGAGATATACAGCAAAGATGTCAACATCTGAGAAAATCACTTTGGGAAGCCCATCATATGGAACATGCATTTGGCGAAATTTGCCTGACCTACTTTAAGCATCATTATGAGAACGAGATGAATCTTGCTCTTACAGTAGTTACTTCTGCTCTACCTGTAGAGGGAATCAAGCGAGTTTAGTTCATACATAAGTGGCTTCGTAAACAGAGACAGGGATTAGTTTCACACAAAATACCTTTGTCAAACTTGGATTTGGGGTTTTAAAATCATGAGGTTTGGGGTAGGGCTCAGACCCATGCTGTGACCCACCACTGATGCAGCTGTACCTCAAGGGAGAAGAAATCTTGCAGTGCTGAGAGGTGTTCAGATAACTGGGAATAGAAACAGTGAAATAGTGACAAGAAACAGAAACAGAAACAGAAACAGTGTTCAGAAGCAGTAAAAGGAGCAGCAATGGGCTAGCAGGCAAAACAAGCAGTTTTTAGGATCAGATAGCGAGCTGAGCAGGAGCCAGGCACTGAGCACCAAGTGCAACATCAGCAGGAAAGAAGGGTTGTGATTTTAGTCACATCAGTGCATCTCAGCTGGAGGAGTACCCCTTTGAGGACCATTGCTGCCATTGCTCCCAGAATGCCAGTCTGTCCCACTTGTAACTCTATCAGCTGTTTTTCCAAGAGGATATCATAACTCTGCTTTGCTTCCCTCAGATAAAGGAGGACCTTTATCCTCCTTAAGGGAAGATGCAAATATTATCTATATGTGAGTACTGTTTTTCCTGAAGCATTCAGAAGGGCAGTTTAGTGTCTAGAATGGAGCATGAGCTGCAGTTACTTTAACTATTTAAAGTAAAAATCTTTAGAAATTGAACATAGACTTTTCTTACTATTTAAACACATTTATACATTTATGCTATTTAAACACAGAAGTCTGTCAGGTCAGGCTGAGACTGACTGATTCTTCCAGCAAGGAAATCATACAAAAGAGCAGCTTCATTCTCTACAGCATCTTTTATACAAAACAAAGCAGTAATACCTTCAAAAGCAAGAGAAAAGGATAGAATTATTTCTCTTAGAGAATCTCAACAAAACAATAATAAATAGCAAAACTAAAGAAGGACAAAAAGCTAAGAAAATAATTCTAAGACTCAAGAGCAAGAACAAACGAGACAACTTTGTTGATTAGTTCAAAACAAGCAAAAACCAAAAAATTCATCCAGACACTCAAGCACAAATGTTTCACTTTAATTTACTTAGCAAAATAGGACCACAGCCTCCAGAATTTTTTCCTTAGTTAATATTTGAAATTCAAATGGCCTTAGGGCAAAATAGACTGTCTAAGATTAAACTACTAAGGATAAAACACCACTTTGTTATCTCAAGAAAATGTAGTGTTGTCAACCTCCTGTGACACATAAAACCTGTTCTTATTTAACCTTATTGGGCATAAACTTATGAATGAGAATATGCAGGAAAATATGTAACTTTAAAGCCTTTCTCACAAGTAAGGCCCTGTCTTTTCAGTGGTCTGTATCTGAGTCTGGAAATGTTGGTAGTCACAAGTCACAGAGAGGCTGTAGATCAAATTTTCATCTGGGGCTTTTTCTTTATCTGGGGTTTTCCGACCACTCTTGCCACTGTTCAACTTTCCAGGCCTAGACCTTTCTTCCTGCTGGGCTCAGGGGGAAAAACACTTCTACATGTTAACTTTGTTATTTGCCAAAACAATAACTTTATTTTTCCTTCCAGCAGTTCTCATCCCACAGTCATCTCTTCTGCTGTCAAACTACTTTACTCTTCAATGACTCTTGAGGTTTGTTTTCACTCAAGAAGGAAAAAAATTCATGGATTTGTTTCCCAGCTTTCATCCTTCTGCAACCCTTTGCTACCCTGTCTCTACTGATTCTCTGGGCAGTGGTGCCACCAAAGGACCACCTAGTGTTTAGCTATGATACTGCTTCTGCTAAACCTGGCTGTAATATTTTTGGGGTTTAATGATGCAGAATCAGGCTCCTGATCTTGTTTGCTTTTCAGAATTAAGTTCCCTGTGCAAAGTCACACTGAAAGTGCTAGCAAAGTGCAGCCTACTGCAGTACTTCTGGAGCAATGAATCTCAGGTGGGAAAAAAAAAAAAAGGATTTGTACATATTTTTTGTGCCATAAGTGTACAAGAGTCTTAATTTTGGAAAATAAAATATTGCACATGGGCTCTATCACCATTTTTAGAATCAAAACAACTTCAAAGACTGTTAAGTTCCTATGCAATGATAATATTTATTGTGGGTTTTCAAGAGAGGCCATGAACAAGTGCTCTGAACTTTAAAAGCAACCACGACAAATTATTTAAAGCAGAGATGTCAAGTGCTTTGACATCCAGGCCACATGGCATTTACAAATAAAGACTGTGAGGCAGAGTGGAATTGCTCCCTTGGGTTGTGTGGTCTTTGTTTCCACGACCTCCTGTGATCTGCTTGTTCAAGTGTACTGTACATTTCCTTTCTGTGTGAAACACTACTATTTCCAGTTCATAGAATGATTTAAAAGGTCACTGTCAATGCACGTTCTAAAATTCACAGGCTTAGTCAGCTTCTCTTGGAATTTTCTGTGGCCTGTGGCATAAGGTTAATGATCTTGAAATGGAGGCATTTGAACAAATATCTTCCAAAGACCGTGCTCTCCACCCGCTCCTAAATAAGGCCAGTTTAAGTTGAACAAGTTCTCCTGACTTTTTTGCCTTGACATGGAGCTTGAAAAATGGCTCCAGTCAACAGTACTCTGTATTTTCCAGGGAATAAAACGTAGGAAAACTGCTGGCCAGAATCTAACATTTTCTTAACAGAGGCCACACTTTTATTTGAAAGATTTGTACCAAACAGGCCTGATACTTGTCTAGTTTCAAACCCAGAATTCCCTTCAGGGGAATACTTGTACATTTTGCTGTCTCTTCACCTCCCACGGATATTTTAACTCATGCACTTAAGAAGCCACTTCACTAAAGAGCACTCGGCCCTAAAACCATCTATATATCAATTTAGCATGTTAAATAAAAGTCAGTACTCAAATAAACAAATCCCCTACCCCAGGCTGCACACAGATTTCCATCCTTTTACCCTAAATATGGGAGGAAGGGCAAGGAGCACTGGCAAAACACTTCATCTTGAAGAACTCTTACCACCTCTTGTCTAAAACCTGGAGCACAGGCAAGATTTCACCAGTTTCATAAACTGCTGTTCATCCTCTGAGCCACAGTCGTGAACGATGTTTGTATTCCCAGGTTTTGGAAAACAAAATGGTACATATTGATGGAGGAGGTTGTAGCTACTCCACCTCATCTCACATTTGCAAGGAGGTAAAGATCATGCATGCAGTCAGACATTGCTTCTGCATGATGCACAGTGACATGTTAAATCACAAAACCCATGCAGCGCAGCTAAGGCAAACTTCTCCAAGCTTTTCTATTCCAACCCTATTTTCTACAGCCACCTGGGAAAATTCAGTGCAGCCACACTGATTATTCTCTATGACCCCACTGGCTCCATAACTTGAACACTTTGGGAAGTATCTGACCTCTCTACTATTAAAACCACAAAGCTGATTAATAAAGGTTTCTGGTTTGCCTTTTGTCTACTTTCAGATAACTTACGAATATTTAATTCTCAAAAAATTACCTAAGAGGTTTCTGAAAGGGGAAATCATTAATTATCCACATTATAAGAATCAGTGGACCAATTTTCCCCCAAAATTTAGTTTTCCATGTGACTTTTCATTTCTATTTTTACTCCAGTTATTTTATGTATGAAACATTCTGTGATCAAATGAAAGGCAGCTCTTCAACTAAAATGTTACAAAGCAGCAGAACTGAGTTTAATTATAGGGATGTATAAGGCCTGTCAATAATGCCTAAATATCAAAGCCTAAATCCCAGTCACACTGAAATACCTCCGAAAAAACATTTAGAAATTCCATGAGGCCAAGATTTTACCTTTTGAGTTGTCTCTATTTGTTATTTATGGAGCACCCAAGATGAATAGCCAAGACAGTGCACTGACTAATTAGAAATAACCACTTAACAAATTAAACAAAAATCATTAAAACCAAAAAGGTGACACTAAAGAGTCTCTAGAAAAATATATGGTCTATATTTCACTGGCTCTTGTTAAAATTTCTAAAGACAAGGCTTGCACTGAACAGAAGCCCTTCTCAGGCCTTTTCCCAAAGTAGTGATATTTTCATAGAGAGGCACTAGCAGCTATTTTCTGTTACATGGGAATTCATTATATCGTACTATAGATTATTATCCTTCCTCATTGAATCTGGAATAAAATCAGAGGACCAGAAATATGATCCACTTAAAGGGGACTTGACAAAAGTAAAATGCTGTGTTTGATAAAAATAAACATGGATGGAGTGGTAGGAACACCACGTCTTTCTTCAGCTTCACATTTAGCTGCAGACTGTGAGCAGAGCGAGATCTGCTGATTCAGCCAGAAGTGACATGCGAAATGAGTCAGAGAGAAATAGGTCAGAGGAAATGCTTATATACAAGAAGTTCTTATGGCTCTTACATTAATACAAAGAAGACATTTTGTGTTGCCCCAAAGATAGGATATTTTGTTTAGAGGTATGGGCATAGTATTAATTTTTTGCTGGGCTACGTCCTTGTCAGGGGGTTACTGTTGACAACAGGGCTCTGAGGAGATAACCTGAAAATATCAACGTGGTTAACTTCAATCTCTATACTCTTCTCCTCACAAATTTTTCATATGTTGAAAACACTGTGGTCTCTATATAACACATAGATTCGAAGAACTACAAGACTTCTGTAGGCTTTTTTCTTTTTTCCCTGAGGAGCAGTTAAATGTTTCCACATGCACAGAGTGTTTTTAATACCAGTGCAGGAGTTTTACTCAACAGCTACGTGGAGTAATTGCTCCACAACTTATTCTGGGTGATTCTGAAGTGACACCTGGACTCAAGGTGGGTAAAATTGTATCAAATGAAAAAGGCGAAGACTGACTAGAAAACCATCTCAAAAGATGAAAAATTAGAACTTGCACCAAGCCTGTCCAAGTTCAAGAAGTGTTTGGATGATGCTCTCATGGTGTGATTCTTGTCCTGTGAAGGGGCAGGAGTTGGACTTTGATGATTCTTGTGAGTACTTTTCAACTCAGGATATTCTATGATTCTATGATTTTTATAAAAACACATACAGCATCCTTGTCCATTGCTCTCTTAATAGAAGATAAAACAATTTCAACAAGTTATCCTTTCTCTCCCCCAACAGCATTGCCTCTGCAAGAAGAAGACATTGATATGGTAATTCAAAGAGGTCAAACAAGACTTCAGACAATGCAAGTCTCACACATTCAGACTTCAGAAGGGTAGAATCAACAAAATAAAAACACAGAATGTGAAACTAGATTCTAGAAAATAACTGAATTTGTACTTCAAACTGCCTCACTACATGAATGGTATCCTGAAAGTGGAATGTATGTCCCAGAATTAACCACGAAATTTTCAAAGACTGCTTTTTGACAAAAAAAACCCACTTCATTTTAGCCCTGAATTTTAAAAAAAGAAAAAAAGAAAATAGTATTATGTTTTTCTTCTGTCACCTAGTAATTTAATAATTTTTACAGTGACTCAGTTTCCATATCATGAATACTGCTTTTAAGTCACATAATTTTCATAAAAAATCTAATATATTCTAAGCTAAAAAAGTTAATGTTTCAGAAGAAGTGTTATATTCAAAGCAAAAGTTTCTACTGTGCAAAACAGACTACATTTTTAAACCTCAGTCATGAAAACACTGAGAATTTTAAGGATCATTTCAGACAGATTACAATTTTCTTCAAAATTTGCTGTAAGGCAGAAAAGCGATTTCTGCCCCATTTTCACTATGTAATCTGAATTACATTATTCATGCTGCATTTCTGCAATTACTCTACTAACAGCAGGATCCTGATTTTCCTTTCATACTACTTTGTGTAACAGATGATTTGCAAGTGTGCACTTAATGGATCTGGTTTGTTTTCATTTCCATTTCTGTAAATGTGACCATCAGTGTCTGGGGAGATATTTAATTCACTACTACAAGCAAGGCCAAAATCAGATTTTCTTCCAAGTCATGTTGTAACAAGTTACATCAAATAGTTTTAGCAAACATTTTCTAAATCACAGTAAATAGTTTAAATGTGCTTTATCAATATTATGCATTTGAAATTAGAGCAGATGGCTGCAGTCAACACCTTAGTGAAAAACTCAGTATTTTAGGTCTGTTCAGGTTCTCATCAACAAGCATCTTGTTTTATTTAACGTTATCTGAAGTTTCACATTTGAATTTAAGTTCAAGCTAACTTAAGGCTTTATCAGTGTTAGACTGACCAGTAGGGAGTAAGTTGAAACTAGTTTAAAAAAATTTTCTCCAAAACCTTAAATAGAGTCTCTTTAAACTTTGTATCAATCACATTGGAATAAATCAGATGTTTTAGTTTGGACAACCTTTATTTCTGGTTCTACACATGAACCGTAAAAGGCACTGGATTCAGTTCTCATGTCACTGTTTTTTTTTCTTCCTATAATGAAATTACTGATTAAATTTATATGACAAACTCAGCTCTGGCTTTTGAATCTTGTTATGAAACCTATTTGGGGAGGGATTTTTGCTATTTTTCAGAAAAAAAGAGGAGAGAATTACGTTCTACCCACTCTCCAGCTGGAGAAATATAAGATATTTGTAAATCTGTTGTCTTTAATTGTCTGATTTACAAGTTCAGTGCCTGAGAAGAAAACTGGACCAGAAGAATATTGAAGAGGTTGTAGCACACAGGCTTGTTGTTGTTTTAAGATTTTATAGCTTGCACAATAGTTTCTTCTTTCCTTGAAACGGTAAACAACCAATGTAGTCAAATCCTTCAGAAATTTCAAAAAACCCTGTAAATTGGTTACTGTAGAATAACCAGCTCTCAGAAAAAATGTATATTGTTATAATGATCACCCTTCTATTGAAACTATATTTTTAGGCTTTTACCAAAACGAATGTGTCCCTAAGTACACATTCAAGCAAGGACATTGCAATTTGAAAGTGCTAAGTTAGTAGTAAGTGTACAGAATGATTTCGTGTAATAACTGAACATGTGGCATTACTAATTTTAATATGTTGAATATTGTCTGATATTTCTACTGCATGATTCAGCAGAGACAAAAGAACATGTGCTGCAGACACACTGGAAAGTGAGTGGTCTGCCCAAGGAGTTTTAACAGAAGTACGCACAAAACACCTGACTTGGAAATGCAAAACAGAAAACTTCCAGTTCCCACCTTAAAAACCCTCTGAAAGACAAGCATATTTTCTAACCTTCTAGCTGCTGAAGAAAAAGAGCATCAGCAAAGGTCCATCACTCAGTTTTTGTTTTGCTTTCTTTTATGAAGACTGACCCTTTCTCTAGTTTCTTTAAGAAAAATATGTGGGCGCTTATTTCCAGAGAAGGTCTTGTCCTTCTGTTCTCAGGCAGGCAGAGGCTCTCAGGCTGAGCACAGCTGAATGTTGCTTTCAGTTCTCTCCCTGGAGGGCATGGAGACTTGGGTAGCTGCAGACACTGGATCCTAAAAAGCAGTGGAATGGAAGTGGGTTGGATCCAAGGACTCAATGTGCACAGTAGATGCACGGTGAGAGGTTTAACTTTAGACTAGAGCTAGTCTGTCCCCGGGAATTTAACACCGCTTGGAAGGCAGAGGGCACTGGAGAGCATCTTAAACCATATCTACGAGTTTAAGTTTCTCCAGAAAGTATTGAGGCTGTGTGCTGAGAGACAACATGACCCAATGCACAGTAAGTGTGCTAAGACTGGGATTCATTTCTGAAGTGTACTCCTAACCTAAATTAAGGTGCTAGCATGGGTGCATTCAAAGGTCCCTCACTCTCCTGCACTGGAGAGAGCCTTGGCACTGAGTGAAACATTACTAATTCAAAGACAGAGTCCACCAGCACAGAATTAGCTGCATTTGGGGATCAGAAGTCTGGTAAGAGTCAGCTCACAGAAGTTTACCAAAACCAAGTTGGTTTTGTCTTTTTGATTTGCACTTGTCAAAGTGACCCAGTGCGTTTTATCAGTTTGCCACACCAGCGAGCCACAGCGATTACTTGACCTCATATGCTGAGAAACAGGGATGTAGTCTTTATAGGCCAGGCACAGTCCATTTGGCAGAAGCACGATGAGATCAACAAAAAAAATTCAGCTCAGTGGTTCTCAAAATCTTTTCGTGTTCTACATCACCATGCAGTTAATGAGCACTTGAAACAATACACTGACTGTGTCCTACATTTTCTCTTTCCTGCATTACCTTTACTTTGAAAGCCACTTTCCAAGCAGTGATCACCAGCAAAGTACATCACCTGTTATTAGCATTCAGAAATTAAATCATTCTCTGATGACTCAGTTGGCTGGAAAAGCAGCTTTTACTTTCCTACTGCACCATCAAACGCACTAAACTTCCAGAAAGGATACAGGACTCACTCTTCTACGTTTTTCTGCTGCTGACTGTCAACTGGGACTTGCAAGTGCTCAGTTCATCAGATAATTTTGGCTTCTCAGGAACTTTAAAATAAAAATCTTTTAATAAATTATACAGTGCCTCCTCTCTAAAAAGAAACAGAAAGTGGAATGTCCCAGCTACAACGTCAAAACACAGAAGTTAAAGAAGAAGGACAGGAGCACTGCCTGGAGGACTGATCAGTCGAGGTCCAGCTATAGGTTTGCTGTTCCCAGGGAGCACTTACTATATAGCAAAGATAAGGTGAAGTTTGCTTTTGCAGCAGACCCTTCTCAATGAACACATGACACTGAGCAATAATGCCAGAAGTAGTTTGGTTGATGTTTTACAGAGGATACGACAGCTCACTAGACTTGTCTAACCTTGAATGGTTTAAGATTATCATAAGGAATTTTTAACACTTCCAACCAAAAGTACAGAGACAACAATTTTTGCCAAAATGCATTTTTATTATTTGCCTATTGTTTATAGTGAATATATGTACATACCTAGAAATTAGACATTGCTGGGATGGGAGACTGATAAATCAAACTTCAAAACAAAATACACATTGAAACTCAAGCCACATAGCCCATGCTGGTGGCTATGGCCCCTAATGGTCTTAGTTACCCAGTGTGGGCAATCAATGAGAGCTCTTTAACGTGGGAATTTGGACCTGACACAGGCCTTTTCTTTCTCCCCTGCTATCACCCACAAATCTGAGATCTCCTTTCATAAGTGTTTCCAGTCTGTATATGGTTCTGAACTCTTTATCTGGGTTCCTGAATTACAGGTGGATGACACTTAGGTGGGGTTATTTTCCAGGCTGTAGCAGGTATCTTACTACATCACGTGGCTGTTTTCCTTTCTTGCCTGGCTGCATCTTCTTGTTTCAGAGCAAGACCAGCTCCTAGCCAACAGGTGACCATCAGCAAGTTGGTCACAGTTCTCGGACCTCAATTTTCAACCTGCACCCATATGTTCAAGGTGTTCACTGTTATCTCATGCTTCAGTTTCTCATCCTAACAGGGGATAACTGGTACCAAGCTCCAGTTCACACAGCAAGCTCACACAGCAAGTTGGTATAAGCCCTGACTGAAGCTTGTGTTGTTTGCACAAGGAGCTTTTAGCGTAAGGTACATCATGAGGCACATGTCCTGCTACTGGCAACAACAGTAGTATTTGTACTGGAACACTGTGCACAAAAATGCTTATAGATTTGTTCCAGTTATGCTATATTAGTGTGTTTACATCCAAGTTCAAAGTAAACTAATATTAATTAAATCCTTCTTAGCCTGTTGCTGTCTTACAGGTATCAAAGGTCTGTGCTTGGGCTTCTTCACTATCAAAGTTGAAACATGGATAACCAGCAGGTCCTATCCTGCAGTTTTCTGTGGTCTCAGTGGGTGTTTCTGCAGCGAAACAGCTCATTATTAGTTAAAAATTAAACACTTATGCCTATTAGCTGGAGAAGAAAGAGAGATGTTTGTGAAGTACAAGTAGCCTTGCTGACAGTATCCAAAGTAATAAGAAAATGGGCTTCAGGCAGCAGATGCCTTCAGCAGACCTGCAGTCCAGGGAGGAGGGGTCATGTAAGATACCATGTGAAACAGCCACTGTTTGTGCTGATGCAATTTTCTTTTTTTGCAACAAATCCAATTTGTTTTTAAACATACTTACCTCTTGTTATTATCAAATAACAACAATTTGCCTTGAAGCATTAGGATTTCCTTGAGAAGGAACAATTAAAGTAATTTTATAGTCTTCCCAGGTCTTTAAATCCCTAATTAATGATGACAGTGAATGCTACTGTGCTTGCTCATTTGTTTGCTGGCTTACTGCGAGGACTGCGAGATCATGAGTTTAAAATTTTTCCACTAGGACTTAATCCCTGTTCCAGGGAAATGGCACTGGTTCATGTGTCACTGACTGAAGATGGAGTGATAAATTTTTCTCACCCTTTCTCACCCCAGTGAGCCAGGAAAGTTACAAGAGACATTCTGGTGCTTTTTCTTGCTGTAATGTATGGGGGAGAGCGGGCAGAGATGCAGGATGAAGCTTTTCCATATACTTCGCGTGCAGGAGGATGCACACTACATTAAACACTGTGTTTGCACTCTTGGACTGCCTCTGTGGATCTGAAAGGGTATTTAAGGCTTTCTGTGCAATGCTGAAAATGTAGAGAACTAATTAAACTGACAAAAAGCAACACTAAATTAAGTAACTGAATCAGTACTTAGACAAGCAATTCCACCAGCGATATGAAGTGTGCAAGGCAGCACTTATTTTATGTAGTTAAGAGCTATTATTTTAAAATAAAGATACTGGACTAATGAGGTACTGTGTACCTTTAGTAATTCAATGTAACATTTTAACCTCTTTTCCATTCACTTCCATATCTTTGATAATTCTTTCCCTAGAAGTATGTTCTCAAGTCTGGATACACTTGATGTCAGAGTGGTAAGATGGCAGATACCTAACCAACAAGCCAAACAGGCAGACTCTATCTTGAATTTGTATCTTAGGTACAGGAAGAAAAAAAATATTGACGACTTAGGAATCAAAAAGATAGTAAGTAGAAATGGAAAGTGTATAAATTTTTTTTCTAAATGGCTGTTTTTGAAAGAAACTTATGATTGAAGAAACCAGGCAGTACAGCAATAAAGAAAGAGAGAAAAGGGAAAAAGGGTTTCCTGAAGAATGACAATAAATAATCTCAGCTTGTTCCCACAATAACTGCATTACCTGAATGTAGAGTTACAAAGTTGAGCTTGGAGACAAAGCCAAGTTGCTTAGAGAGAATGAGAAAAAAATCAAAATTACTGCACCTGAGGTTGAAACAAATTTCGGCATTTGCTTGATGGATTTTTACCTGCATAAATGTGGTCATCTTTATTCCAGCATGCTGAAGGAGCATGAAACTACAAGTCTGACAGCAAGGACTGAGCAGAGGTAGTAACAAATTTACTCCTTATCCTCAAGAAAAGTGGTGGGAGGACGTCCAAGCAATGGGGCAACAATAGGCCTCATCAGAGATGTGCAGTCTCCACCACCATGCTAAGTGCTGTGGAAAAGGGCTGCAGAGGAGCAGTGCTGGCCACAAAACGTGTCCTAACACCCATCAGCAACTTTGTGCTGGGACTTGGCATAGTTTGGCTCATCCCAACCGGGTGTATAAAGTTCTGGACCTTCGATCATGAAGGTGATGCTGAAGTCTTTCTCCCCGCCTCTTAACAAGCTGTGTCAGCAGCATAGTGGCTCTCTGCACTTATGTGAATCCTGTTAGCAAGGGCAACATCCTCAGCTTAAGCTGGAACCTGGCAATGACTCCACCACAGGTAAAGCAGCCTTTCTGCACCAAAAGGAAGAGTGATGAAGAACTGAATCTACCCAAGGAACAGTGACAAGGAACAGAATCTGTTGGGCTCTGATCACTTGCTCGGAGGGTCTGCTGATCATGACTCATCTGAAGACATTTGTCTCCCAGCTCTTCCCTCCCCCAGCCATAGCTTGCAGCCCCATTAGCTGAGCTGAGATAGCTGTTTGGCAGAGCAGTTCTGAAAAGGGGTCACTGAAACAAGCTGACTCACATTGCTACTGAGAGCAATGCAAAAATCCTGGAGATTGAAAACAGTAGAGATCAAATGCAGAATTATATGGGGATGAAAACTCCCTAGGAGCCATCCCTTCTAAATCTGTTGAGACTTTTTCCTTGGAGAGTCAGCAGTGAGAGAAAAGATGAAAACCAGGATCCCACCTCTCTCTGGGGAATTCCCATCTGCCAGACCTGGGAGCTAAGCTTTCTCTTCTGTGTTACATCAGACTCTGATCCCTTGAATCTTTCCTTCCTCTCTGAACAGTGGTCCAGCCATTTCAAACCCAGGCATTTCATCAAAGGATTGAAGGGCAAGCAGCAGCAAGGCCAGATGTTCCTTGGGACATCAGGATTTCATCAGAATATTGTTCTACACAACGACGTTACGAGGAATGTGAATAAATCATAGCAGGAGATAGCACACATCCTCATGATCTTCAGTGTGATCTTCATTATCTAACAGACACTAGATTTGTATCACTGGTGCACATGTACACTGAGGGTTCATTTCTAGTTCTAATTGTCTGCAGTGGACTTCTACATTATGTCAGTATTGTTCAAACATTTACACTAGAGATTTTTCCCACAACATCCAACATTTCCTGTTTGAATTCCATCAGCCTTAAATCCTGAGAAACTCCTTAAATAGCTTGTAGTGGGTGACACGAGCTCATAGTTTTATTTCAATGAGAAAATATGCATATCTAGTGAGGACCATCTACTCATGCAATATAAAACACTGGGGCAAAAAAGTTCCAATTTAGCATTAATACAAAACAAAGTGAGTCATGCTAAGAAATTTCATGTCTTTTTCATTGTGATGCAAAATGTGTAGTTTCATATTGTTATTCCAATATGTCGAAATCTAAGATCAGATTTCTACATCCACTCTCTGTTAGCTATAAGAATTCAAGATCTGTGGGTAGTATGGAGCAAGGTTTTATTTCTTTTTCTTTTTGATTCCAATTGAAAAGTAATTTATAGTTTTTAAGCTTTCTTTCCTTTATGCATAAAATTAATAATTGTTTCTGTGCTAGTGTCTGCCTATAGCATCACCAAACAAATGGAAAGCAGGATCCCAACTTGACAGTCAATCACACCAACCTTACATCAATGTGTCTTTGAAATCCATTATGTGACACCACTGTAAAATCAGGATCAGCTTCTCTCAGTTCATATGCTGAAAGTTAATGACAAAAATAGAAAATCATAGAAGTGGTCAACCAAATTCCTATCACTAGGTCTGTGCTATGGAGACAAATGGTGCCACCAGCACCTGTCAAAAGTGATTAACTTCTATGATATTGTCTTCTCAGTAGTGAATTCAGCACTATGATCTCTGGCCTGATTCACCACTGCTCAGACTATGTTGAAATCACAACAGCAGAGGTTGTTTTAACAAAGATAGCAGTGGCCAGGCAAGCCAGCCCCCCACGCACCCACTGGTATCAGACACTGGGCAAAAGTTTCAGTAGAGCTGAAGAGTGATGGGAAAATGTGACAGGCATGTGTTCAGCAATGCTGCAGTTTGCCTGAAGAGGACCATTGCCCCTGCAAGAGCAAAAGGGAGTAGAAAGTAAGTCATTTAGTCAAATATGAAATGATAGTCCTAAGTTCAGCTGCAGTTAAGGTACACTGATGTGCCAACAAGGGAGAGATGCTGTCACCTGAAAAAAAGGAAAAGTGTGCTGTGTGTAGTGAAAACATAGCAAAATTTCTCACAATCCTTGGCATATGCCCTGTCCCTCTCTTTCCTTCCTTCCTTCCAGGGCCTTTTCCCTACCTTCATATTTGGCATTTCATCCTCTTAAGGAAAAATTGCTGTCTGTTTTTTAAGCCTCACAAGTGGTGTCATTTACATGTGGCTCACTTAGCTTTTGTTTTACATACTTTTGTCCTCTTCTGGGTAGAGCTGTCCACCCAGGCAGATGTTTGCACTGCTCCAAG
Organism: Cnemophilus loriae; assembly: GCA_013397755.1. Lineage (NCBI taxonomy): Eukaryota > Metazoa > Chordata > Aves > Passeriformes > Corvidae > Cnemophilus > Cnemophilus loriae. The sequence goes on from VZTF01001983.1 coordinate 4,526,876, forward strand.
GCTACACTGGGAGGGTCTCCTGGCTGGTCTTTGCAGCACACACGTTTTTGGCAAGTCAGTAGAAAATATTTTTCAAATGGTGCAATTCACTCATTCTTCATTCTTTATTTTACCCAATTTTCCTGTCCTCTGACTAAAGTCTATTAAATGGCAACAGTATGTCAGATGCAAAGAAGCCACAACAGCAACGAGTATGACTGTCTATGGTATCTTACCTAGGACAGTCCTACTAATGCCACAGACAGTGACATCATAACAAGATCTGAGGCTTTACAGTGTTGTCATGCTCTTAACTCATATGCAGTTAGACAGTTCTGCTAAACAACACATCCTGTTCTGCAGTGTTTGTTTCTATCTCATCTTTGAACTCACATGATTTTTATCTGTCTAGACCTCTGCCATTTTCCCAAGTCTTCTTCCTCTTTTTTCTCTCTCTGTCCTCTGAAAAATTTTAAACCCATTGGTCAACTTCTGTCAAATTCAACTGCAGTAAGAATCTCAAAGTTATAGCAAGTTTAAGCAGCCAGAGAAATAAATTCTAAGAAAATGCTCATTTCTACAAAAATAAGTTCTATTCTGAACTAATTCTAATATATTAGGGCTTCATAGAGCTAACTATAACTCCCATTTCCCTCTGTTGAGGGAATGGCTACAGGCTCAGTTCCTCTTAGAAACCTGAGGATTAACACAGGGGCTCAACAATTTAGCATCAGTTCCAGGATTCAGGGAAGGACCTTTTTGTTTAAATCTAAGTGTATAAGCCAAAATCTGAAAGTAAGATGAATAAAGAACCTGGATCCAATAAAATTGTGTGAGACTCCTCTTCTTTGCAGTAAATTTAGTTATAAGGATCCAGTGATAAAGGCATGACAGCATATCTGGAAAACAAAACTCCTGAGTTCTTATTGCTACCAAAATGACACCTTATGACATGGTAGGTAAGGACCATAGTCAAACTCTTCACTGTCTTGATTACTCGATTTCTAGTTGTTTGACTCTAGCTGGCTTGATGACCTTCATGGACATCCAGTAGACGATATTCAGATCAGAGATCTAAAAGAAATTTAAGCCTTCTAAATCCACATGTTTCTGTTTTGCTGTGGTTCAACTTCATAGTTGGTAAACTGTAGACAAAAACACTCCTCTGTTTTTGTAAGGAAGAACTTACAAAAACCTGCAAGGCATTCAGATGTCACCTTAGTGAGGAGGGACATATAAACACCTATAAGACACAATTTGTATTCCCAGTGTCAACACTAACTTTGTTTGATCCACTGTTTTGTGCTTCTGCATTAAAATCTCCCACCCTTCCCCAAGAAAGGAAAAAAGCCCAATTCTTAAAAAACAAAGCTAGAAACCAAGTGCTAGTGTATTTGTTGTCATAACATCAGAATTTTTCTGGTTTTGACGGAAACCTTGCTGTCAACTTATAGAATCATAGAATCACTAAGGTTGGAAAGGACCTCCAAGATCATCAAGTCCAACCTTCAACTGAATACCATTGTGCCCACTAAGCCACATTGCAAAATTCCATGTCTACCTTTTTTTTAAAATTTCCAGGGATGGTGACTCCACCACTTCCCTTGGCAGCCGGTAACAATGCTTAATCACTCTTTCAGTGAAGAAATTTTTTGTAATATCCAACCTGAACCTCCTTTAGTAACACTTGAAGCCATTTCCCCTCCTTATAGCATATCTGTATAGTATAGCCTCTCTATATTTGCATATATATCTATATATTTATAAATATTTCTGTTTTCAAGAGCTGAAAAGTGTTACAGTTTACTGTACAGAACAGTTTACTCAGTTTAACCTCATTGGTAATATAGTCTTAGGGAATAACAAGATGCAGATATAAATAAAATAAAGACTTCCTTCTGGAGCAATTTTTTCCTAGAAACTGAACCACCATCCAACATTTACTCAGGAGGAATCAAAGACATCTGTTAAGAACAACTATTTTTGTGTTGCTTCCAGCCTTATGTGTGCTAGCGTTCTGAGTGGAAACAGGAGAAAGCATAAATAAACCATAAAGTAATTAATTGCAAATCAGAGTAGGCATTATTATACAGAGTTAGAAATTACCCAGTTTACTGAGAATCAGTCTTCATAAAATTGCACTACTGCTGCTTTTGTAAGGAAGGGAATGATGTTCTATAATACTAATTCAGTATATTCAGGAACTACTTAGCAAGAAATAGGGCCTCATTAAGGCACTGACCACATTTGTAAGTGCAGCTCTTTTTGTAATTATGATGAAAGAGGGTACTGATCAATCCAATATTGTTGATTGGTTAAGCAAAATTTATAGAAGTGTGAGATCACCAGAATTACCCAAGAGAAGTATTTGGCACATGAACCTGATGAAGATGAACTTGTAAAAGTAAAAAGCAAGACAACATTTGAGCAAACACAATGGATATTGATGGAGAGAAAATTAAATTTTATTAGAGCACAAAAAAGTTCTGAAGACATTACTAGTAATCAAATCCTACATTTCAGGAGGTCCAGTAAATCTTTTGCAAATCTTTGGCAACTTAGCCAGTAGCATTAAAAGAACACCAGGACTTGATCCTTCCTCTCCATTTTCTTAAGATTTAAAAGAACCTCTTTTTTAACCTCCTTTCACAGTAAGATTAACTAAGCAAAGGCTAGGATCCCATAAATATTGTTGATTCTCTTTTATTATTCGCAGTATAGGAAAACTGTGACAGCAAAACTAACTACTATGAACTTAAATGGCTGTAAACCCAATAAGGTTCAGAGTCATGCCCTGTATATTTCCATGCTGCATGTTACCAAACCATTACAGTAGGAGATCCATCCAGTGTAGCATATCGTCAGATGCTACCTCCACATAGTTCACAGTACAATTTTAGGCAAGGCAAAAGCTAGGTATGTAACATCTATTTTACTTAGAGCTGTCTCATTAAACATCTTGTTGTTCTAAATATGCTGCTGATGTATTTACTGGGGAGCTGGTACTGTGTCTTTACAAACACTGGCTTAGATTCTTACATAAGGAATTGGTATTTCATTTTTGGTTGGGCCAATTCAGCTGACCAAGCACCAAATTCAGGTCTACATGTATGTTTATCACTGCTCTTCCTGTAAGAAAGTTGCCAGGCTGAGTGAAACCAATCACAAGGGATGCAACCAGGAGTTAAATATTGTCTGTCCTCACTGAGTATCACCTAGGTTGAACTATTCTGCTGCAATAGAAAAGTAATCAAATTACATAGCAACTTGTTCATGAAACTGTTTGAATGTCAATGTTCCCACAGAGTTAATCATCATGGATCTGATAATTATCTGTGCTCCTGTTATAGGTAGTAATGATGTGAGGCCCTAAGTAACTTGCAGCCACAAGAACCTGGAGAGCTACTGTCTCTGGATGTGTCCCACAGTGTTCTCTGTGGTCTCATAGATGTTTAGTGATGCTTATTACTGACTACAGAAACTTGAGTTTCTGATGATAGAATAAAGTGCCTGATCCTACACTGAGATTGGAAGGGGTAAATATTTGCATCCCTGTATCAATTTACCGCTATGAGCAGGATTAAGGACCTGCACAGGTGGATCCTTTTGCAGGTTCCAGATACAATGAGATGGACTTTCTCAAACGTTATTAAAGCAACTAGTCAGTAGCATCGTTCCTCGACTGAATATATGTGTATTTGCAGTCCATCTGTGTTACACATTGTTATCATGAGGCTGAAGCATAAACTGGTTTTCTAGATTAAGTTTAGGAGCCACCGTCTGCCTTACTTATCTACATCCCTGTTGACAGCTGTATGTTTTGCTGAGATTCTGTTTCTCCTTACAAAGAACAGCTTATTTTGGTAAAATTTTAAATGAAGCCTCTTTCTTCTACAACTACCACATCCCAGCTCATCTTATGAATGTACTCATTACTAGTGTTTGTTTGGAAGCTGCAAGGCTACCATAGCCTCATTGCAAAACTTGGCTTAGAGGACTTCATGTTCCTCCCATCTTCTGCAGAAAACCCCTTGACATTCAACATTTTTGTGGCAAATATTGTCTTCGATGAAGCAGGGTCCAGTATGAATAAATAAATAATCTGTCAGAAAATTTTTTGGGATATTTACTATAATCTTTCTTATTCTTCCTCATTTTACTTTTTTCATTTCTTCCAGAATTTTGAATTTTGTTCACTTCACCCTACTAACTTCTTCCTACTTGTCTAGTCTAGGCCCTGTTGTCTAATGCACCGTACTTCTGGATTTTCTGTGTGGGAATAGTGATCACCTGCTTTTCCAGGCACAGAAACCCACAGCAGCCTCATGTGGAGAATCACAATCATTACCATTATACCTGCCATACACAGCAGATATTTAAAACAGGGCAATCTCTTGGGTGACCAAGTTCAAGCTGAAACAGAAGCTTTAATGAAATATGAAATGTTGCCTTTGGGTACATCATCAAATTTAATCATGCACTTAGTGGAAATTGTGCACTTGGTCTGTCTCAGGCTGGGAACTGCAGCATTTATGGAGCTCTCCAATCACTTGTTTCATCCCCTGAAAAGCAGCTCCATTCAGAACACGAAGTATGAGCTAGTCATTTACAGTTCAAAGCACAATTAAAGCACCCAAATCAGAGGTGGGTTTCCAAGCTGTGACTGTCAGTCAGTCTCACACGAGAGAACGTGAAATACTCAAGTCTTCACCCTTTTCTCCTTGAGGTTCAACAACCCTTCCTCCTGGCTGGTATAGATATACTCTAGAGAGGAGATTCCCTCTCTAAAATCACAGGCGGGAGCAAGTGCCAAGGCTGGGCCAGGAATGCACAGAAAGAGCCCCTCCCGTTTCTAAGAGTTTGACTCAGGCACTGTAGATGCTGAGTGAGGAAAAGTAAAGCTGGCCTCACAGATCAGCTCAGTGACTGCCCTTGATTTATTCCTGTACTTGCCTCTGACAATCTGATTATGCATAACTAACGTTAAGATTTTCACGAGTGGTAACTAAACTGCATGTTTCTTATTTTCGGGATACCTGACAAGCTGCCCCAGGCTCTTTTTTTCTGAAGCACCAAGCATTTCCATCTGTGTTATATAATAAAAACTATTTTGAAAAGGCTTAGTCTTTAGTAGACATCTCCGTGTGTCTCAGTCCCCAAGATGTGCAATGAGGATAAAAACAACGCTTCTAACAGTATTTTTGTGAAACTAAATTAGTATGTCAGAAAGCCTTAAATTTCACATGATGATTGCAATGGAACCAGCACAAGGGAATTATTAGTTTTATTTTCAGAGAAGTGTACAGTAAATAAACAACAAGGCCATAGCTTGATCAATTAATATAAGACAAAACAGTGATCAGTGTAACACAGTCAGCACATCTGGTCCACTGTATGAGGCAGTGTACATCTGCAAAGAGAATATGCTGTCACGAAATATTTAGTCATGCACATGTATTTTCAAGTGACTTGCTCCACATCTTTCCCACTCTGGTCATTTGATGAAAATATCTATATAGACACTCATGCAGAACCATGTAGAGAATTGTGTACCTATACACATACACAGTCATCTACACATATATATAGGAACACGTCACAAAATCTTTGCATTTTTACTTTTAGCATTAAAATCCACCACTGCTTTTCCTGTCCTATAACACTGGCATTAGTATACCAAAGGCTTCCTCTGCTGGATCTCCTGTACATGCAGTTGCATTTCTTTTATTTTTCTTTTTTTTTTTTCTGTAACATTTTTATACTCAAACTATTGTGAGGTGAAAAATGAACCTCACAATTTTCTTGTTTAATGACACACACTGTATTGAGATGATATTTTATTAAATGTGCTGTTATAAACAAAGATGAATTATATGTATTTATGTATCAATTTTATTTTAAATGCAATAAAAATTAAATTTAATTTTTAAGCTTCTTTTCTTCAGGGACCTGCTGTCTTAATTTCACTAATCCTTCTGTTGATGGTGCTTTATTTGTTTGAATTAGGAATGACTCACATAAGGTACAAGTATCTTCAAACTATCACTGGTATTTTGACAAATCAGTGTTAGTTGGGAAGTCAAGATTCTCTGTTCACATGATCCTTCTGCGTGGGAGTTCTGGGATTCAATGACAGATTTTGTTCAAGTAAATGAATGAACATACAAAAACTTTGTCACAGTAGGTATAAAATTGGTGGACAGGGGAGGATAATCCCTCAGGAGAAAACAACAGCAGTGGGAAACTCTCCCATTTATGCAAAGACAAATGAGAGCTCGTGAAGAATATTTTCCCAGCCTCAATAACTTTCAAAGTCACAACCTGTTTGTATCAGAAAAGCATAACAGGATATCATGTAACTCGGAGTGTCCATAACTGACGCTACCATACGGCTTAACCAATTTGGTTCTCTCTTTTCGGAAGTTCTGTGAACATTTTGGTTTAGAAATCAAAACACCCTGCATCTATCTAACCAAAGCTACAAAAAAAAAAATTACATCTCCTGCCTTTTTCCATGCATCTATTGGCATCCTTTTCATTTGTGCAACAGATTAGATTATGAAGGTGAAGTCAGAAACTTCTTGACCTCACCTTCATAATTCGTCAAGGACAGTGCTGCCTTCAGTCTAGTCTTCAGTTCTGCTTCATCCTCCACCTCTCTCCATCTCTACCTTCTGCTCAGTCCTCGCCTTGATACTTCTGCACCTTCTTTTGTCCTTTGTATCTGTTTTCAGTCAACCCATGGAACAGATTCCTAGCCCCTCTCCATTAGGTAATTTTCTGTATCTCCATACCAACTCCTTAAAATTTCACTGTCTTGCTTTCATGACTCACCTTGGACTTCCAGGTTAATGATAATACCCTTATGATGTTATGGCTTCTATTTGTCCAAATGAGATTATCATCAGCTCAAAGCAGGGATTTCTCCAACATTATCTAGAATTAGCCAGTTTCTGTACTAGTAACTCTGACAGGATACAGAAGAGTACCTGAGTAGTGAATGGGGGGAGCAGGACAATAACCTTGTTAGGTAAATCTCACTGGCATAAAACTACATGTTTCACCTGTGACTTGTTTCTCCAGATAGCACTTCCATCCTCTCCCTTTCACAGGAACTGGCTTTGATGGACAGGCTGAGATTAGAAACAAACTAGAAAGACTTAACTAAACAGCAAAGGCAAGAAGCAGAGCTAAATAAAAGCAGGAGATTATTTTCCTGGTATGGATCAGATGGTTTCAACATTTGTCAGAGCACTGAGGAGGGAGAGAGCTGAAGAGAGCTCAGCCAGGGACAGGGATGTGCTAGGTGTCCAGTGAATACATTTAGTTTCATGCCAATGTAAACATTTTAAGGGAGTATGACATATGTGAGAAAGCAGAGTTCCCTGACCCTGTCTAAAACAAATGGCCATCAGTTTTTCTTCTTTCCCCTGCTACAGATATCTCCGTGCCAAGCTGTGACAAATCTTATTCTGCCCAATTCATCCTTTCCTCCCCAGATCCCCTTCCACAGGAAATGGTGGGTGTGGGAGGCATGTGGAATCAAATTAGTTTAGAAAGCAAGTGCAAAGTCAGCATTTGAGAATATCCTGTTGGGGGAAGCTATGTCTGCAGCAGGGGCTGGCAAGGCAGGGAGGAGTGCTGCCCCCTTGAGACTCCACGCCCAGGACTGCCAGGGGACAGGAACACACAGAGATGGTGCTTGGCACCAAGCAGAGGGCACCTATGAGGCGCAGAGCTTTTATTTGGTCTCAGCTCTCAGCTGATTGCTCCTGGGCAACAGCTGATTCCTTGGAGTAAAATAGTAGCTGCAGGGCCTTGTCACTACTGCTGTGCTTTTGTGGGGTCCCACTCCACATGTCAAAGGGGATTTTTAGATCTCTTGTGGGGTCCTAGACCTCCGGTTACATTGAGCTTCCAAAGAGCAACCGAAGAACACAGATGAAAAATCAGCAAATAAATAGATAACAATATAGCAAATAAGCTTCCAAAAGCTTCTAAACCCAGTATTTTTCAATAGAAAACTGTTGGCCAGAGAAATTTCTAAAACTTCTTCAGCTCCACTAAATTTATTTATTTATGATTCACCAGCAATAAAAGAAAATTTTTAAATATTCTAAGAACCATGTACAGAGGGCCATTTAACATATCCTTGACTTAGAAAATTCCATGCAGGAAGAGTCCATATTCCAAAGAGTCTTTTCGCTTAACTATAATCAGTAATGGCACATATTTGGCTCAAGGTAGTGATGCATACATGTAAGCTTCCTTGCTACTGGGTGGCTTCTAAAAATGTTGAATCTGGAATGTGAGCACTTCCTTTTCTGATGTATTTTGAGAAAGCAAGTTTGTAAAGAATTGGACTATATCTGCTGTTGATGACATTAACTGCATCTATTAGTGAATCCATACATACAATTACTGTCTTCAGTAACTCTGTAAGTAGCGATGTACAAAAAGACAGAGGTTTTTCAATGAACAGCATCAACTATTCAACAAAATTATGTTTGATTGTCTCCAAACCAACTGTGGAATTTTCCTATCCTTTTAAATCTTGTTTCATTACACCCCAGAAAATAAATTAAGCCAAAGCTTTCCCCAAGTAACCCTTCATAAAGTTATTGACAAACTCATCAAATAAAAGCTTGTCACGTACATTTTTCAAAGTCAACAGAAACATACAGCCTTTTAGGTTAAAATTATTTTACAGCTACTTCTGTGAAGCAGCTTAATCACAGTTGATTCAATTCAACAGAGATTTCACTTTATAACATAGCTGGAGCACACTCTGTGAATGCAAGTCAAAGGAACACCTTGCCCCAATATGTCCAATACTAAATTTAAATAAATATTTCATCTAAAAATCTTTTGCCTTGATTGACTAATCAAGGGTCCTAAACTGAGACTTCAGCTTCCCAAAAAATACCTCCTTTGGGTATCCACCTACTCCAGTGTGAGGTCTCCCACAGGCTACAGGTGTCATGGACCTCCAAGCACAGCAGGAGCACAGCTGCCTCACCATATATGCACCAAGGGCTGCTGGGGAATCTCTGCTCTGGTGCCTGGAGCCCCTCCTGCTCCTCCTTCTGCATTGATCCTGGTGTCCGCAGGGCTGTTCCTCTCACACATTCTCACTCCTCTCTCTGGCTGCAGGTTGTCTGACAGAATTCAATGACATTTTGCCTGATGTCAATCCCAAGCAAAAAAAAAAAATTGCCAGTTCTACAAGGGATTTGATTAACACAGAGCAAGAATAGCAGGGGTTTTTTTCCCGTCTCAAATACATTATCCCAGAGGTGCTACCACTGTCATTGATGGGCTGGGCCATGGCCAGCAGTGGGTCCATCTTGGAGCCAGCTGCCACTGGCTCCGTTGGACATGGGGCAAGCTTCCAGCAGCTTCTCACAGAAGCCACCCCTGTAGTCCCCATGCAGACCCCCTGCTACCAAAATCTTGACACACAAATTGAATGCAGTGTTTTAGAATGATAAGTACTAATCAGTCATTAATTTCCATTAGAATGCAGGAGTTACTTCTGCTTAAGTCTCGTAATTATTAATTTAAAAGGACAGAAAGAAAATGGAGACAAATAGTTGGAGCATCTAAAAAGGTATTAGGAAAAGAATATAAAGCAAAATCTGAAAAGTTACATAGCTGAATTCCTTCAAATATTTCACTAGAAAATAGAGAGTGCTTTTTCTTCTGATTGCAATTTCCGGATAAGAAAGAAGTTATTAAAATTGTAATATCTAAAAGGCTTCGTACAAAATATTCCTTTGTATTGCTAGGACCTTCTCAACTTTTGTACTCTGGCCTGCTGAATTCTGTTTATTTCTTGGCATTTTAGAGGACTGTCAATGTGATTGGATCAGAATTACATCAGAATTCTAGAAAAGTTTGAAAAATATTTAACCTTGCAACAATACAGGACCTTATTGAATATTATGAGGCAGAAATAGCTGCAAATACAAAAATGAATCAGTTGTCATAGGCAGGAGACATAAAATATGAAGCTTTATTTTTTAAATACTGTTTTGTACTTGTGTGCCTGTGTTGAGTTCTGTTTCATAACTCATGTATTTAGTTCTGCAACCCAAAAAAAAAAAAAAAAAAAGGCAGAAGAAAAAATAATTTCTATTTTACATCTGTTCATTGTAGAAAATTAATTGGATTTTGACATTTTTGTCTGGAGCTACATACTACCAAATAGCAGAGACTGGAAGAATTTACTTCATTTTCCTGTATATCTCATAGTTTCCCCAACCCTGTTTCAGTTGAGCAACACAAACCTACGTTTTTGTACATGGTCCAGGAAAAGAGGCACAAGGAGGGAGACGGTGACATCTCCTCCCTCCGCGCTTAGCGTGGGTACATGTTGAACTCAGAAGTCCTGATCTGGCGAGTGTTCTGACCAGCACCCAGTCAAAGTGTCCTCTAACGCCTGCCTAGGAAATGCCATGCATTACTTCTTCATGAAAAGTCAGGTGCATCAGAGGAATGACAGTCTGGCAGGCACCCAAGCACAAGAGGAGTTAAGCACAGTGACATTAAACCACAGGCAAAGCTTATCCATCCCACTAACTAGGAAGTGCTTCCTACATCCAGCTCTATAAATGCAGCTTCTCAGCACTAACAGAAGATTACCCACTTCACATATTCCCATTACAGTCTTCATCCAGAGGTCCATGTAAGCAAGCCTCACACCTCATGGGAGCCTAGAGCAGATGCCTGTGCAAGCTATCGAGGTAAAATAAGACTTAGTCTCCAGAAACCTCTGATGCAGGGGCTTGCTGAACTAGTGACAATGTCTGTGAACACAATAGTACCAGGGGAGGTTTAGACTGGATATTACAAAAACTTGCTCCACTGAAATGGTAGTCAAGCATTGGAACAGATGGTAAAATCACTATCCCTGGAGGAGTTAAAAAAATGTGTAGATGTGGTGATGTGGTGCTTAGGGACACGGTTTAGTGGTGGACCTGACAGTGTTAAAGTGGTTGGACTCGATGATCGTAGAGGTTAATCTTCCATGAATCCATTCAAGTTTTTTTTAAATGCAAGTGAACTTTTGCTATCTTTACCAAACATTTCTGTGTAAAGATTCATTGCCATGAGTCCCTCTTCCCTACAGCTAAATATAAAATCCCCCCAGCTAAAGCATTGCATAGCACTGTACACAGTAAATAACGAAAACCAGAGTACATGGAAACCCTGATGGGCAGTGCCCTGAGGGTTTTCTCATGGAAAGCAAACACCAGCGACTGCAGTTCTGGGCTGCAAAGAGAACACAGAACATGCTGTGCCTCCTGCCACCCCGTGCATCCTGGGCTGGTGCAGTTCAGGGAGGTAACATGTGACATCATTGCTGGAGGAGACCGTAGGCAAAATGCACTCAGAAAAAGGGGAGAAGAAAGAGAAAAAGAGGAAGGGAAGGGAAGGGAAGG
>VZTF01001983.1:4538425-4646208 GCA_013397755.1 Cnemophilus loriae
GGAAGGGAAGGGAAGGGAAGGGAAGGGAAGGGAAGGGAAGGGAAGGGAAGCCTCAGGCGGTGCCACAGGGCCCAAGACCGGAGCGGCCGGCGCTTTGGCGCCCCCTAGCGGCTGCCCCGAGCACACGGGCGCCCCTCGCCCTGCCGGGTTTGGAACCTCGTGGGATTCAGGCCCTTGGCAACAGACGAAAGAGGTGTACCCGGAAAAACGCTCTCAGTTTTGAATGGTTTTTATAACAAAGCTTTACTGGACTCAAGGCTGAGCCTGGTCGTTGCTTCTGAAGGCTTGTTTTTGTTAGACAGCCTCGCCTGTGAGGCCCCTGCCAAGGACAGCCTGCCACAAGCACAAAACCCAAAACTCCAACCAGATGAGGCTGGGGAAAAGCTGAGGCAATGGAGGATGACACATGGAAAATATATGGTTGTGAGCCCCTTTAATGCTGGCATTAGCAGCCTTCTGTCTCACTGGGAATTGCACTGGAAATACATACCTGAGTTTGTCGGCTCGTGTGTGATTTCTACACACACACAAATCTAAAATTTGAAATGATGGAGCAAAAAAGCTTTCTGTAATTAGAGGACCTTTCCCTTCTGTACTTGTATTGTATCTTTGTACAACTCTGAATTGTGGGAACCAACAGCTGGTCTGAAAGTCTCACAGATTTTGACTTGGGCACAATCACTGTGTATCCTTGAGAATTTGGTTATACCCTTGGGAATTATAATATCAACAGAAGCACGAAGCATAAACAATAGAAGGAGTATGGACACCTGCAGGAGGGAGTTACCAAGCTGGTATGTAGCAAGAATGCTTGTTAGTTATAGGCAACCAATAATATTGTATGGTAGTTAGCCAACAGCAAAGGCACATGTAATGCGAATGCTAAGAATTATATAAAAGAGGCTACATAGTATTAAATGAGGAAGCTTTCTTCACTTGTTGCAAAACTGCGTCTTTGTGTCTGTCCTGACTGCAACACCGAATAGTACAGTGTCATTTGCACCATTCTATATAAGAAATATTCAATAGAGCATGTGGTAAAGTAACAAGTTAACTCCTGGTTGATGAATATAGAACATGTCAGCAAAATCTGTGTCCGCTGAAAGCCATGGATGCCTTTCTTTCCTCAATTTTAACTCATTTTACAATGAGCTGCTAAATGAAGTGCATCCTGTCTTTATAGATCAGAACACCTGGCAGATCAATACCCAGACTGGAAACGGGTGTGCAGGTTTCCAGTACCCCTTCTGTAAATAGCTTACATTCTCTATACAGCCATACTAACGGAAATCCCACAAAACACTTCTCCCATGCCAATGGATTGTCTCTGTGGCTCCTGCTTTGGCAATGGGACAATGCAGGGCATGCTCCAGAGGGAGACATGCAAAACAAAATTAAAGTCACCAGAGAGGTTTCTTGTGACCAGAATGGTCAAATAACTAAAAAATTTGAGTTCACCAAACTGAGATTTACAAATTAAAGACATACTATTGGAAAAAGAAAAGAAAAGAAAGAAATGCAGTTTCATGACATCAGAGATTACATGTCCTTTAATGACAACTTCTCATAGTTTAAAGTATCATTCCTGGAGTAGATACTGAGTGCAGCTAAACCAAGATACTCTTTTTTTGAAACACTCAATTGGTTTCTCTTAATATGCTACACCCTACATGTTCCCTTATATTATAGTTGAAACAAGACTGTTTGGGAAATAGCCGCTTACCAGTCCTAAATATAAGGCCACACAAATCTTATGTTATCTTATGGCAGTTGGGAATCATCAGCTGAAAATATGAAACATAGGCCCCTGGAAAATGTTTAATGTCCTTGAAAATTCTTTGTGTTTAACTACAAATTTATTTGTTTTCACAGTTTTTTTGTTACTGGGGTGGAAATGGAACAAACCTTTGAAGACAATGGCCATCTATCATACAGAAAATATTCTCTTGTCATTGCTGTATTTCAGATATGCACCAGGAAGCTGCCAGCTCATCTCTAGCACTCTGATTTGCTAGGCATATGCTAAATTTTAAAGCAATGTCTATTTGCAAGAATGATTCTTTAAGCTCTAATTATCTTTTCAGGTCCATCTCCTTTAAGATTTGCTGCTGCCAGCTAATCTAGCCAATGCTGACAACAGGGAGATTAAACCCTTATAATTAAATGTGGTAATATCTGCCAGCACAGGTCTGCAATCTTCATTTGCTACCTTTATTTTAAAGCAGGGATTCTAATTAAGCCAAAAGCAGCCTCAGGGTGTCAGTAGAATATAGCTATATACATCCAAAGTACCTACTTAGACTCCTGCTCACAGGCTCGGACCTGGTTGTCAGAACAGAAGCCACACCATCAAAGTTTGAGGCTTTCATGAAAGCCACTAAATTTCCATGAAATTTGGCCACTGACATTCTCCAGCAGGATTGTTGCGCCACAGGCTGAGGAGTCTTTCTGACATAAGAGCCTTAATACAGTGACAACACCCAGGCTTGCAGCCAGAACTAATACTCTTTCTAAGCTCCAGAGCTTGTTAATCTTAGTGCAGAAGCTCTTTCATTTTAGCATCTACCTTTATAAGTCTGCTGGTTCCAGACTGCTGCTCAAAGCAGTTGCATTCTTAATAAGGCTGGTGTGAGGGTTGGCTGAAGAGGATGTACAGACAACCTCTTCACCTCTAATTTCAAAGACTCCAGTGTCTGACAACAAACTCCCACTGCACTCAGAGAACTCAGTCTCCCCCAAGAGCGAGACCTATCCACTTTCTCACAATCCCTCTACAAGGCCTGTGCTATTTTTCCTCAAGCTACTTCCTACTATGCTTCTCCTGTAATCCCCCCATAAGGGTAGTCCTCAGTTTCCCTCTAGAAGAGAGGAAACCTGCTTTTAGCTCCAACTTTCTGCCTCCAGCTGTTAAAGGCTAGTCAAGCATACAAGAAAAGAGGAATGTTTTCTCTCCCTTAACCTTGTAATATACCCTATGAAAAGCTTAGTTTCCTCCCATAGCTGTATAAATCTTTGGGAAGAAGTCCTAAACCATGGTGGTTCTGAATTGATGATGGTTTCTGCTCACTGTATTAATGCTTGGTTAAAATAAAAAACAGCAAAGAGGAAATTCATAGAGTTTTTAACTGTTTTCATTCCATGTGCTACTACACAGCTGGTCTGCTGAAACTGAAGCAAAGATGAGAAATACCGTGCCTAGCTGCTACAGATTTGATATCAGGTTCCAGAAACACTTCTGTACTGACAATATTCACATTTTTATTGATATTATTCTATTTTTACTGACAGAAATTCAAAGAATTCACAATCCTTAATTTTAAATGTGTTTACACAACTTAAGTTGGTTTTATTCATTATCACATGATCGTTCACAAAGTGAATGCCACTAAGAATGAAAAACGTAAGATCAGACCCATATATCCAAAAACTAAAACTGCAAAGGTTATATGAAAAGATATAAGTTTTCTTTGAAAAAAAGTTTTTATTTGTAGGCAATTGTGAAATAGACAATGGTAGAGTCAAAATTGGATTACAAAACACATTGACTGTGAAACTTAAAAAAAAAATCAGTCACAGTTCTTGAATGTCACTATCAACCTTACTTGGGGTCCTGATGGTATACAAAACCTTATTTATACACTGAAACAATTGTTATCTTGCCTGATAAGGAATATAAAGAGAAAGAAGAGCCGATTCTGGAAATTTAACTTACGATGAAGAACAAGTATTTTTCCAAAATATTACGATGAAAATTGCAGGTATATTTTTTTTAAAAATAAAATTTGCTGAAATTTCTTGCCAATTTAGATTTATGGACAGCATAGAAAAAGCACGTTCAGAAGTCAGCATTACGCTCCTTTTTACAATTTTTTCTGCTGATTCTGAGATTGTCTAAGAGGCAGTTGAATAAAAGCTGACCAACACTCAGCTTATTCCTTTTTCTGAAAACCCTGTTCTTCTTAGGACCTTCTTTCTCAAGTGGGAACACTATAAATGCTGACATTTCATAATAAAAACGAGTAAATGCATTATAGAAATATCTAATAAAGCTTTAAGGCTGAGCTGTTCACGTGAAGATGAAAGGTATTTATGATTGTAGTGATACATCATTCCACATAATTACAAGAAGAGAAATATTTCTATTTTCATATGTTAATGGAAATATGGGTAATTGGTTCTCCGAATTTTCATTGAAACTGATTTAATTTTGACTGGTTTTTTGTTCATTGTCCATGTATCCCAGTGAATCCCAGTTGTAAGGAATCTACCCGTGTAGCGATGAACACCATTAAGATTTGCAAGGCCACACTTGTTGAACCACCATCCAGTGTTATCACTGAAGTTACTGCAGCTCTTTATAGGCTGTCCTTTAATAGTGCACACTGGCCTGCATCCATCATTATCAACATCAAAAGTGCTGAAAGGCATGGAATTTTGGTTGTCTTCCTTTCTATATCCTCTAAATGCATCACCTAAGTACAACAGATAAAACAGAACAATAAAAAAGTTATTTATGCAGAAACATTTCTTACTTGATGCACACCTCGCAAACATTTCCTCTGAATTTATTAGAAAGGTAGAATTCTTCAAAAGCAGTTCAAGAGCACCAGATAATGAGCTGTAAAAGTGCTAAAGATGCAGGAAAAAAAAAGAATAAAATACTGAGAAATATGGAAGAAGTTGGAAATCTATGAAACGTCTTTCTTTATTTTTTTGTTGCTTTTAGCAATGCATGCTGGCTATGAAGGTAAAGGCTTCTGTTCTCAAAGACAGAGGAAGAAAAGATAAAAGTAAACAAAAAGGGTTGTAACTTCAGATTTTCCAGTAACATGCCCAAAGCCCCAGAGTGAGTCATGAAACAAGATGGAATTGTTAAAACACAAAGGTCAGTTATTACTGTCTCTGTTGTCTTACTAAAGAACTTATTGAAGAAACAGTATTTTTCACAAATACAGAGCAAAGCACCAACACCTTTATAGAGTAACTATTTCATTGATATTAAGGACCATTCTTGCATAACATGGAAAAAAGCAGGAAGACATGATGCAATACTTAATGCAAATCTTTGCACGCTTAGTATATTTATGCTATTAAGGGGCGCCTGGAATTAATTTCTGTCTATGTATCACCCAGCAACTGTTACAGCTCGTAGGCCAACTTTGTTTCACTCAGTTTCTTTCTCTATCCTTTGTACATGACCATCTGGGCACTTCTGAATTATTCAAAGCATCATCAGGAAGACTGAAAATAACATCAGCATATCTGTGACAAGAAAATGGGCATCTAAATGATCGTACCATTAGGTAAATAAACACTAACACCCACAAAATCCCTTATTTATTATATATATATATATCCCATTCCATTAAAGATCCTTTATTTGCCTTAATATTTTTTTTTATTACAGGAGTGTTTATTCAGTTATTCCATTAAAGACATTGAAGTGATAAAGCAAATTCCTGCTTTGTAAAGATTAATTTTAGCATAACCAATCATCATATAATTAAACATTTATCTGCATAAGTGTTCATTATATATCAGAGAAATAAAATTTTTCAAGGTAATTATTATTCTTTTGAATGCATTTTTTCATATTAAGAAAGGGAGCATCTACCTTCAAATACTTTAAAGAAGGAAATTCTTACCAGCATTTCCTGAGTAATGCCCCAAATGGATCTTAAAAGAACATGCTTCATCTTCTATCCAAAATCCATCATATGATGCATAAGCATGCTTGTCATTTTCTGATTCCAAATCCACATAAAGGCTGAAATGAGTGGCTTTTTGATTTACTATGTCAAAAATCTTCCTCAGTCCAAGCCAAAATTCTCCTTAAAGAGAAATATAATATACAGTCTAGAAATGGAAACTGTAAAAGAAAAAATAATTGTTCCTCTTTTTTTACTTTCCTTCCTGAACCAAATGTAATAAAAGTTGCATGATAGTCTTATACTCTTTTGAAAGACTAATGAAGGAACAGAGTAATCTTCCTATTTCCTTAGGAAATCCCTAAGAATTCCCATGTGTGTATCATCTTTTTTTCTCTGTGATATTTTTCAGAAAATTGTCCAGATTATAGACTTCAAATATTTGTCTGCAATGTATCTTAGAAGACCTCAAAAACTGGATGTGCTAAAGATCCACTTGCATGAGCAGAACTCAGTAGCACTCCTAAGGGCAATACTGAGAAATGATAAATGTTAGCATTCTATGAAATGCAAAAAAAATACAAACCCTATTCTTGAAATTTAAGCCCTGTTCTTGAGATTTGCTGCCTCCATAAATCACACTTGTAGCCTCATATGAGCTGCACTTTTTTGTACAGAAAAGCTGTGTGCTTCCATTGCAATCCCAGATAAACTTCTGAAAAAGCAAATAGGTTTAGACTTGCGGGATTAAAGGTGGCAATAAAAAATTAATATCAGAGTTGTGTTGGTATTAGCTACTGAAATATTTCCATTGTTTATAACTCTGCATGCCCTATGCTGAAATATTATTGATTTTTCTCTGCTCTAAGGAAATATTTTGCAAAAGCGATTCAAACCAAGAAAGGCACTTTTTTAAAAATCTGAAATGAGAGGAAATACAATCTATAAATTATTTCGGGGAGAAAATATAATATTTTAAACACTCTTGTGAGACTGCAATACCTAAAGAACTCTAGTGGGGTAACAGTCATTATTGGGAACATCACACAAAAGATTTGATGAAAAAGAAATCCTTAAGTAAAAATAAGACTTTTAAGAAACAAGAACTTTATACTAATAAAACTACCACGCAATTTAGTGGAATATAGCTCACATAAAAGCAAGAGAAATGTTGGATCCAAAGCACTTTAGAGTATTGAAAATTAATACCAGTAAGGTCACCAAATCCATCCAGATATTCAGACCATGTTCTCTGAAACTGAACGATTCCATCAGTTCTTTTCTGAACCACAGTCCATCCACCTCCTCGAAAATCCATGTCACACAAAACCTAAAATAGACATAGACATGATTAAGCATTCTTGAAGCAGCTTTTATGAAGAAAACATTTTAATTACATAAAGGTGGACTATTCAGAGTTTTGCTAAGTAACATACTTTTCAAATATATTTTTAAAAAGCTCTAAGAAAATGAAAATGAAGCTGCAGGCTTTTCTTATCTGTTCTTGTTGAACTGTTTGATTTGGATATTTCTTCAACCAGTAGAAACTGCTGTGTGTAACAGTCTGTTCATAACAGAAATAATAAATAAGCTTTGATAAATGTCACTGTAACATTTATAGCATGGAAGGGAAGCAACTTGCAATGTCATGTATTAATCACGCAAAATATCATTGATACAGGTAGCAACACTGAATAAACTTTTATTCAGCAAAGCAAAATAGACACAACTTCTTATAGGTTCTCCCTCACCATCATGCCTTCTTCCACAGAATACTCTGTTTGTGGTGCCTCGGAAATTTAGAGCCTTTAATAAGGGCGAGGAAGTGGAAAACAGTGATAGCAATAACCCAGCATATAACAATAATTTGCAGCAGCAAAAACCTCTACATAAGAAGTGGCCCCGATCCAGAGAAGTCCCAATGTGAACATATAACTGCCTGCAACTTAGCAGTACCACTGAACACATGAGATCAGCTCTCAAATTTATGAGTCTTTACAAGTCTTTGCTAAAATTTGTGCCCAACAGTATGTCAAATGGCACTGGTCCAGCTGCCTTCTGCTCTGCTTTGGAATATCACATTATGTGGCATGTTTTCTCCTCAGCCCATCTGACTTAAGATATGTAACTGACTTTCCTAAGAATGTCCCCAGTGCCAAATCTTGACCAGTTCTAACTGGGATTATAAAGTCTGGGAAACTAATGTAGAAAGATTGTATTGCACATTTAGACACTGCACTACCTAAGCTATTCAAAGTAGTTCTAAGGGATAGTATGCATAACTAGTGTTTAAAAACAGAGACTCATTTTTTTCTTCAAATGTGCCTAATATCAGGAGAATTAACCTGGAAAATGCTTATAGCTATGGAGCCAGTAAGCTTCTTGTGGTAACAAAAGTAAGTTCAGAATATAATGTTAGCTGCCATAACATTAAGCAGATGCACAAGTGATGGAGTAAAGTAAGAAATTTGTGTTGACATTACAGGAAACGTACAAAATGAAACATGTTTCAGAAAACAGAGATTTGCAGTCTTAGCCAGCTGATAAAAGTGGAAACTAGGTGTGAGTCAGTTTAACCCTCAAAAAAATTTGTGGCAGGCTAAGCATTATCTGTTGCACCTCCATCACCTGTAGTAGCCAGACATTTTTCAGGAAACCAGACTTGTTCCTTGGCAGGAAAACATCAACATCATAGTCAGAGCCCCTGTGACTTAACAACGTCTTCTCAATGAACAACAAGAAAGCAACAGGACAGAGCTGCAATTTGATCTAATACAACCTGGGGAATCTTGGGTCTTCAAGTAAAATACTTTCGGCAATCCTTGCAACACAAAACACCAAATGAATCATAGTAAGGTTCATGTGCATGAAAAAAAATTGTGACCCTTTGTCCCTGGCAAATCACATGCTTATTTGAGTCACCCAAGGAGGGTAGAACTGGAATAAAAAGAAATATAGAGTATTCCAAAATGAATATTTAGATGAAAAAATCTAAACCTCATTCAGAATAATCCCATTGCCTCATCCACTGTCTTGAGAAGATGATTGCATGCTTAGCTACTCCTCTGAGTCAGAAATACTACAAGGAGCCCACTTGGTCACAATATCCATCTTTGGTCCAATATAAATCAGTAGGAGTGTTGATAATTCATGGAAGGAGCAGATTTGGTTCTACGTGAGAGGTCATCAGCCAGTTAGATACAGCACCAATACATACACTAGTTAAATAAATATATTAGATAGATACAGAAAAATACAGTTATAGCTGTGTAGTTTTCTTAATCCCTTATGGAAATCTTGACATTGTAAAGCCTTATAATAGTTAATCTGCTTTACAGTTTGCTCTATGTCTCACATCATGAAAGGTATGAAGGGCATGATTGTGCCAGGTACAACTTGAACGAGAAGGCGGATGCTTCTACTGAATATTTCTTCCCTTTTCATCTGCAGTGTGTATAAGAGGTATATTCCAAACAACTGTTTAGTTTGCCTGATCCAACTGAGAAATATCATTGACCTACATTTACTAATTGAAAAATGTATCAGAAATTGGTCATGATTCATTTTTCCAAAAGCGCAGTTGTTTCTAATCACCTCATGTTAGAATGCTCAGGCAAAAGCCTATTTGGGAGTAACTTTCTGAGGTGACAGAAACCTGCCACTACCACTAAAGCCAGATATTGTTACAGTTCCTGGAATGTGGAGTTCAATTAGCCCAAGTTTAGCATCAAAATCTATACTCATTTCTGGAAATAAGAGGATTCAAACATGAAAAATAAGAATAGGATCACATTGTCTAAATAGTTTTCATTTAACTGATATCTTTATGCAAATTATTCTAAATACGTTTTCATTTAGTTCCCATTGCATAAAAAGGCATCTTATTGCTGAAAATGTCCTCATTGAAATAAATTGCTTAATGTTGGCTTTGTTTCCTGTTTTTTAGTTTCTTACTATGGTTTTCTGCCTCTATTTTTTCTTATTTTGCTGGTCTGCAGAACATTTAGAACTCTTGGCCATCAGCCTCTAAAAGATGCTTTATAATTTCTTGTTTATATTTTAATGTCTTGATATTTTTGTCCATCTATCTTGTACTCTTTTCATGCTTCAACACATGAAAGAATTCACATTAAATAGTTTTCCTTAAAATAACATTCTTTACGGAACACATATTTTAGATATTTTTCTCTGAGAGCTTTTTGGCACTGTCTTTTAAGTTCTGTGCAACATCTACCAGACAAGAAATGAGACACTCATGACTGCAAACATTCTTCTCATTATTTATTGTTACCTTGTTCTTTTAATCAAATTGCTATGATTTTTCTTTTGTGTTTCTGGAATCCCCTTCAATCCAGAAGAAATTCTGAAACAGATGCATTTTTTGCCATGGTAGCATTTTGTTCACACCAAAAATATGGTTGTTCTGTGACCACTGCAACACGTCCTTGCCTTTCTTTTACATGGAAGGAACTTGCCAGTGAGTTACAGACCTTTTTCCTGAGCTCACTTCATTGTATGGAGAGAATGACAGGTTTTTCTATCAAGGGTTGCAGAATCAAGTTCATTTTTTCCTTTGAGATGCCAGCATAATTCTGAAACCTTTTCTTAACCAGTTTAAGCTCCTTTTTTGTATCATTTTGAAGGGCTCCACTTGGCTAGAGATAAAGAGATTCATCCTTCCTTTGTTACATATAAAGGAACACTATAAAGTTAGATATTAAATTTTGCTAGTTATTAGTTGGCTTAAATTCCTCATTTTTTCTTCAAAAAGTAATGACCTCAACCTGTACTGCAAACTCGGAGGTTTGAAAGTGCCTTTCCACTATGCATAAGGCCTTCTCTAAATAGAACAACCTGAAATGGAAATAAACACATAAACCAAAATATTCCTTGTGTTTGCATGGATCTGAATATTCTGAGTCTGAGTCTGAGGAAATTAAAAAAAAATTCCCTTCTTCTAGATGAGCACTATTAATCTGAGCAATTGCATAAAGCACAGGCAGTGATAGGAAGCATGATTGCAGCAGTTTGTCTTAGGACATATATATCCTTGTCTTAAGAACATAAATCCTGCAAACTGGATAGGAAAACTAAAATTTTAGATGCCTCTGTGCCTCAAGACTGAGTTATAATGATAGTCAGACAAGAGCTAAGCACCTGCTCCTCAAACCAAGGAGCATATACACCTACAATTGGATGACTCTGCATCAGCAGAGGCCCATCACAACAGAAGGCAACGTTATATAGCAGAATCATTCAAAATCTAAAAGTCCCATCTTAAAAGCCAAATGAATCAGTCAATCGGCTCTTCAGTTTTCCATCTCTAAAACAGAAAAGAACAGCACTTCTCCATATCCAAAAGAGGTGCTGGAAAACACCTTGGGTTTTCCTCTTCGGTATTTTTCACTGCATATGAAAACTGACAATGGGCTCATATGACAGAGATTAAATTTCTTTGTAGAAAATAAGAAACTTGTCAAAATTATAATAATAGCAGACACATGCAGATGATTTAATACATTTTTCATTCATCTGTTGAGAAACTGTCATGGAAAACACTTTAAATCTATTAAAAATATTCTACATGCATATTCTCAAGCAAATTATGACTATAATAATAAATGTATTACCTCAAAAGGATAATTTGATCCTTCTGGATGGATAATGTACAGACCACTTGGAGTTTTTGAAACTGAACCAACGGTATCTTTAATATGAGTGCAGTCCAAACCTAGAGACAAAAGGTTTTCAAGGAAGTTCATTAGCAAAATATGTTTTAAAAAAATACAGTTTAAGTACAGAAATATTACTTTTCTGGGTGACATATGAATTATTTAAAATACAATTTTCTTCTCATGCAAACTTTAAAATCATGCTTTGCCATGAATTTATCTTGTAAATTAAAATTCTCTAAACACCATTAAGCTTCTAAGTAAGTACAAATGACACTGTATAGATAAAGTTCTTTCTAATCTTAATAGATATGATACATATCTATATGAAATTAAAGATTATGTATCTGGGTCACTTTACAGAGTTTTTTTATTTTATTTATAACACCTGTACTGTGAAAAAGACATGTTATCTGGGAAATTAATTCTTTTTCCTACAGATATTTGTATTTATACTTGTAAAAGCTTTTCCATCATAAAGTATACATGAAAAACATTCCATTTGAATAAGGATACTGCAGATGCAGAGCACACTTTATTTCACTGCAAAAGAACATGCCATTTAGCAGCCTCAGATTACTTATTAACTGATAATCATACTTGGTATTTTGCATAAAAATCAGCTTTCATAAATAGGATGCCCGGAGTTATCAGTTGCAAATGATTTAAAGCAGTATTTATGGTAACGTTTTTAAACAGTTCATTAAGTTTCCAGAGTTTACATGTTACTAACACAGGACAAATGTCAATGTTACAATTGCTTACCTATGCTTTATTTAGCTCGTTTTCAAGATACAAAGATAAAAAGGGAAAGTGTCAAGACTATATCTGAAAAGCACTTACCATGAGATTGAACTACTTTATAAGGAAGTGGATCCAGATGTTTTCTCAAAATTACTGCGTTCAAAAGAACAAGTTTGTTCATGAGTTCATTTACCTGCAAATTCAAATAAAAGATCTTTAATCAGGTGGCAGTGAGAAGTTTTACATTCTAAATATTTTTTTTTTATTCCTAGTAAACATAATCTGAAGTTCGTTTTTGTGATGGGTAGTAATTTGTACCAATGTGAAGGAATGGTCCTCCACTCTCCCTGCTGCAATGCCTGACACAAAGTTGTGAAATTGGGTGCTTACCATTCCTCGTAGAAATGGAACTCACACCCTACCAGAGGTACAAGGACTGGTGATAGACACTCAAATCCTACTGATTTAATGATAATTTAATGGTTTAATGAGCCCTATTTTTCCGCAGAAAGACAACACCTACAGTGAGAAATAACAAGTACAAATCTTTATAATACAGAAAAGAAGTACCTGATTAGAAAGGTAATCCAAAGAAGACTGTTGATCATCCATCATGTCTCTTACCAGTTTTTTTGTACTTCTGGCATATTCAGCAAGAGAGTCCTGCAAATTTCCTTCAAAAGAAATATGTTCATCCACTTTTTTTTATAACTCTAGAAATATTCTTGACCAAATGACAATATACTTATTTATGATATCTAAGTGAATACTGAAGGTGTTTTACCTTACGGCATCTAAAGGTGAAATGAAAGTAAAACAGAGACCACAGATTAAAGCCAAAGGTGCTAAAAAACTCCAGACTTTCTGATTGCAGTAAAGACATCTTTAGAAGTGACGGCTCTTCTCATGTTTTGAAGAAGAAATTAATCTTATCCTTGGGCAAACTGGACAACCAGTTAATGGATATCACAGAAACATAAATGCATATGACAAAAGACAGATATATAAGGTCTCTTGTCACCTTACATTTGCTCATTCATTGTCCTACTTCTGGTTTTTGTCCTAATGCTAAAAATCCTGATGATCATCATCATCATAATGGCATATAATTAATAATATATATTTTAAAACTATAGAGAATTTACCCAATTATTGGGTAAACCAAGAATTTACACAATTATTTTCTGAGGCTGATTGTATAATTTGCTGTGTAGTTTGTCAAGGTAGTGAATAGAGAATGTCCTGTGTAAGCCTCTATAAAAGGTAAGCTGAAGTACACATTTACTCCCATCTAACTGAGTAACTAACTAATTAACTACCTCCCACTTACACCCCCACACCCAGCTATGATGTTTAAATGAGGAACAGACATTCTCCTCTCCCTCTGTAATGGAGAGAGATACTGACATTCAGAGGGTAACAGATCTAGGTGGGTTTGTGAGGCTGCTTGGATTTGCCTGTCTTCACCAATGATTATACTTTGTCACACCAGCTGCATCTCAAAAACAGGGTACCCCAGATTTTCTGGACAACATACAGTTTGGACAGCAGGGTCACAAGGCTGTCACGTGTGCTCAAGAAGATTAAAAAAAAAAATTTGCACAGCATAGCATAGCAGAGGAGAGGATTGCATAGCATGGCACCGCATAGCTCATCACTAAAAGTATTCTTGATGAATACATACTGCACATATAATGTTTGTCCCCTCGTAAAATTTTAGCTTGAGCATCACATGGTACAAGGCATTGTTCTTTTTGTTTTGAAATATCTGCAGATTTATTTTTCTCTTCTGCCTGGAGTGGTTCCTCCACAGCTCCAACATTCTTTGTGTCCTGTTGTACCAAACAATGGAGGGGGAAATAAATTGAACATAAAGCATATATAAAATAGCTGAGTCTGTCAAAATGAAGTAGATTGCTCCACAGGCCTTCTTTCAAAACCTGTTTTTTTGAACTTTATCAAGCAATAATTGACAGGGCTGAGACCAAAACCAGTAAGTTGTTCTCTGCTTAGCCATACCTCACAAGAAAAAGATAGTGTCAGAGATAAAGAATAACCTCTATAAATTAAAAAAACACCACCACCATTTCTGGTGAGGTATTCTACTTGTAAGCACTGTGAACTGGAGGTAAGAACTTGCAAATCCTGCATTTTAGGAATCATCACACCCAACAGACATCTCAAATGCTAAGGAACTTATGTTCACTGGAAAGGAGCAGGCTTTTGGATTTACCAGGTATTAGCAAAATACTCTTTAAAATCCCTAAATAAGTTATTTAGACTCTTATCAGGGAAGTACTTGCATAAGTTTTTAACTTATGCACACAAGCAGTCCTGAGAAGATTTGCAGACCAATTCAGCATTAAAAAAAAAATACTTTAAATGTTCTTATAGAGGAAAGAACAAAGGGACAGTATCCATGGGCACACAATTATCTAAAATAGTAACAATAATAGCATTAGTAAAAGTAGTTACACCTATTATTGTTATTTTAAAATTATATTTTCATATTTAATAGTTTTTCTTCTGTGGTGCCATATGACATAAAATAACAGAATGCCTCTGAATCATCACTTAAAGAAATTACTAAAAGTAATTCCCAAAGTATGTGCCATTGTCAAAAGACTAAGCAACATATTTTCATATGAGTCTTTGATGATTTCATAATCTTAGCAAATCATTTGTAGTATGTTCATATATTGTGTTTTGAAATGTAAATAGGATCCTTAGAAATGTCAATATTTTAATGAAAAATGAAACTTATTTAGACTTGAATACATCTTCAACATAGTTGTTCTTTCCTGCTCCAGTTTTCTCTTTCCGAATTTGGCACTACACCAGCAAGCACTGAACAGAATTTTTTCCCTGATTTTTGCTCTTAAAAAGTGAAAGCAAAAATTGCAAAAAACTGTTAACAAAGAGGTTTTACAAAAAAAGGTTTCTGAATTACTGGTATAATTGCATTTTGTGCCTGGAGAATGGCAGAGAAATAAAAGAATATGTTTCTTTAATTTTGAAATAAGTACAAAATAAAGAAAGAAAAATTATATAAGAGCTATAAACAGATCACTTGAAACTTATAAATAGAACACTTGAAAGTATGGCTTGTTCCAGGGCTATCACAGCTACTCACCAGATGTTCAATTAAATACTGTAAAGCAAATATTTTTAATCAATATTTATCTTTAACAAAAGCCAACACGAAACAAGCGATTAAGTCTGATCTCAGCAATTCAAGCAAAAACTGACTCTGCCAAAAACAACAGTTACTCTGCATTTACAGTCATGCAGATGAGATTAAAAATATGACATAACAACTGAGCTGTGATACAGGACATTAACACAAAAATGTTCTAATATACTGAATTCCTACAATTTCAATGCAGTTTCTTTTCTCTATCTAAAAATACCTGATTCTTCTGGATTTTCATATCTATCTTGAATAAGGCAATCCACATTTTAAAAGCATCTGTCACTTTTCTGAGAAATCATTCAGTTACATTCATTATCTAATTTAAACAAAGTAATTGAAAATCTTACCTTAGGTGAACAAGGCTCGCCATTATTTATGACAGTCTCTCCTAAACCGAACAAAAAAATATTAAGACAAATAAATGAAGTTACCCTAAAGTGGTGGTTCATCTTTTACTTGAAGAAATGCAAATGTTTTGATGGGTTTCAAATTTCTGTGGAAAGAATTGTACACTATGAAGGCCTGATCTAACTATTTGGGAATGTCTACGGTACAAAGGGCAGCCAACACATCACTCCTTTACTGCCTGGATTTAATAAACCACATTTCAACGGCACAGTAGATTTTATATACTACTACTTGCATCCTGAGGGAAATTACTGCCTATCACCTCTACATGACACATCAAACATATATTTTTTCATTGTGATAAATGCTGAAAGATTTTCTTATACACTATATTTGAGCATTTGTGTATATTTGGCATGAGTGGTCTGAGCTACTTGAAAGAAAACTAGTATTACTTGATGTTTTCGAATTTTTACAAAGTATTTTATCATTAAAATTGAGGTGTCTGTATTGTTGTGGTGGTAGTGCACTCAAACAGGCTGTGGAGGCAATTTTGGAATATGTCATCAAATAAAGGTCAAAATAGAAAACTGAAAAAACATTATTTTAAATTAGTACTTTGTATTACAGAGAAAATCTTCTACCAGGAGGATAATAGCAGTATTTTGGTCTCACTGGTAGCCCACTTGTTGTAACACAGGTACTGAGACTGAGACAATCATTCAATACAATGATTTTTATCCCTGAAAAAAGTCAAAGTATAAGAGAATGGCATGAAAAAGAAGAAAATTAAATGTAGTCCACAGAAGTTTAATTAAAACTATGAGGCACTTGAGTGTTCACACACCCAAGTCTGCTACTTTTGTATCTTAAAACTGGATCTGATAGTCCAACAACAAAAAAAAAGAGTTCATAAAGGTCCAACTGATTTAGATAATTTAGACACATTAGAGAATTTAAATTGTTTGTGATCTGGCTAAATAAATTAAACCTCAGCTTCCAATGTACCACGAGGAAATACACTGTCTAAAGGATCTTCAGAATACACTGTTCAACTGCACTTACCCTGGTACAACAAGACAGTGTTCCAAATTTGTCTTGATAATGTGGTTCATCTCCACCTCTATCTAAAGCTGGAATACATTGGAAATAGCTTTTGCTACTAAGATTTGTGGGGAGCAACCAGCATTTGCTGGCAGTGGGGATTAATACACTTTTTAATCCAATGTTTTCTTAAAAAATAAATAGCTAAATGGTACTAAGAACCCGTACCTGAGAGGAGCATATTCAACTGCCCGTGAAATTCTGAACAACTTTGGCTCTTCTGTATCTCTCAAAATCAAATTTTTAATTTGTTCTAAAGTACGACATGGTACATAATAGTTTTCCAACATGAGACTTACTAGAGTTTAATTAGTGCATCAGATGATGCTCTCTCAAGAAGATGCAGGTTGTGATCATTAGTTCAGTCTTGGGAAGAAGGTGAAAAGATTTCCACGGCTCTCTATATGTCACATTAAGGGCAAACAAACAGTTTTTCTTCCTTTTTCTATGTACATAAATAGGCAGTGGTCACAAATTTCAGACAGGAATGGTTAAAATAGTCAGAACATTAACTGAACTTCTTCTCCCATGAAGTTGCCTACACAGCTTAGAGAAAAGCTATAGGACATCAGCAGATTAATCCTCCACTGGAACATGAAGGAAAGAAAAATGTGTTTCTGCAGCAGCACAGCTACTCTCCAGTCTTCAAATAAATCTTGTAATAAATTCAGAATCTAGCCCACAAAGTTTTAAGAGCTGATCTTTATCCTTCACTGGAATATCAGTGTCCAGCCCAAAGTAAAATTTATTAAACTTCTTTCAAACCAGCTGCCAGAGCAGGACCTTTCATTCACTAACTACTAAAGATCAGGTTTCTTGCTGTCCCAGAATAATCATACACTTCCGAATTACATGGCCCTCAGCTTGCCACCTTCTTGTCCCACAGTCTGAAAGATGTGAGGTTACTCATGAGGAGAAATTATCCAACAACTGTAAAGGAGGACTATGAAGACTCAATAAAAAAGTAAGCAAGAGAAAGACAGGAAGATATATAAACACTATTCTTAGTTCTGAATCTCAGAGGTATCTTAGGTGAAGCTGCAAGTTGTGCTTTATTAGATCAAAATTTTCAGTAAATCTAAGGAAGTTGAAACTCTGCCGGTGGCATGAGTTGACCACGACTTTCAGACTTCCTAGGTGTGACATGGGCGCAAATTCTGAAGTTTCCCAGTTCTGCTTCAGTTCTGCTTGGGTGACTCAGTTGTCTATCCTGATAAAGCCTGCTACTGCATCCTAAATGAAACAGCACAGTTTAGTAGGCAAACTGGGATTTTAAATGTGTGTGTGTGTTGAAAAGCACACAGTGGTAAAATGACAACCACTTTTCCCCCTTTTGCAACACAACAGAGGAGATGGGGCAAAGAAGCGGTGAATTTGGGGTTGGTATTCTGAACTAGAGGTGAAAGACTTCCATTTTAGGGTCATCTTCTCAACTGCAGTAACTGGGATACTATAAATATTATGCACATTTGGCAACCTGACCACCAGTGGTCTTGACTGTAAAATGATAAAAGCAACACCCACTTCACAAACTGTGCTACAAATGTGAGGGAGGGGTCTGTGGAAAAAAGTATTTTACAAATGCAGAGTACTATTTTTACCTTCCTAGTCAAAGACATAGAACAGCTGCATACTGAAAAAAAAAAAAAAAAGGAAGAAATTTTTTTAAAACAAAAAAAACCGCAAAACAAAAAAAAAAAAAAAAAAAAATGGAAGAATTGGTTTAAACTCAAATACACCAGCCAAGAAATGTCTCGCCAGGAAATCACCAAGGCATTTAGGCTGTTGCTGACAGCTCATACAAGGCAGGGCAATATCCCAAGGCAACACGCCCTACTTTGCTTAAAAAGAAAAAAAAAATAAAAAATTGCAGTCTTAAGAACAAACTGGGGGGGTTTTTGTTGGTTTTTTTTTTCCTTTGTGTAACTGTATTTACGGACTTTTTAATATTTTTCTATAATATTTTATGCAGTTTTAATCTTTTCGTTGTTTTTGTTGTTGTGATTTCTGCATCCTGTGGTTAAAAAGAAAAAAAAAAAAAGAAAGATTTTATGGAGTTAACTCCAAGTCTTCAACAGGCCTAAGAGGCACCCGCAGAGCTCTGCAAACCCGCACGCGGGGTCGGGGCGGGGTTCGCCCAAGAGAACGCGTTCGCTCGGACACCGGGTGTGTTTGGGGCTTTTAAAGGTCATCCCGCGGTCTACAGCGCTGCACAGGATGGAAGGCCCAGCGAGAGCCAAGCACCATCCCTGGCACCGTGTCCGGCACCGCTGTCCCGGACGAGACGGGACGGCGGGGAGAGTGCGGAGCGATCCCCACGCGTGGCTCCCACCCCGGCACGGGCACGGACAAGGACCTGCCAAGCGAAGCAGCTCTCGGCCCGCTCCGCCCACCGCGCCCCCCTCGAAGCCAGGCAGCGCTGCGCCAGCCAAACCCTCTCCCCTCAGCGCCGCTCCCTCGGCGCCGCGGCCCCGCCCCGTTGCGAAGGAAGCGGCGTCGCCGGTTGCTACGAGGCCGAGCAGAAGGCGCAGAGCAGCGCGGCGGGCTCGGCACTGACCCGGGGGAGGATGGAGCCCGGCGGGAAGGCCGCCGGGGCGGCGCGGGGGCAGCACCTGCGCGGGGCCCCGCGGGATCGCGCGGGAGGGCGGCGGAGCGTCCCTGTGTATCCTTCCTGAGGCGGCCAAGCCCTGCGAAGGGGGGCCGGGGCCGCGGGGCTGCGTGGGGCCCGTGTGGGGAGGCGGCGGGGCTGGGGCGGCGGTGGCCCAGCCCCCGCCCCGCCCCGCGGTCAGGGACCGCCTCAGGGGTGTCTTCAGATTAAAACTTGTGCGTTGTGGGTTTAAAACCGCCGTGGGAAAGTTGGCTTCTCCAGCAGTTTAGGAGTTTTCTTGTTTTCCCTCTTGTAGGAGATTATGCCACTAGGAATAATATTTTCCATCCTAACTTGGGGGTTCTTGTTTTTTGAATTTTAGTAGTAAGAACTACTGACAGAAACTCTTAAGATCCACCTGCACAGTGCTACTTAAATAATTACCGGCGTGAGGGAGGAGTGATCTGGCTCTGTGGAGAGCTTTTATTTAGTGGTGTTAATCAATTTCAGTGTGAACAACTAATCCTTTAGGGTGTGGGGGTGTGTATGGGCATGTTTACTATTTAACATTTTCCGTATGATACCTACATCCTTATGTTACAGGTTTAGATAACTACACAAAATGTCCCTTCAAATGAACATCATAAAGGTGGGATTTTTCAGCTGGTGGTATCATGAAAGATGAGTGCAAAGCCTCTCCTAAAATCCCTTTAAAAAGTAAAATGCAATTACATTTTTTTCTGGATGAGCATAAAGTTAGTTGTGACTATAACATACAATTATGGGACCTATTCTAGATAAAGTAAATCAAACAGGCTATTATATCTTTTAATGAGCTGTTCGATCCAGTTTCTATTGTCCTTAACACAGTCTTAGGGGTAGAGATTTAATATTTCATTTTGAACAGGATTTACAAGAAGAACGTCGAGCATTGAAAGAGGATCAAAAAATACATCGGAGCAAGGCAATGAAACATTTGATGGAGACAAACAGAAGAAGAAGGCAAGTAACTAGGGTTTCTTTAGTGGAAGATGGTAAAAAAAAGCAAAAAAAAAACCAAAAAAAACCCCAACAAAAACCAGAGAAAACCAAAGCAAAAAGAGTCAAAACCTTGAGACAGATCAATATGTCTGTACTATTTTCATGTTAACTGTGATAAATAGCTCACTGCTTTGGCCTAGAGGAATATAAGCTAAAAAGTTTCACCAACCCAGTTTCTTGCTATAGGACAAATAAAATATAAAAAGAGCAATATTCTGATTTACTCGCTAATTTTTGGAAACTCACTGTAGTCACATCTCGTATAAACTAAAGGTAAGTAGCACTTTCATCTTGTGGCTCTGATCTGCATTTCTAGTGTTCTGGGTTTTATTAGCTTCAATGGATGTGTGAAAAATGCACTTGGCTGTACAGTGTGGGCCAGCAGGCAGGCAGTTGTTGCCTTCTGAAGTGTGTGCTTTTCTGTCTGCATGGCATAACAGCTGCACAGCCTTCGCTTCATGGTGAGGCTTTGTGCTCCCACTTCCCAATGAACACAAAGCAACATCTTTCTTGTGCAGGATTATATTTATAATAAAGTTATTTGGTACTGACATTTTAAACAGAGCTTCGCAATGTCTGTCTTTCTGCATACATGAGAATGCAAAACTATGAAATATGCTGTGACAAATGGATTAAGTAAATTATGCACTGAAATGTCTCAATGAAGTGGTGTAAGTAGTTTAATGGGCATAGAGGTCTTTTCCCGCACACTGAGATGATGCTCACACACGCAGAGGGCTCAGCTGTGTGTACTGTAGAGGCAGATGGGTTCCTCCTTGCAAGCCCCCAGCCTCAGACCAGCTTCCTCTGCCTCTTGTTGAATCATTAATGCTCGTGCCCCATAGTTCACCTATCAGATGACTTCTGTTGTACAATGTTTACTTACTGGCATATGTTCATAACTCATAAGAGAGGCGATATATATTGTTTATATTGCCATTTTAGCCTGACAGCGTGTGCTGCCAACGTATGTTTTGAAATATAAAGAAAAATGGAAGAGCAGGTATAATCACCTGTGAGTGATTAAAGACAGAGTGCGACCCACAACCTTTGCAGATAATAAACTGAGTCTCAGTTGAAAAATTAAATACCTAATTTCATTTTCTGGAACAGAACCACTGTAATGCTATGCATCTCAGATGAACACTGTTTATTGTATTACTGGTCTTGAAATATTATACTCTAATGTAAAAGCAAATACCAGACAGCCTACATATTTTTGACAGACTGGTGTAGTTAAAGTAATACTCATGGATACATAAATACATTTCCATATGTATTTCATTGCGGCCTTAAGAAACACAGTATAAATCCAAGCTACTCAGGTGAGCCACTTAAAAATTTAGGTATGATATTCATAAAATGAAGTAATTTCAATTTGTGATAACTGAGAATGGCATAATTATTAGCACAATAAGCAGTTCAAGTGGAAGTCTGTGGTAACAAGTTTTCTCCTAATAACTGAAAAGGAGTAAGTTGTCTAATGTTAGAAAGGTCGTAAGTGCGTACGTTATAAGCTGTGACATAGAATTAAAAATTAAGTGTCACTGCATATAAGCAGGAAAGTAATTTGAAAATAAAGTTCCTTGAATATGAATATTTTTTCCTGACAGTTGTGCAGGTAGGAATTGATTGATCAACCATCAGGTCATGTCTCAAATCTGTATACGAGCCAAGTTCCATTAGCTTTCTTGTGCATGTGAAGGTGTTAGATATGATGATGGTTTCTTAAGGGTAGCACGACTTTCTTAAGGTCCACATTCTCACCTGACAGCATCCAAAATTCTCCCTGCTATGGCTTACAAGTGTGTATTAGGAATTATTCTTGGCACTGCTAGTGTATGATTTCAAAAGTGAATTTGTATCTTATGTATTTTTTATATGGGGAGAAAGAATGAGTGCACTGTGAATTGTGGCAGTCCATTTTCTACCTCTAACCTTCACACAGACTGGTTGAGGTTGGAAGGGCCTTCGTCTGGTTGAACATGTCCACTCAGGAAGGGCCACCTAGAGCTGGTTGCCCAGGACT
Source organism: Cnemophilus loriae (assembly GCA_013397755.1). Classification (NCBI taxonomy): domain Eukaryota; kingdom Metazoa; phylum Chordata; class Aves; order Passeriformes; family Corvidae; genus Cnemophilus; species Cnemophilus loriae. The sequence continues at coordinate 4,560,792 of VZTF01001983.1, forward strand.
AGCTTTTGAGCTTCTCCAAGAATGGAGACTCTACAGCTTCACAGGGCAATCTGTGTCAGTACTCGGTCATCCTTCCAAAAAAAAAAAAAAAGTGTTTCCTGATATTCCTGATATTCCAAAGGACATAGGTGTTTCAGTTTGGTCCCATCAGTGGGCATCACTGAAGACAGCCTCGCTCTCTCCACTTTGCACCTTCCTTCCAGGTATTTGTAGACATTAATAAGATTCCCTTGAGCCTTCTCCACGCATAACAGTCCCAGCTCTCTCAGCCTTTCCTCCTAGAGAGATTCTCCAGTCCATTCATCATCTTCGTGACCCTTCACTGGATTGTTGCCAGTCTGTCAATTTCTCTCTTGTACTGAGGAGCCCAGAGCTGGACGCAGTCCTTCAGCTGTGGCCTGCCTAGTGCTGAGCAGAGGAAGGATCACTTCCCTCTATGTGCTGGCTAAGCTTTGCCTAGTGCAGTTCAGGATACCATTGACCTTCTTTGCATCAACGTTGGGCCCTTCTCCCAAGTAACAAGTGCTATAGCATGAGAGGAAATGGCCTCGAATTGTACCAGGGGAGGTTTGGATTGGATACTAGGAAAATTTTGCTCGTGAAGAGGGTTGTCAAGCATTCGAAAAGACTGCCCATTTGAGTGGTTGCACGTGGTACTTCAAGACGTGATTTTGTGGTGGACTTGGCAGTGCTGGGTTTGTTGTTGGACTGGATGATCCTAGAGGTCTTTTCTAACCCAAATAATTCTATGTTTCTATGTTTAATGAAGATGTTAAAGAGGCTTGGGGCCAGTACTGACTTCTAGGTTTCACCACTATGTACTGGACTCCATTGGGACTTTGTGTCACTAATCACCACCCTCTGGGCCTGACCATTCAGACAGTTTACATTCCACCTCACTCTCTGCTAATTCAGCCTGTTCAACATCTGTTGCCTGTTCAGCATCTCGTTTATGAGGATCATAGAGGAGACAGTACCAGCAGCCTTAGTAAAGTCCAAATAGACAATATCTACTGTTCTCCCCTCACCTACAGGACTATCATTTCTTTGTAAAATTTTATCAAGTTGATCAAACATTACTAAATTTAGTGTCAACCTTAAGTTTATAAATTTTCTACTAAAAATGTAAAAGCAGTGAATTCCCTTTAGGAAGAAGCACTAGTGAAGATACAGGAGAGTTTCTGCTCTCTTCTTACTTGTGTCGTTTAGGTTCATTCTCTTCATATTGCTTTGTGGAGGAAAACTTTTCTGTGGGTTTTGCTTTGTGTTTTTTTCAGGAACCACCAGCAGACCTCCCTTAAACAAGGTTATACCAAAGCACCTTTTTAAGCTAATGAAAAGTGCATGTGCATATGCAAGGTTCTTGCAGATTTAGGTTTTCGACCTTTTCTATATGTGCTTGTAATGAATTTTTCCCTGACAGTCTAGTATTGATTTGTCGTCAATACTTCTAAAATGCAGCACCTTCAGCATTAAAAATACTCATCTTCTACATTCTGTGCTCAGTTAATTGGTTTAGTAGTAAAAGACAGAAACAGCATCACTGGCTCAGAAAAGAGCAAGGATAGCTTTGGAAAGGAAAGTCTCCGTAACTTAAATCACAGATCTTTTTCAACCTCCCTGACGTCATCTGTTTCTTTGCATCTCTTGTACTGACCAAGCTTCTTAGTTTTGTGTTAGCAACAGTACTTCAACACAGCAAAAAACCCTAGCCTACAGTTTATACAAGTTGCCTGAGTATCAAGAAAGTAATTTCTTTATTGTCTCACTGATACATGAAGTTGCAATTTCAAGATCAGATTAAGAATCAAATATTCTCTGGGGCAGTAGCTGGCAGATATTTTGTTTAAATAACAGCATTCTGGAAATAAGAGCTACTGACTAAGCACATACTTGATGCAAATGAATAGGATATCGTATTTTATGTTTCTATAACACACTGCTTTTTAAATACCAGCTGTCAGTTTTGCTGGGGACTAGAAACTTCATGCTGTTACTGCTCAGTGCAAAATGTGCTTCCCATTTTACTGTGATGTTACTGTCTGCAGGTAGCTGGTTCATTCTGGAAGTGCAATTGTCTAAGTGCATTTTAGAATAAACCTTACAGTCAGTTATCTTGGTTCACCATTTTGAATTACCTTGAAATAGCTAATCCATCTGTTGAAACTGGGGAAGGAAATCTATATCTGTTTCCAATCTATTCCCAATCTATTGTTCTTTCTGTAATACTCTATTTTCAACGTATGCACAAGCTTTGTGCTCCACCTACTGGCTGATTAACATTGATTATTTAATAAAAGAGCTTTAAATTATTCATTAGTTTTGGTGATAGAGAATGAAAAGCAGTTTACGGCTTTTTAAATACGAGAACAGTGTTAGCGGTTGGTAAACAGAGAGGGCAGAGTGTTAAGAATTTTATATTTCTTTCTATATCAGAATGGAACTGTGAAAAGTAGGTGATCACTGTAACCATGTGGATTTGAAATGCAGTATTGCCATTTCTGATAATGGGCCACAGGATTGTGCTGAATTTGCAAGGCCTTGGAACAGATGCTTGCCAAGCTTTCTCTCTTTGAACTTTTCTTGACCTGACAGCAGCTTTGTTTTGCTTGGTTTAGCTGTAACAGCAATTTCTCTAATAGACCAGGTGTCTTTGGCTAATTTATTTTGCCTTTGTTTATCTTTTTATTGTATGACCATAGTTTTATCTAGATAACAGTAACAAGTAGTTATTCTATGCAGAGAATGAGGTATTTATGACTCTAAAATAATGAAGCAGTGGAGAGAAATGCAGGCCTGGTACTGTAGCAGAGGCCTTGAAAACTAGCGGTACAGGATGTGGCATTGAGGAGTGTAGGCAGAGGGTGGTAAGAGATGACACACAGACTTGGCACTGGAGACCCCATGGCTATACTCACCAATAGTCAGCTAAAGAAATGCAGAACTAGATCTGACAAACCTGGCTTTAGAGGTAATGAAGAGAAGAGAAGAAAAGAATAGTATGTAATATACATAGAAGGCACCATGTATGGAATTTTTGGAGGGACTGTGGTACTACAGATTGACGATGATAGAGCAGAGGTGTAAAAGTGTATTAGCAAGTATAAAAATGACTCTAAGTGGATCCTAAGGTGAGGGAGAAGAAAGCATTAACATGAATATCATGTTAGTCCTGCTGAAGGGACTCCAGATGCTGCCAGTTCACCCTAACACCCCAGCACAACCAGAATGAAACTACAAGCCTTGGGATGCAAAAGAGCAATGCAAGAATGAGCATCAGGAAAAGGGATAGAAACTCAATGTGTGAATAACAGTTCAAACTGTTTTATCACTATTATTGAGCCTTTTTTCTGTATAGAAATATTCTAATGGTATTATTTTTCAGTAACAATTCTGGATTAATAATAATTGGACTCTTAAGATTTGAATTATGGTAACAAAAAAAATGCTTGGCTATATAAGATGTGCTTGGGTTTTGCCTGTGAACAAGACTTGGAATGTGACAACTGGTACATAGTGCAGGCAGCCCTGCTGTGAACCATTGGGGCATATTGCAGAACAGCCCTCTGTGAGCCCCTACAGGATTGTAAAGGTTGGTCCTTCTGAAGCTCTTGCAGCAATTTCAGCCTGTCTTTTTGTATTCAGCATATGATAATCAAAGAAGATGAAGGAATAGATTTAATATGTGTTCTTGGTCTTGGTAATTGTCTCAGATAGAAAAGTTGATTTTTGGGCAATGTCCACAGACTTTTTTAAGGACATAAGATTGCTTCCTGTTTTCCCATGAAGGGAATTTTGTGTGACAACACGTTCCAGCCTTTTCTTGATACTACTGTAGTCATTGACTATACAAATACCTCCCTACCTCAATTTTAAAATCACTGTGCACTGGTTTGCAATGTGATATGGCAATAGAAGAATAATATCAACTCAGTATCAAAAGGTTCATTTCATAGCATTCCATACACACTGTATATATTCCTTTTTTAATTATCATTTTCATCCAAGGCAGTAGTAAGCATTTGGTCCACCTGGAAATATAGCGTTCACTGTGAAGACAATTTCATGAAATTAACCAGGAAATAGTTCCACCATCTAGTCATACTGTTTTTAACATAAAAATGCCTTCCACACAATGTCTGTATATGTGAGACGGCTAAGTATTTTAAGTTTCGTATTCCAAATTCTCCATAAACATTTTGGCAGCCGTTTCAAAAATTGCTGCACCACTGGGTTGTTTATAGTAGACAGAAAAATTGGGTTAAAAAAACACCAGTCAGGAAATTCTTCTGCTAACTATCCATCTTAAAGCCATACTCTTTTGCCAATGTTACATCTGTGATATGAACCTAAGCTGGTGGCTTAAGGAAAGTGCATGAGCAAACATTTGCTTTAACTGTTTTTCTGTAAGATGTAAATGTGCATTTTAAAAATTATTTATTTTACATAATGCACATGGGTGTTACAGTTTACATTCTGCAAGGTCAAGAAGTTAATAAGGCTTCACCGAGTATCTTTAATGCATTTCCTTACATTAAAATAAGATCCTTTTTTTTCCTTCTTGTCTTAATCCAAACCAAATAGTGATCATGATGAGCTGTGGTGAAAAAGACCTCTTGCATCAGCATTTGGACTTGCTCATTCCCAGCTATATAGAACAACAGTCCTTTTTTTAATGCTCGTTATTTGGAATGTGGAAGAGTGCAGCTAAGTCATATTCAAAATCATTAAAAAAAAAAAAGTAAAAACTCTGTCAGAATTGACTTTTTTCCTTTTGGAGTTATACACTGGAATTACTCCAGGTATAAAGTTGTAGAATTTCCCACATGTCTGAATTTAACAACTACAGTTCAACTAAAGGCCTTCTTGATCAGCTTCTAGAAATACTAAAGGGCATCAAGAAGAATGTGTTTGAAGTATATACTAGGATAAGCAAGTCTGTTTCCTCTCTTGTGATTTTCATTTAGTCAAGATAAAATTGGAGATTTCTGCATTAGATTTTAAGGTGAGTGAAATTCAGGAATACTGAAAGTGGACAATGAACTCTAGTTCTATCTTTTAGTTCTAACATGTTTTGACAGCCATGTGTATATGAGTTTTCAAAATAGTGAAAGTTCTTTGTCTCTCTGTCAGCTGTGCTTTGGCTTCCAAGTGGATTAAAGTGGATATTCCTGTATAAGTGTGTACTTGGGAATTAGTTGGCAGTTTTCCTATTTTTTTACTATTATGCAATTACAGCCTTTAGGCTTTCTAAAATAAAAAGTACCTATTTCAAATTATTTTTGTGTTTGTTTTCACAGGAGATCAGTCATCAATTTGAAGGGATACTAGAGAGGATCAAGTTGAATATTTCAGTTTGAACTTTTTCCCTGAAAAGCAAAGGGAAGAATAATTAAAATAGCTCGAGTTAAGGAGTAGCTCTGTAAAGTAGCAGCTTTGCTCCATTAAGCAAGAAGAACTATGAAGCAACTGCTAGTGATTAGAGTTATGGGAAGGTACCTTATTGTGATGAGAGAAACAAACGTATGGCTAAACATTTCTTTACACTAATGCTGGCTAGAGGGGGACCCTACTCAGTGTACTAGTGACCTGTTAAATCACATTTCTAATACACGGATGAGAAGCTCCCAGCTCTAGTGATCTTTGCATGGCAGGTTTTGGAAGTTTCACTTGAAGACCATTACTTTTATAGTATTATGGCTTTCAGAATAGAATGTTTCCAGGGATGGGGCATCTACAACCTCTCTGGGTGACCTGCTCCATTGTTTCACCACCCTCACTGTAAAAAGTTTCTTCCTTATATCTAGTCTGAATCTACACTCTTTTAGTTTAAAACCATTAAATATGACATGCTTACATAGGCACTGTGCCAATAAATATACTGGGTATATTTCACTCAAGGAGCTAGTTTGTCAGGAAAAAGTTGGTGATTCTGTCAGCAGGAGAAAAGATTCCGCAGAGCTTCATGAAGCTCATGCCTACTGAAGGAAACCTTTGTGATGATGGTTGTTTTTGACTAGAGCCTGCTTTGCTTTCCAACCAGTGGGAGGACACATTTAACATATTTCTTATTAATAACTAATTCTGTCAATTATAGTTTCACATTACTATTTTATCCCATTTTGTGCTGCTAATCTGATCGTCTTTCAGGAAGCTTCTTAACAACTACAAGTTGATACTAACTCTTGCATATTTATAGATAAAAGCTGTAGTTCCTTTGTGTTCTTTTTAAATAACAACTTTTAAACTGTTAGTATTTCCCCATCAGCTTGTGAAAAGCACACACAGAGCATTTGCAGTTAACCTTCCTGCTGAATCTGCTCACCGTGGTACACTTATAGGCTGTTGTAAGAGTAACATTGGTGACAAGTACTAGTCGAGTCTGCATGTTGATTCACATATTAAAAAATGATGAAATCTCTGGTTGAGGCTAAAAAATAAAAATATGTTTCTTCCCCACCCACTGTCTCATTTACATTCTGACAAACTCTAGAAATCCAGCTGTGCTGAAGTTAATAGCATTTAATTTATGGACAAGTAAGCTTTTGTACTAAAATGGCAAGTTGATAAGCAAGTAAGTTACTAATATTTTGGTAAGTGTAATTCATAAAAATAGGAATTATCTACTTTTGCTTCTTAAATACAGAGCCTTTGAAGAAAGACAGAAGGAAGAAGAAGAAAAAGAACAAAGATTTAGAGAACAAGTTCTGCAGCAGAGGAAAATTAAATTTCAGGAGGCAACTGCTAAGTTCCGACGTGCTCATCAGTCGTTTTCTCAGCACAAACAAACAGGTTTGTAAATTAAAAATTAACCATAATTCACAATACAATTGTTTTTATATTCACAGAATCAGAGAATAGTTAAGGTTGGAAGGGACCTCTGGAGGCCATTAGTCCAACCCCCCATATTTTTCTATTAGTAAACAGAACAATTAACTCCACTCATAGTAATTGAATTCACAAAAGCAAAACAACTGACAAGAAGCTCAGATCTGATACATATGACAATTGGGTAGAGGAAATAAAAAGAAAAATAGATTTTTTTTTTCTAAAAATTGTATTGTGAGATATTTCACTATATTCCAGTCACAGTAAGTACATGACCTCCTTGAGGTATTGTGGCTTCCTGGGTTTTCCCCAATTCTTTGACTGCAGTGTGCTTATTGGTTGCAGTACTGTGCTTTCACAGCTGGTGAGAGGTGTTACAAGGCCACTGGCAGCTACTAGGATACTGTAATGATCTCCTCTTTGAACCTTTGAATATGAAAGATTCAAAAATGTGCATTTTGTTTATCATTAAGTAAATGCAGTCCTAGCATATATTAATATGGTGCATAACATTTTTTTCTGAATTAGTCCACTTTCTAAGTGGTTCTCTTGCTGGGAAGCAATGATCACTTCAGCTCAGTTCCTGCTTTCTTGGAATCAGTGCAGATTGGCAGAGTTTGTAACAGCATTGGCCAAGTCTGATTTCCTGTCAACTTTCCAGTGTTCAAATACTTAAGATATGGTCTATTACTTAGGTATTCTTTAACAGATTTACTCTCCCAACTGCAGTTGTGCCAGCTGTGAGGTAATGTCTCTGACTTCAAGATCAAATGTCAGATTAAAATAACAAAATAGAACAGTACTGGTTTAGGGCTTCTTCATAGCTCTACTGACAGCCCAGATTGTGTAGCAATAGAATGAATCACAATTTTTTCTTTTGGTTTTCCTTTATAGAAACTCTACCTCTTCTACTCTCTACCCTACTTCTACTCACTTGAAAATGGCAATACATCGTGCCTGTCTGGACTCCTTCTTTCCCCACTGGTTCAATTATTAAGTTACAATTTGGCCTCTGTAAAATATCTGCAAGCCATAACTTTGGCTTAGTGCATGAGTGGAATAATCATGATGTAAAAACAAAGTTAGATTTTTTTAACCTCGTATTTTTTCAACAGCACAGTTTAAAAGCAAATAGCAAAACTGTTGAATACATGTGTGACTGTAAACACTTAAAGAGACTGGGATTTTGTTTCAGAGGAACTCGAGGTGCTCTTGCATGTCTAATAATGCTAAACTACTCTGTTTATTGTAACTGTCTGGATTTAGGCTTCCAAACTTCAGAAACTTAACAAAACCATTTATGGTAAAATATTCCAATTTTAAAAAACTTTTTCCCCATTGTCTGTTTTTAGCTCTTATCCCTCCAGTCCAGACAAAAGCAGCTTTTCAGTTAGAAGAAGCTCTTGAACAAATTAAACGATCAGTTTTAACACCAGGACTGTGCTTGCCAAACATAAACAAAATCAACTTCAGGTAAGCATTCCTGTTTACTCTGATGACCAAGGGAAGTAAATTTCTTACTGTATTCAATAAACAGCAGACAGTTACCTTTAAGAAATTGTAGGGCATTTCTCTGGTGGCAAAGAAAGCATTTCTGTGAACTTTTCCAATGAAACATTATGCAACTTCCTTGAGTTGTTTGTGTCCAGTTGGTAAGACAGCAGAGGAGATGACACAAACCTTTTCCCCTCAGTGGAATTCTGGGAATAGTCAAGACTAACCCAGCCTCCAGTCGGTTATAGCCCAACTTAGATTGCCATGGTTATTAAAGCATTTGCTGTTCTCAGAATTATGAAGTATTCTGTCTAAGTGATTTCTTATCCAGATTTTTTTCCTTTTGACATTCAAGGATACTTTAGTTTATATGTTCACCCAAGGATCTTCTTTCCAGCTGTCATTCCTTTATATTTCTCATTCTCTACATGAATCGAGAGCATCCTGGTAACAATTTGACCTGTAATTTCATTTTATATCTCATAAAACTTTATTTGCATACTTTTCATTCTACCCAAGCACTGTTTCTAAGATACCTGGACTTAAAACACAATGTTCCTTCATACATAATTTATTTATCTGCTATATTTCCTACTAGTTCCTGATTATCCCTTTCCTAATGTCTCATTTCTTTAACATTTCAGCTCGGGGGGTTATTTTTGTTGTTGCTTCTTTTGTTATTCCTTTCTGCATTTCAGTTATTTTCTGCATGATATAAATTGTGCAGATGTTCAGAACAGAGATTAATTCTGCCTGAAAGGGGTGTCCCTACTTTTGGGTTTCAGTGTGTTCTTCATTGTGACATTAATATTCAACTTGTTTACATATCTCTGCTGTTTAATACATTTTCAGGTGATAAACTGGTCAGTTGAGGAAATATTTTATAACTCATAGAGCTTAATGCTCATGCTATTTGCCAGTCAACATTCATAGGAAGATTGCAGCAACAAAACAAGAAATCTACCTGTTAAATCTAAGTTTAATTTATGGCAAAAAATTTAGATGTTTCTGAACCTTGTCTCAGGTTTTCTGATCATTTGTCTCATTTCACTCATAGGCTTGATTAAGGACAGCATCTCAGTGCTTCTTCTCCCTGCCTTTGTCATTTCTTTCTTTATTTTTCATCATTTTTCAAACTGCTCCTAGTGCATCACATTGGTATCTCAAAACTTGTTCAAACCACTTACTATTTCTTACAGTGCTGTCACTCTATTTTTATTTGTATAATTTAAAAAATTTACTATCCTTTAATAATGATAGTGTGTTCTTTTCCCAGTTTTCATTTTCTTAACCTGATTTCCTAAGGACATTAAATTTATATGTTCATGTTCTTTCACAGTTTGTTTTCTCCTAGTAACCAAATTTGAGCGGGAGCTAAGAATCTCAAAGTTAATTATATTTCTGTAAGTTTGAAAATAGAAATTGCTCAAGGAAACAAAATGAAAATAAGCGACCCCAGCATCAGAAAGGTTTAAAAGTTGAGTCCACTATGACCTATTGAGAGGTCACAAGACAGCTGGTACAGATAAAACAGAAGAGCATCTTGAGAAGGTTCTCAACAGTGAACGTTCTTCAAAGCTCACCAGTTCTGAACTGTAAAGCTTTAAATATTTCTTATAATCTCTTTAATTGGAAGTTTTGGGACGGGAAATAACTAACTCGTGTGAAGTAGTAGATACCTTTCTATATTTCTATTTCTTCTTACAACTCTATAAACACTGAAGCCAAAATTCTTGTGTCATCTTTAGAATTTACCCTCCCTCAGACACAGAATGTATAGAATTCATTGACAGTCTCCTCTTAAAGGAAGAAATGAATACTGTATTAAGTATGCAAGATAAGTATAGCTTCAGACCCAACTGAATAACTGTGAATTTTAAAAGATTCTAGAATTCATAATGTCTGTGTTTTAAAAGGTGTAAAAAAATAAATTAAGCAATGGAGACTTTCAGCAAAAGTCCTGAAACACCTAATGAGTGTATTCTATGCTTGCGGTAGAGCCATTTTGCTTCTAGTAGGGTTTAGTTATTGAATGCTAAAGCAAAGATTTTGGAGAACTCACTAGCCAATAGACACTGGGATGTTTGTACATTCGGTGTATAAATGGCATGCAGCTCTTTTTGCAAGATATATTTCCCTGTTGGTGTTTAAAAATAGTTGTGTTTGATTAATTTCAGTCTTGGGATATAAACTTAAATATGACAAATCAAAAATGGCATGTGGAAAAGTTGGAATGTTGAAACTTTTATGAATATAAATGGTCTAAACATCTAGAAATTTTTAGAAATATAAATGGTCTAAGCACTCAAATAAATATAAAGAAAGTTGTGTGTGTCCAAAAAACCAACAAACCGGATTTTTGGGGGACCAGGTGTCAATCAGTCTGGTCTACAATAACAAAAAAGTTTTGGGATAGGGAGGATATCTGCCATTCAAAAGAAAACAGCGTGCAGTTTTCTGAGTTCAGTAAATAAATATGTGAAGTTGTTCTCCCTTTTTGCTGTCAGCCATCTCATCAGAAAAAATAAATTCCATTTTAGGCTCTCCTTAGGTCACTGCAAGTAAGCCAACCTTTCTTGTAGTCTTGTATAAAATCCCCTGAAAAATAACAATAATCTTGATAGTCTGAAAGTTTCCATTTTCCATTGCTCTATTGTAAGTGTTGTGATAGATACAAAAAGAAAAGGCCTTATTAGATTATTTACCCACTTGAAACAGATCCACTAAAAAGAAAAGGGATAATTTTAGATGCAGAAAGAGAAGGCTCAGAAGAAAGACCTTAAGCTGAAGAAATGGACAGAAATTAAGGAAAGAGGTTATTGCGTTGTGTACATATGTGAAACATATATGTTCAGCTAAGAGCTGGTCACAGGGCCCAGCTACACTAGCTATTCTAAACATTTTCTTTTTTCAGGCAGCAAATACCAGTTCTTTAAAATACCACAGTACTGACATTATACATCATTGGTAGATTTGGTCTCTCTGGATACTACAAAGCCTTCTTGCTCTTGGAAGTAAGGGAACACCTGACGGCATCAATATAGTTACGCTCTACATAAGCCAACTTTATGGAAAAATAAAGCCCATTTTCATGTTTGTTCTTTTCTTTTTCTAAAAAACAAGCCTCCATGTTCCATTTCTGTAAATTACCAAACTGTTGGCTGACATTTTCCATATTAATGCGGCCTGAGGCAGTCACCCAACAACCCAATCAGAAAAGTCTATTTATAAATAACAGAAAAGAAGTTTTAAAATGGAAAGTGTTGGACACTTTCAGATAGTCCTCACAGCATTTGTCGGGCTTTTCATCATTTATTGATGATGTATACTTTTGGTAAGAAACATAGTTAAAAGTGTACAGTTGATGCATAGAAATAAGACAAAGTAATTATTTGCTTGTTTGTATCAAGAACCACAGATGACACTTCATCCTCATCAGCAGCATCTAGAAGTGATTCTTTCCGTCAGAAACAGAATTCAGCAATGTTTGGCTGTGATGAAACAATACAAGAGAGCAGTAGAACAGACATGGATAGTCATCAACTTCTCTTCCAGAAAAATTTGAAAGAAATGCAACAGCTCCTTGAAAAACAGCATCTCAACAACTTGGAGGTATGATATTTTCGTGTGATTCATTGCAAGATGCTTTTAAGTGTCACAGAAAGTTTCTTGAATGTGATAAAAATGAAAGTCCTGTTAGACAGTCTTTATCAGTTAGACAACATGGGAGGGCACACTGTATTATGCCTTATCAATAGATTATTTTTAGTAAAATTCTACATATTTTCCAGTAAGAAGTCAGATATCTTTAGAAATATTTATAAGAATGTTTTCACAAATTCGTCCAAGATACCTGTTATGTTGTCCTTTCTTTCCTGTTAATGTAAAATTTGTATGTCAGACTTCTTGTCTTTGACATTGGTAGCCATTAGTCGATCACAGGAGTCTTGTGCTACCTCTGAACTTAAATTGATGGTTTTCAGTGCACACCCAAGTTTCTGCTGTGCTGATTGTGACAGCTCAGCACAAAATGCTATAGCAGTATAATGGTGATATGTCAAATGTTGGGGGATTTTCTGTTTGGTTGGTTTTTTTCCCAGTGTGTGGTAATACGTTAGAGACTGACTTCAAGTCTCTTGAGATCCTTTTTTGTCATCTTTGGAATAGCTGCAGGTGTTCCAGCAATGAGCTTTTTCTGTCTAAACTAATTTTTAGACCGAAAATCAGTTTAAAAAGTCACCTTAGAAACTGAAAATCAAGAACTGAGCTCTAAAGTGATTTCTTAGTTGTGCACCTTAAAATGTAATTTTATGTCTCAGTGTTGTCTTTGATTTTGGAAATACTGTCTTTAACATTACATTTTCTGGAAAAAAGAGGGCATACTTTGGGGCTCATTCTTTTATTTCTGTAATATCTACTGGTATCCAGAGTCGTGGTATCTGAAATGACCTGGACTCCATGGAGCCCATCCGTCTATTTTGGTCCTGACTGGAGGCATGGAATTGTTGGAGGCCATAAAGCAAGGGCTTTTCCTTTTAATTCAAGTGTATGGATAACTTGTGAAAGACTTTAGAGAGTTCAGATATGGTTTGAGATTGATGTTTCTAGGAGCATTCATCTCTGCCTTTGTATATACTTTGTTCTAATGGTTATTCATGAAAGTCTTGAGCAGCTGATGGCTAACACAAAATCTCACTCAGCTGGAGTGAGGTTCAAAAAAGTTGAGTGGAGAGAAAGTATAGTTTGTACTGGCACTGATTGGTGTTCTTTCTTATTTCTAAGCATAAAAGAAGGAAGAGAAAATGACAATTTATGGAAAAGAGCTGATAAAACTAAACTCTAGATAACCACTTTACAAAAATACAAAAAGGTCTAAGCTTTTTTTTTTAATAATATCACATTTGCATTTCACTGGTATAGTGTTTGCAAATCCCTCCCTAAATGATGATACTGAATTTGGCAGTAGCTGCATAAGAACATCTTAGAATTAGAAATTAAAACGCACTCTCTTTGAGAAAAATATATAAAAAATTATTCTTAATGTACTTTAAGACTTGTATATTGGAGTGTTTTATCAAACAGAATTATCACTTCCTAATTGAATTCTAGGAAAAAACTGCTATGAGTCCTGCATAATTTTTTGATTATAGTTTTTTCTAAATTTTATCATCAACTTTGAACAATGCAGATAATATAGGAATTTGTCTTTACAAATTAATGTATTTTTGGAAACACCTGTAAAAAAATTTTGCTTTTTTTCCAGAAGGTAGTTTTCTGCTACCACTAGGGGTTGCTCAGCTTCTTTCCTCTGATAAATAGTTTCAAAATGTAAATATTTATACTTCAGACATTTGGACTTTATTTCTTGAAATTGCATTCTTTGGACTCTGATTAGAAAAACAGTCAAGAAAGCTATTGACCTTGTTCTAAGGCCTGAGTTTTGGAAGTTTTATACTTGGATTGTGCTGGTGGCTGGTGTGTATGTGCATTGTGACTTCCTGTTTTGTGAAATAGTACTTATAATACTCTTACTAATAAAATTTGTAATTTATAATGATTTAGAATGCTCTTACTGAAATCAATAGACTTCAGTAGTCTTGATACTACCTGTTGTCCAATGATATTTCTGAAATTAAAGTTTTTCACTGTGCACATGCTTTGCAACCTAGCCATCCATTGAGATCCTTTGACCTCTCTTTGTTTCTGTTTTTACAGGCCCAACAGGATTATAAAGATTCCTAAAATTCTTTACTTTCCTACAGGGCAATAAAGTTCTATGTGAACCTTTACCAGTAGGTTTGTTGTGTTCCCTGCTTTACATCTCTAAATATTTGTACAGATTCATCGGTAAGCCAAGGGTTTTAGTGGCTTTTACCGTTTTCCAAAATTATTTTGCGTAAAGTATTGAGAGCAGTAGATTTTACTTTGTGCAATAGTTGCATCCAAGCCACTACATCAAGTTACTGTTTTATGTTCATGAGTATGTTCCATTTTGAAGAATTTAATATTGCTAACTTCATTCACAAAAAAAGGATTTGTCGCACAGTCCTTTCCTGGTTTTATTGCATGCATAATGAAAATCTTTAAGGTGGAGCTGGTAGCATGGTCTTTGGCTAAAGCTGCATGGAGCTTTTCACCAAATGACATTAGTCCCAAGGTGCTTAACATTTTTTCGAACTGTGAACTGGTTATGTTGAAATTTTCCATTTCTGGTACCTGCCTTGAACTGAATAATTTAGAAAATTTCCACTAAAATGGCTCAAATGTGACAAGGAATAGTATTGTTCAGGTATCTTCTGTCTTTTTCTTTTTGTCGCCTCTTTAATTTCATGGCCATGCAACATTATCTTGGTCAGTATAATATTTCTAGGCTCTACCAGAAAAATACATTATGCCTGAATTAAACTGATAGCATGACATTTTATCTCTATCATTTCATTTTTTAAACAAAATACTTGGAAGTAAGAGTTAATTCACCAACAAAATAGGTATAGATTATCACATGGAGATCGTATTTTCCTCTTCCTTCCTTTATATGACCATAATTATGTTACTCAAGTGGTATCTGTTAAATCCGAATTTAAATCCCTTTCTGACTGATTTGAAGCAGGATTTTTACCTTGGCTCTCCATTTGTTCTGAGCATATTGTGCAGCCATTGAAGTACTCAGTACCAGTCCTTCTATGGATACCGTTCCCCTTGGAAGAAAACACTTCAATATTTATTGAAATAGGAATGGAACACTGGTATCATTTCTCAGAAATTGCAACCCAAACCGTAAACACAGTGGGTTATTCTTATATTATCTCTAATACAGCAAAAATTTGTATCTTACTATACCGTGTATGTTTATACACGTTACATGTAAAATCACATAAGTCTCTGAGAAACAAGGAAGAATATTTTCTAAGTGATGTTCCACTGAATGGTATGGACATCACTTGCCTTTCAGGAGTTCACTTGTAAGTCTGTTAGCTGTTTGTGTTACTGTGCTTTTGAGTTTCACAGTGTGTGTGAAATGGAGATGTTTCAGGTAACTGATGGAAAAACTGTAGTATGACTGGAATGAGTTAACCAAAGGTTCCTTCTGCAAAGACTGTTGTGTCAGTCTAATTCTTCAGAGCCACAGGCAAGACCAGCATGGAAAAAAGGAGTGCTGTGTACAGTCTCTCCCAAGCATCAAGAAATTGTAGAATGCTCAAGGCTAGTTAGTGGGAAAACAGACTCTGACGCAGAGGCTTAGGATCAAATGGCTTTGAAGCAGAAGTCAGGCTTGATTTTGTAGAGACCATTCAACAACTTGAAATAGGCTTCTATGGTCACCTTAAATCTAGAAATGTTGGCCTTTTTTTTACTTGTAAATGTGAGTGTTAACATTTTTATGTTGGTCATTTAAATTATATGACAGGCCCGAGTGATTTCCTTACTTATTTTCCTCTTGGCAAGAGCAGAGGTGTTCGGTTTTCATTGGCTTTCAACCAATGTTGTGACTAACGGCTATCTTCCACATTATTTCAGTAATCCAAAATTCGTATGTGCTATGAAGACAAATTGAAATGTATCTCCAGACTAAATTATTTTACCCAAATACTGCAACTTATTTTGATTGTGTATTCCTCAAGAGTAGGTTTTGAGGTTTTGAGGGAGTTTTTTCATAAAATAACTTATTCCAAGCTTGTGCTGTATAAAATTACATGACAGTCTTCATATCTGACCATCTGGAGTTCATCCAACAGTGTCTTTCCTCAGTTCAAAGCCCTTCTTGAACAGGTAATAATGTAGGATTGAAGCTGAAACAGCTTTTCAGTACTAAAGAGGTTGTTCCAGAGTTAGACTAATACATGAATAAGGTTTTGCTTGTGGATAGGTTATGATTGTTATATATACAGCATAGCTCACAAACCACAGGAACAAGGAAATTGTGACTGTCATCCAATATATACCTGCTCCTCCTTTACAAGCATATCGTTTTTTCATAAGAATTGCCATATATATTAGCATGACTCCATTTGTGGGTTTACATTCATATGCATGCATCCATTTATATAAAAATGTCCCTAGGAAATATTTATGTATAGCTATGCACTAAAGTATTTTTACCATACTTCATGACTGTTTTTGGAGTGATTTGTTTTACTGCAACAGAGTAAGATGTTCATAAAAATAGCTGAAAGAAAGGAACAGAGTAAAAAATAGCAGTATCAAATCTTTAGTGTACTGCAGTTACAGTAAGATGTTTGTTTGCAGGAAGGGACTTGAGGGTACAAAGTTTGTGCATATGGGTCTACCAGGGTGCTGCATTATGCTAACGTGGTATTATCAGTGATAGTATATACTGGTGTCTCAAGGGGATGTTGGAAAAGCTGTTGATTTTTCATGAGGATTAAAGTATCAATCTCCAAAGTAATTTTGCCCCTTTGAAGATGGCAGAGCTGTGTTTTAGGTTTTTTTAAAAAGATAAGACTTTTGAGAATTGTAAAGCAAAACAGAAGTCAGCTACTTTTTTCTTCCAGTATTCTGCTTCTATCCTAGTAGCCTAATGGTGGCAATGGTACCCAGGAGCCTAATCAATTATTTCATTATTTCTAATATTAATTATTATAAACCTGCAGCAGCACTTCTGTGGTATTTAGTAGCTTGAGCTTTGCTGGGCAGTTTATGCCCAGTGTTGTATATCTCCATAAGGAAGTATGGCTCACCATAAATAAAGTAGAAAATAAAGCATCAAACCAATCACTCAAAATTCAAAGGACAAGGATAAGCAGAGAGTAACTGCAACCTGTTCCAGAAGACTGGAAGTTCTTGTAACAAGCAAAGAATTGTACTATTTCAAACAGTGGCAAGCTTTAAAAAAATTAACCTTTAAATTCAGTAGGCTGTTTAGGGGGAGGTAGATGCTGAAAGCTTGTACAAGTTCTTATAAAGCAAATCTGTAAAGTTCTTAGGGAGAATATATGTCTTGAAACATATCTGATTGAAAAAGTTGAATGTGTAAAACAGGTAACGTGTAAGTCACCGAATTTTTTTTCAAGATAAGTGATTATATTAATGAAGCATGCAGTGAATGTTGGCAATTACATGAAACTGCTTTATTAGGTAAATTTATTTCTAGAAAGATATAAATCTAAATGTTAGAAAATGCTCTTAGATACATCATTTAGCCTTCAGGTTGCCCTGTATGGAGTCAGGCTTTGTGCTTAGTGATCCTTGTGAGTCCCTTTCAGCTTGGGATGTTCTATGATTCTAAAAGTATTTCTGTATCTGACCTTTAGGATTTCCTTACCTAAATCCACCTTCTGCCCTGGCTGCTGCTGTGCAGTGCGCGAGAGTGGGACCCTGTTAAAAACTCTTCCGTCTTCACAATGTATATTGCTAAAAGAAAAAGTAATCCTTTTTCATTGACTACAAAAACATATACTTTTTTTTTAGGAAATAAAGAGCTCTGGTAGGGTATTTCCTCAGCTGAACAAGAGATTGTTTTAAAAATTATATTCACACACTGATTCATTCAGGAAATGTGTACTGGTCAAATAGTATTAATCTATTCTTTTTTACTGATGCTATGGCTCCAGTTCATTCAAATCTGTTAACTGTAATCATTAAAATGATTATTAGTTAAACACTAAAGAACTTCTAGAATTCATAGTTTATATCCATGCCCAGTATTTCTCTAGGACTATTTGACTTATCATGGTTTTTAATTATGCAGTCCCATGCTATTCTTACCTGACGAATTTGTGGGGTAAATGATGCCTGCTCAAACTGAATTTATTAATGGGTTAGAAACAAAAAAAGGGACAAATGCATTATGGTGCACACTACCTCACCATTTAATCATTTAACAGTTTTAATAGTACTTATACCTAGCGTTATAAATTGCACTCCTGGAGCTGAATGACCAGATTAGTGTGTGAGAGTTAGACACCTGGAACGGGGTACCTGAGAAACAGCACTCTGAGTGCTGTGCTAAAGTTGACAGAGAGACAAGTTCACCTGAAAATCTGTTTCCTGCACAGTTATGTACATTTATGTCAGGACTCATTAAGACTGAAAATCAGAATGAAACATTGCTATTCAGTGTTCAGATCACTTTTCTTTTAAAATCCACTGACAGGATGGCTTACCAAAATTGCCCGCATGCCTATGAAATGAGTTCTTTTTATCCTGAGAAGCTTAAACCTGCATTTCTAGCATCCTGTGATGATTTTCCAAACAGGCAAATCAGTTCCTTTCAAAATCTCATATCCAAAATTTCCATATCCTTAGCTTGGGAGGAGATCAGGCACCTAGGCGTTAGACTAGGAAAGACAGGGGTGTTGATAGTAAACTTTTCTCTGGTCATCCTATACCTTCATAGCCTCTTTGGTGGGTTTGGCACAATAGAATGGATCTCTTGTGTCAGGTAAGCACCAAAATCCTTTCACAGTGTAACTTGCTCTCTTGGGTCTGCCCAGATCTTCTGAGAAATCGGTGTTGTGTAGTGCTATGTACATGATGTTTTTCAAACTCATATAGAAATGAGAGTATTAATTTTGAATGGACTTTCCCATTCCATAGTTGGTAAATTTGAAACAAGTCATTTAGGTACCTCACTGGCTTTGAAAGTTAGTTTTGCATCTGTAAGTCCAGTAGTGTCTTTTACTTCACAATCAATATGAAGTGTAACATAAACACTATACATATACACATACAAAAAGCAAATAATTTCTTTATCAAAACCATCAAAAATAGCAAGTAGTGTGAGAGGTGTGAGGGACCTCAGTTTTCAGAGTAGGTCGCATTTTTTTCAGCATTTTATCTTCAGAAGAGTGTTCGCATTCACCTCTTGGAATTATGAACAGTCAGCACTTCTTTTGCAGATAATGTCAAATACACGTGTGGCAGCTCTTTAGTGTAATAATGTTCTGACAAAGTCCTTTGGCAAAAAATTCACTTGTCAGGTTCACTTAAAATTTTACTTGTTGCAATGTTGTTCTTTCACTGGCCTTATGAAAGATCTCTTAGGCTCATGTTTTCTCTTTGTTTTAGTGCTTTACTAAAATGAAATTTCTTGACACAGCTCTTCTGAATCCTAAGACATACAAGTGACCTCTTTAACTCCTCGGAAATATTCCTTTCCTAGGGATGTGGATATGTGTGGACAGAGAGGTGTTAGATTTCATGTATTATAACATGAGGTAATGCAGGCTACAGGCAATACAATAAATTGTACTTATATAACAGGAAAAATGCAAATCCGGTAAATAACAACATAGTGCTTCATGAACATTTTGTTTTCTTATCATCCTATAATATTCTCACAGATTAAATAAAATTAAGTCATTGGGATTTCCATGTTTTTTTCCCTGCACTGACTGATCACTAAAAAAGGATAATTCTTGAATGCTTTTTTATATCTGAAGTAGTTCTAATTACACATTTTTACAAGGAAAGGGGACATTCATTTGCATTACATAGTAGGCTAAAATGAGAATTACGTAAATATTTTAATGAGAATGTTAAGCATCTTTAATGTGTGAAAGGATGAAATTGTATGATGCAACAAGATATATGTAAATGAACTAAATTTGCATGAACTAAGTAAGAGTGAGTGTGTATTTAAATAAGAACTACTTCTTTGTTCTTTAGTTCCTAACATTTCTGGATGTTACCTCAACTTAGATTTTGTTTTCCATGGGGTTTTGTTTTATAAGAAGAGTACTTATTTATATATTGTAGGATCAAGTCTATTTTCAACCTCTGGAGCACAACTGGGTAGAATATTTTTTATCTCAGTTTTTAAAAGTTGCAAATTTTCTTGCACCTTCCAAATTTATCAGTTTAAGCTAACCTGCTGTCAAGAGAAGGTTTTTTAAAATCGATCTTTACAAAATTTTTCTTCTAACTTTGTAATTTTAGAAACACATGTTTTGCTATACAGGTGCAGTTTCCAAATTAGACAAAAAGTAAGCCTGACACCTGTAATTTCTTTTGACTGGTTTTCTTCCTTCTAAAAATTTCAAAGTTACTTCTTCAATTTGGCCTGATACAGAAAACTTTGAGTATATGCCTTTTCCTTGTTTGGGGAAGTTCAAGCAGAGGTTAACAGTATAATTTAGCCAAAAATAAAGGTTAATAAATAAGTAACAAAGTGTTATTTATTCTTTTCTATTAGAAAGACACCATTTTGTATAGGTTTAGTTTGAAAATATTCCCTAAAGGGATCTTTCCCTACACTTTCTTCTTTGATCTTCTATTTAGTTTCTTTATCTCAGATCATAACTATAATGGACGACTGCACCTACCTCTAAACATTTAGTGCAAGATAAGATTTAATTCTATCATAAAAAGTCTTTCAGGACTTACTAAGCTTTTTCTTCTGCAATTTAATATATTTGTACAGCTATAAAATATACAATATTAAGATATAACAATTTTATTGGAATAAAAAATGTTTACTGCAAAAATGTGTTATTATTCCCTAAAGAATTCTGTTTGTTTGATGAGTTTTCAAAATGTTAATTCTATGTCATTGCTAGGAGATATATAATCACTTACCTAGGTTAACAGATATGCTAGCTGAAACATTTTCCATTAGAAGTCATTAATGAAAAAAAAATCTTCATTGCATAAGATTGCATATCTAATTCAGCTTCTCTTAGGTTTTCACACCAATTTTGACCAATGTGAGGTTTAAAATGACTTTGCTGCTGAGCTGTGAACTTTCAGGAAAGAATGTATGAGATTGTGAAAATTGTTGACATTCTTGTTTTCCTTTATGTTCATGTGTATTTTGAAGTCTTGTACTTAACAAAGTATGTATTTTCAACCATGTCAGCATCTCAGTGCTTGGATAGAGGAGTAATAGTGAAGAAAACATTTGTATAATACATAGACACAGTTGTCCCACTGGTGTTTCAGATGGTGCCAGTTGCTGTTATTCAACACTCCATTAAAATTTAATGAAAAGGTTGGGAAAGTGCATGAGAATCCCTTATGCCCTGGGACTTGATCTGTCCTCATAGAACAGGAGATATTTTCTTCTTTCTGAAAGACTTGAAGAAGGAGTTTCACTGGGGGGAGTTGTTAATCACTGTGGTTATAACCAAGAGACTTTTCTGTGTTTGCCATGACAAAGCTTAACTCCTTATTGCTTGTGGCACTTTGTATGAAAAGAAACATACTCAGTCTAGTATTATGGAAAAGTTGCAGTTTGGGGTAGATCCCCTATCAAACCTTCATTCTCATGGATTCTCTTTCAATTTATTACTCAAGTACCCTTACAGAGCATGAAAACCACCCAGTCTCATAGGGAAATTCAGAAACAATACTGTTGTTCAGCTAAATCTAGTTCTTTTTTTGATCTTGTAGAATTTATATATAATTTAAGATTAAATTTGTTGAACCATGCTGCTCTCTCCTCTAGATTTCTTCCCAAACTACATCATTTTCTTTTGCAATTTAACACAGATGAATTTTGACTTGATGGAACCACTCATGGAGATACAACCCCAAGTCATAAAAACACCAGGCTCAATATTGCTTTGGTTTAAGCTCTCATTAATGAAAAATTATTGTCAGCAAAACCACATTTCTGATAAATCTGAGAGTTTGGTTTTATGCCTGTATTTCAGAATTTTCATCAAGAAGTCAAAGAAACAGATGATTCAGAAAGCCTGATAAGCCTTGACAGTCTTGAGGCTGGAGAGCAAAATGGCAATTGCACAACACAGAGTGAATCATCTTTTACCACACAGTGTGACTGTGCCCTGTATGATCCAGAAAAATGCCAGACTAGGAATAATGGTTTACTTCACACAGATCAAAGTACTTCTAAAAATGCGCATCTAAATAATTGTCTGAAAAATGTAGATTTGCTACACTACCACAACATACCTATTCATGATCTTTTAGCTAAACATAACGTTCTAACTCCTGCTGAACATGTAAACACTTCAGAAGAGGAATCATCTGCTTCTCACAGTTCTGGAAAACAACCTGCAGAATTCCCTACCTCTGGGAAGCAAAAGAGCTCTGTAAGTAATGCATTTAGTTTTCTGCAAAATATAAAAGACAGAAGCAAGCCATCTTCTGGAACAGCCAGCACATTTGCCACTGCTCATCCTGTTTTCAATCCCAGCAGAGCCTGGGACAGCCCTGATTCTATTCCGGGAGAAAGAGTTCAGGATCTGATGCAAGATCAGAGTTTTAAAAGGACCCCACAGGAGAGAACTAAATCTATGCAAGCATCCAGTCAACCTATTGCAACATCTGTAATCCTATTTCCTAATCAGGGATGTTCCACTGGCATTCCCAGCACAGCTGATATATTACCAAAGGACAAAAGCATCAGTACAGGGTTTTTAAGAAATACCTTAGGAAAAATGACTGAAACAAAAGAAGAAAATATTAAGTGCATGAATGATATTATTTCAGAAATATCTTTATTTCAGGACATACCAAATGCCTCAGTTCTATTGGAAGGTAAGCAACATAATAATAAAGAAGGAGAAAAGGGAAATACAATTGAAAATATGTCACTGTTGTCTCATACAGAGTTCAATTCTGACACTCTTGCACAGGACAAAATCCTGAAAAATAATATTCTTGAAAGAAAAAGAGCAAAGTTACTCAGAAGTATCTTAAAGAAGGATTCTAAATATGAACCCAGTCATTTCAAAGCTTTGATTATGGACCATGGGATCAGTTTTGGAACTCAGCTCATGTCATCTATCAGAGACAGCTTAGAACTGGCAAAAATAAAAAAGAAAAGTGCAGAAAATGAAAAAGACAATAGGAAGCTAAGATGGTGTGATCAAATTGACCAGATAATAATAGAAAATAATGAAAAATGCTATGAAAAAAGCATTAGTGAAATATCTTTTTCACAGCTGCAATGCATTCAAACTGCAAATAATGCTCCGAAGAATAATTTAAGTGTTGTTGCTCAGCCTTCAAACCCCATGTTCATAAAAAATCGTCAGGAAAATTCTCATATATCAAAACCAGATGTTAATACTGAAAAATCAAATAAAGAATATCCATCTCAGAATATATTCACTTCTACGAGATCCTTTTCTGCTAAAAAAGCTTGGATGATATCAAAAGACGAAACAAGTAAACCCCCGATACGTAGCAACAATTCTAAAATTAAAGAAGGTAGTCAACTCAAAAATAAGGCAAAAATAACCAGGAGAGCAACATCTGTAAGAGTCCAGTCACGTTTTATGCCCAAGAAGAGAAGAGGCACTATGATCCAACTGCAGTCAGCCACTGAAGCCAACAAAACTCAAAAAGCTCCAGGGAAATTGCTCACACCTCACCCACCCTCCACACCTCTGCCACGAAAGAGAAGTGTTGAAAACACAGCCAGCCCTGGGTGTCAGTCACTGCCGCCTGCAAGCCTGCAAGCTACCACTGCTAGCAACAAGGATTTCAATGACAGGCATGTTGTGGTAGCAAATCAGGTTTTAAATAGGAACAGTGCAGAAAACAGTGAGAATACTGCTGGTTATGCTGGCTTGGCCACTGCCATCTCTACACCTGACTGCAGCACGGCCAAATATGAACCTCGGGCAAAAAATACTTGTTCTGTAAATAATGTTCAGGCAAGCGCCTGTCAAGATCACTCAGTAACCTGCACTGAGAGAAGACCTGTTAACACAGAAAATGGATTACATCTTCACCATATCCCAGCAGCTGGAAAAACAAGCACCTTCTCGCATGGAGCACATTCTACCCAAGCTCCAAAAGACCCTGCTACTGGTAAGAGTCATGTTTCTGGGTATGAGGTGGGGGGATGTTCAGACAAAAGTCTTCTTCAAATACATCACAAATTTGTTTTCCGTTAAAACATCCAACCTTTCATCCATTCACACAACACAGCCAGTTTTAACAAGCTTTCACCATTTGTCATTCTCATTTCTATTCTAGTGGTGCCCAGAGGCCTCTCAAATGTCAATCCTCATTTCTAATAGCTCTCTGCAATTTTAAATGAAAAGGAAGTATTTTCCCTTAGATTATATTCATAACTAATGAGCAGATGTGACAGGTGGTCTAAATAATGATATAGGAGGAAGTGACTAAGTTTATACAAGCAAGTTTTACAAGGTACCTGAGAGTCATAGCTTGTTGTCCAACAGTCACTGCCACATGACAGTGAAAGAAGTTTAGTTCTACTGTGTTTTTAAAATGCTGACACTGTAAATGCCTACAATTATTGAGGCTTAGTCCCAATAATACTATTAAAAACTGAGCAAAAATTAAAGTTAAAATTAAAGAGCTTCTGCCAGGCAAACTTTGCTCTGCTGCAAGGTATGTCTGATTTATAAAGAATTTTGAGAAATTTGAGGAACAATCCTGCATTTTATTAAAAATTAACCTTGGAAACAATATGAAGCACAGATTGGTTGGTAAGATATAGGAAAGATGCATAAGAAATTTTTGGGAGAATAAACTTTAATCTCCTGGGGTTTACATTTCAATTTACATTTCATGCTTTTTGATTTGCCTTGTTTGTCCTGTGCAGCCTAGCTATATTCTGTGCCTTGTGCACTGATGACATCCTTGTACTTGTAATTTCTATATAGTATGCTGGTTTGCTTCCTACTGAGGGCTGCAGCTGGAGCTCTTGAAGCTGTAGTCCCTGCTTCAGGTACAAGCAGTACTCCAAACTGGTTCACATACTGGGATCACCCCAAGGATTGGCCATGCAACTCAAAGATACTTTCTAGCAAAATAATGAATATCTGTAACTTTAACCCCCCCACATTTCTAGTTTTATCTACAGTAATACACAGTTTTAACTAGGGAGTGATTCAGAACAACTCTGTTGTGTAAGAGCAGATGCAGGCAGGTGAATATTCTTGGCCTAAAGCAAGGGTGGGAAGAGAAAAATATTATCTGCTTGTCTGTTCCAGTTCAAAGTCAAACAGATGAGTTTAAGATCTGTGTGACTTAACCTATTTGATTTTACATTGGAAGTGAATGAAGACTTGCATTACCATGCCTCGCCTCCAGCAGAGATTTTTGCCTCTTGATGTCCTTATCTGCACATCAGATCAATGAATCAGGAAATGTCCTGGGTCCAAGTTGTGCACTACTAACAGTGTCTTCACTGCAACTTTAAATACTACATCCCCAGCATCACATACCTCCAGCTCTTTCAGAGAAGGGATGAGTAATTGCCTTTTAAAATTTATGTGGGTTGCCCTCTCTCAGTATCTGCTTAGATTTTGTATTTTGAAAGTCTTCTTTATTTTAAATACTCTAGATAACTCTTACTGACTTGCTGTTATTTTCTCAGTTGTCTGCAAATGCACATAGACACCATAGTCTTTGTCCTGAAGTGCTTGCTGTGAAGACTGAATACTGCATTGCTCTCTATTAAAATACCTGCAGAGTTCCATGAGGTCTGTGAAGACACTGTAGAAAATGTGATCTGTTGCAATGCTTTGCCAAATGTACAGAAAGTGAGAACCAGATGAAGAAATAAAATTGTTGTCCATGAGGATCTTAATTTAGTTTGGCTTCCAGGCTTCAAGTTGTATATCTTGTGCCTAACACATATGCTGTAGCTGGATATTAGAATTTTTAACACCTTTCTTGTTCAGTCAGGAAAAGGCTTTAAAAATGTGTTTAACCTTTAGCCTGTGACAAATATAGGGCTAATTAATGTGCTTATAATTAAACAGCAGTAGACTGCTCAGTATCTCATTCCCTTAAAGATACTATTGGTTATTATTATTTTGTCTTATATGTCTCAAAGGAATCTTTTTCTTGGCATTGATCTAGTATGTCTTGCAAACTAATTAAATTAAGTATTGATGCATACAAATAGAGCAACTTTGAATTCTGTTTTTTCAGAAAATCGTTATGTGATTACTGATATAACAAGGGGGGGTTCTTCTTTCTTCTTTTTTTTTTCTTTTTTAATTTCCTCTCATATTCAATACAGCATGATCACATTTCCTTTCCTTTTCATGTGCTATTCATCACCATGTATCATGTTACAATAATTTGCATATAACTAAATGGCAACCTTTCAAAGCAAATGTGTCCCATGTTACTATTGATGGCAGCAGGCAGATGACTAGTTTCAAATGTGTTTCTAGGATCAGTTATTTTCTTTTTCTATGAATGATAAGAATTCTGCTTTAATGTCACTTTAATAACCAGAAAAGAAATAAAATTCTATTAGAAAAACTAAAGCATCTCTTGGTCAAATTGTGAACTGTACATTAAACTGCACATGTAAATATTTATTATGCAAATAAATAGGTAATTTATCTTTCCAGGTTTAAATCAAGTAACTCCATTTACAAATCTCATAATTGTGTTTACAAATAAGTATATAGTATCTCCTTGGTATGTAGATTCCTGAGTTGCATATGAAAACACTAATTTGCATCTCCAGTTTCTATGCATGAAAGTTTAATTAAGAACATAATTTTAATTTTGAAATTGGACACTTCAATTTTGAAAATGTATTGCTACACCAGACAAAACTGAGATAAATTTGAGGTACAGTATCTAGATTAGACCTCTTTGGCTGAGGGAAAATGCTACACAGCAGTACTGCCTTTTAAAATTAGCACAAAGATGTATGAATTAATAAGATTAACTACAAAATCCCAAACTATAGAAAAAACATTTAAACCCATGACTTTTAAACCTCACAACACTTGTGAGGCCCTGTCTGGAATACTGTGTTCAGTTCTGGGCTCCTCAGTACAAGAGAGACGTGGACATGCTGGAGAGAGTCTAGCAAACAACCACGAAGATGATAAAGGGACTGGAGCATCTCTCCTATGAGGAAAGGCTGAGAGAGCTTGGAGAAGAGCTTGGAGAAGAGAAGGCCATGGGGAATCTCACTAATGTCTGTAAATATCTGGAAGGAAGCCACAAAGAGGACAGAGCCAGGCTCTTTTCAGTGGTGCCCACTGAAAGTACCTGAGCAATGGGTATGAACTGAAACACAGGGAAACTCAGTTTCCCTCTGAACATCAGGAAACTTTTTTTTTATTGTGAGAGTGACTGAGCACTGGCATAAATTGCCCAGAGACTTTCTTGAGTCTCCATGCTTGGAGTCACTCAAAAGCCGTCTGAGCATGGTCCTTGGCAACGAGCTCTATGTGTCCCTGCTTGAGTGGCAGCACTGGACCAGACGACCTCAGAAGGTCCCTTGCCACCTCTACCATTCTGTGATTCTGTGAATCAAATAAACTTTGTGAACTAACACATGTTTTCTTCACACTGCTATGTAATCTTAATGAAAGTTGAATCCATTAACATATAGATACAGCAATTTATCAGCAGTGACTTGTTGCGTTGGACAGTTAGATTTTAAGATTATTCTCTAAATGCAATTTATTTCCTAAAACATTAGTTATTTGATATTTTTTATATCAGAGCTCACCTTTCATTCTCCTTTTTACTTGGTAAGACCACCTTGTATCTCTTTACAGACCATCTTTATTATGGGGCTTCACTTAAGATGCTTATGTCCATATCCAATACAATTTAAGGAGATCAGATGTAAACATCTAAATGTGGACGGAGACATTTACTCACCATTATTAGTTTTGCTACTACTATATTTATCATGTTGTTTACACATTTTTGGTTTACCTTTGTCTGCATGTCGTTTAAGGTGTTGTTCCTGTTACAAGACAAAATCAGGTTTTTGACAACTATGAAAATGAACACCGAGCTTTTTCAGAACGCAGAAGACAAAGTGTCGTCTCTAAAAGATGGAAGCCTGCTCATCATGCACAGGTTAATATAAAATACTATAAAACACAAAAAGCTTATTTATCTTCGAAATGGAAAGAGTTTCAGGAATGTTAAAGACCTGTTAATTGTCACATGATTTTGAATCAATGTGCTTAGTCAGCTTGCTGTCTGCTAATGAAAAGAATAAAACCAACTAGAATACATCACTATATTAGTGTACAGTAATATTTTTTCACTTGAAAACATTTGGTATTATGAAATAATAAACTAAACATATTCAGAGGGTAATATAGTTACCTTAAAATACTCTTACAATATTTTTGATAGAATTCATTATGTGCTGTCCAGCTGAGTCCCATTCAATCTGCATTTGATCCAGTACAAAAGATGAAAAACATCTATAAATCTGAGGAAGGTACAGTAACACAACTCACTTCAGTTCTTTGTTATACATAAAGTAGAATGACAGAATATATCCACTGTGTAACATGACTTGTGTCTTTTGGCATCAGTAATTCTAAGTAAGAAAGGGTAATTCTCTAGAGCAATTTTTTTCCTGTAAGTGTAATATATAGCATCATTTAGCATGATATTAATGCTTTTATAAACGCATTACAACATATATTCAATTTTCATTCCATTCCTGTTTGGTTTTAACTGTACAGTAGCTGTATGTGTCACATATAACTGTATGATATGGACAGGTATTGCTTTCTATCATTACATATTTCCAAACTCATTAGGACTTGGTCTGGTGCCAATTGTAAGACATATTAGTGTTCTTAATTATTTCATTTTCTGACATAACATGTTTCTTGATTTTTCTACCTTTTTCTTCTTTTAGTGTCAATTTTGTGTGTTTCACAGACCGACAGTCATGAAAACAAGCAGTTTGTTTAAATGTAGTGAACCCTTCTCATTTGAAGTTCCCCCTGTGATCTTTTCAGTTTCAGAAAGCACTGCTCAGTTTCTAGTTGCAGAAAAACTAGCAAGTACACCAATTGCAGAGGGTGAAATCCTGGCAGCCATGGACCGTGTGGAGCCAGCCAGCCAGCCCTCACTGCTTAACAGGGCTCTGTGTCCAGGCAGGAGTACTCTTTCCGTAGAAGAACAGAAGATTTTCCAGTCTCTGGATTGTCTGAATCAAAAGCTACAAAGTAAGTTGTATAATAAATAGGATGCTACATAAATTGATTAAATAACTTTATATTTTGTTGCCACAGGTTTTTTTTTTATTAAAAACAGTAATCCTGTAATAGAAATATTTTCTATTATTGTTATTGTTGTTGTTATTATTATTATTTACTAAATGTAGCAAACAGTGTATCAAAATCATAAAACCCTTCTTGAAGTCTATGAAATTAATTTAAAATAATGGTGACTTTGTCCTGGTAAAAAATAACTCTAAATATGATGGGAGGACACCTTCAGAAACTGGCTCAGCCTAACTGTAGATGTTGTTTGTAAGAGATGTTTGTCAAAATTGTTTTTTCAAGGTGCATCAAGTGCATCAGCCTCACTTGGAAATCTGTTCCAAAGTTTATCCATCTTAATTTTTTGCAAATCTTTATGCAAATTATTGTCCTCTATATTATATGTCATATAGTTTTGCAAGTGTAGCCCTTTATAATGAATGGCTTTTTATTTTTTGACTTCTAATATTTTAGAATGTTCCTTTTCTCCATGAATTCTGAAAGGTCAGAAATAATGAGTTCTGACACTGCTGCAGATAAATCTGGATGTTTAAGTGAATATTACTTGTGTAACCATTTTAAAAATGTCAAACTTACCTAAGTGTTCTCTAACTTGTTCTTCCTCTATGCCAGGTGGATTTCTTACCTGCTTTATACTGGTGCTCTTTATATGAACTCCTCAATCACAGCTTCCATTTTGCTGAAGAATGTGGGGGAAAAGTCTGTACTTGTTCTTGATAATTTTTTCCCCAGTGATTAATTAGCTAACACTTTCATTAGTCATTCTATGATGACTAATACACTTGTAGAACAAACTTACTTCTTGAGTCTCTTGCTACTTTAGGATTTACTTTGACCTATGTGATCATACAGGTCTTCCATTAAAAATTCACATTAGTTTGGCATAGTTTTAGTATTTTGTGTGCTCCATCCTGTACTTTAAATCAGTGGGGACCTTATGACTTAGTCTCTTCGCTGGTCTGCTTGGCTTTTTATATGATTGGAATAACTGCTTGCCATTTGTGCTCTATATGGAATTGCCAGCTCTCCTGAATTTTACATTTTCCTTGGACTTTTTTCATATAAAATTTTACATGCCAATTATTTGAGTTTATTAGAGTCCGCTTTCTTGAAGTCCATTGATTTGATCTTACTATCCCACTAGTATTCCTTCTGGACTGCACCATTTCATGGTCAAGTTACCCAAGTTTACCCCCTTATTGTCTGGAATCAAACTAAACCAGGCCTTGTTAAACTTCTGCACGCTATACGTACATTTCTACATTACATGGTGAATAGTCTGATTTTGAGCAAAAAGGCTTCAGTTTCCTATAAACTGCAACAGTAGAATAAAAGATCTTTGCAATTGTTTAGAAGCTTTCTGCAGCTGTAGCTTACAATTCTTGCTCTGTCAAACAGTGGTTTTGAATTTAATTTTGTCGTAACCTGTGGTTATTGCTTCCAGGGAAATAGAAAAGAAAAATTCTATTTTTTACCAGAGAGGTGTTTCAGTATGATGTGCTCAGGTTAAGAAAGTAGATATGAAAAGAGAAATACGAGCATATAAAACTAAATTTCTGTGTAAATAACAGGGAAACGACAAAGAAGGAAAAGGTAAATTCAGCAAAAGAACTGGGAGCAGGAACACTGAAGTTTTCAAAGTGTGAAAAGGAAAACTGTAAGAAAAGTCCATAGGAATATGAAAGAAACAGTGAAAGACTCATAGGAGTTAACAGATTGCAAATGAAGTAACTGTGAAAGTTAGTGTAATACATAGATGTACATATGCATCTCAGAAATTTAATTAGCTTGCCTAATTATTTTGGGATTAAAATTGGTAATAGGAAGCTGGGAAATTTTACAGGTAGACTTACATGTAAGTACTGTAAGTAAGTAAGTGTTGTAGGTACTTACATGTCATACAAGTACATTGCTTTTCTAAACTGTGACCTTTTTGCACTCCTTCTTTTGGCTTTGTTTTCACATGTTACCAAATTAAGTGACTAAAACTGTGTAGCTTTATATTGGTCTTTTTAATGAATAGCAGTCAATCACTAGCCAATCTGCATCTGGAATATTTGTTGCCGGCTTAGAGTAGCTGGCATTCTTTTCTCTACCTTTAGATTTCTTTATTGATACCAAAGTTTTTGTTCATATACTATCTAGATGCAAATTTTAAAAAATAGAGGTATGGCCCATACTTCAGCAGCTGTTGGTAGGGGAAATAAAACCAGTGCTGTTAAATTACGTTTTCACAATCTTCAGAAAGTTTTGAGTTGAATATTTGACTTTGAATCTTATATTTATTGAAGTATTTTGTTTATATAATATTCATTATATACTTTCATGCTTTTTTCAGATGTTCAAGAAGCCATTACCAGAAACCCATTTGCTTCACATGTTTTGCAGATAAGCAACCCTTAGTAAGTATTTAATTTAAATGTGTTCAGCTTTAATTTCTACAAATGAACCTTATGGCTTATTTTATTGTAAAAATATAATTGAAAATACTGATATCAATCTGTTCATCTGGCTTGCCCTATTTTCTGTTTATGTGAAAAAAAGCCCTAAGAAACGTGAACTTTATATTACTGTAAACAGCCTTTAACAGTTTATATCAGACTGCCTCATCCTCTGGCTTTGTTTTCATGTTGGTATCTGAAGACACTTGCCAAGTCCAGGAAGTTCTAAGAACTTTCAAGGAACACTAATTTAGTAGGGTCCATTTGAAGTATATATAACTCATAAATAATTGGTATTTCTTAATAACATAGAGAGAAAAGGTAATTATGCATGGCAGTGCATGAAATAATTGTTAATGCAATGAATTCTTACTTTTACCTGAAGATACACCATTTTCTATAAGTGATAAGTATTACCTTTCTTCAATAGGTATTTGTATTTTGTTTCGTATATTCTAGATCTTGTCAGTTTGAAACAAAATATGATACCTGGAATTATAAAGAAATGAATAGGCAGATGAGTGTCTGAAGTACAAAATTTACATTTCAAATGTTTGGTTTATGAGGCAGGAGTTAGTATGTATAATTCTGTATCATCAGTCTTCTCCTGTACTATAAATTTACACTGAAGAAAAATTGTAGACATGACCATATACTTAGAAACATAGAATCATACAATTGTTTTGGTTGAAAAAGATGTCTAAAATCATCAAGTCTAACCATTAACCCAGTACTGCCCAGTCCATCCCTAACTAACATCCCTAACATCCCTAGCATCTTTAAGCGCCGCATCTACACATCTTTTAAATAACTCCAGGGATGGGGATTCCACCACTACGCCGTGGACCGTTTCAATGATTGGAAACCTTTTCCATGAAGAAGATCTTCCTAATATCCAATCTAAACCTCCCCTGACACAATTTGAGACTGTTTCCTCTTGTCTTGTCACTTGCTATTTGCGAGAAGAGACCAACTCTCACCTGGCTACACTCTCCTTTCAGGCAGTTGTAGAGAGCAGTAAGGTCTCCCCTGAGCCTCCTTTTCTCCAGGCTAAACAACCCCAGCTCCCTCCACTGCTCTTCATAGGATTCACATACTGGCCCCTTCCCCAGCTCCGTTGCCCTTCTCTGGACACTCTCCAGCCCCTCAATGTCTTTCTTGCAGTGAAGGTCCCAAAACTGCACATAGGATTCGAGGTGTGGCCTCAGCAGTGCCGAGTACAGGGGGACAGTCACTGCCCTGGTCCTGCTGGCCACACTGTTGCTGATCTAGGCCAGGATGCCATTGGCCTTCTTGGCCACCTGGGCACACACTGGCTCAGAGTCAGCCACTGTCAACCAGCACCTCCGGGTCCTTTTCTACCTGGCAGCTTTCCGGCCACTGCCCCAAGCCTGTAGCACTGCCTGGGGTTGTTGTGACCCAGGGGCAGGACCTGACCTCAGCCTTGTTGAACCTCATACAGTTGGCCTTGACCCATCGATCCCACCTGTCCAGATTGCCCTGCAGAGCCACCAGCAGATCCACACTCTCACCCAACTTGGTATCAGCTGCAAAGTGACTGAGGGTGTATTCATCCCCTCATCCAGATTGATAAAGAACTGGCCCCAGCACTGAGCCCTTGGGAGATCCACTTGTGACCAGGTGCCAGCTGGATGTAACTCCGGGCACCCCCACTCTTTGGGCTCAGCCAACTAGACAGTTTTTTACCCGGTGAGGAGTGCATCCATTGAAACCATAAACAGCCAGTTTTCCAGGAGACTCCTGTGAGAAACTGTGCCAAAGACTTTAGTAAAGTCCAGGCAAACAATAAGTACAGCCTTTCCTATGTCCACTTAGGGGGTCACCTGGTCATAGAAGGACATCAGGTCATTCAAAGAGGACCTGCCTTTCCTAAACCCATGCTGACTGGGCCTGATACCCTGGTGGTCCTGTACATGCTGTGTGATCACACTCAAGATGATCTCCTTCACATAGTGC
The DNA here is from genome assembly GCA_013397755.1 of Cnemophilus loriae. Taxonomy (NCBI): domain Eukaryota; kingdom Metazoa; phylum Chordata; class Aves; order Passeriformes; family Corvidae; genus Cnemophilus; species Cnemophilus loriae. The sequence goes on from VZTF01001983.1 coordinate 4,594,459, forward strand.
ATATACTTTACTGGATAAACTGTTACCAAAAATGTTAGAGAAAATATTCTTTATCCATAAGGCTTTTACAACTTTGTGAATTAGAGACCAAAAGGTCTTCTGGGTCACCCCAGGAAGCATCCCGGCTCCTAAATTCAAAATGATTGCCTGGTTTTGAAGCGGGACTGTGAAAAGACCGTGGTGCATCATTGCCTTTCTTCTTGTGAATCTGAGTAATAAGTGTGACTTGGAACCTCAGCTTCCTCTCTTCTGCTTCCTATCTTATAAATTTAGTGTTTTATGGCTAAATAACTTGTAAATTTTGCTTTTTTCTGCACAGTTACCTTTATTGGATCTAACTGTGTTTTAATAATGCATTTTTGAGCTTGTTCTCTGGTCCTTCATGGTCTGTCCTACATTAGAAAAAAAAAGGAAACAAAGCTGTTCTCTTCACCAATGCATTTTCCTGGCTTTCAGTAGTCAGAATTCTTTCTTGGCTGACTGGTCTGTGACAAAGCTTTCTCCCACTAATTCATCTACAAGATTTTTGTTTCATGAATAAGATACAAACACTAGATATTAGTCAGGATGTCCAGTCTCTGGAGCTGTAAGTTCTCTGATGGACATTTAAGACCCTTCTTTCACTACAAGTATATACTTACGCACTAAAACAGGTGTCCAGCTATAGATATACATTCAAATCTCAGCCACTGGTTTGGAATTCTTCTTGATGTTAAGAATGAACTGTCATACGAGTACCCAGCTGCAGAAAAAGTACAGATGAATGAGATTTCATCAAATCTGCTAGGAGAAACAATGGTGTTTTAAGTCTTTACTTCATTAAGAGAACAACCTGTTTCAGCTCTCCTTGTTTCAGAGCACCCAAATAAAGTATGGATATTTACTCAGTAATTTCTGTGAAGGACATTGTAATACCGACCTCTAAATCCAGGTGAAGGTATGCAGTTGTTTCTATAATGGAAAACAGATCACATGATACCATCAAATGATGTTTGTTGAATGTTATACATAATCACATTTCTGTTTATATATGTGTATACCACATTATTTTCCATTTTATTATAGAGTATTCAGCAATGCATATCGTTCCCTTGGGTGAGCCCTGCAATAGCCTCACAGCAGTACCAGAGTACCTCCAGCTGGCAACCCACTGCAATTGTACAGGAGACACTGGCATTATTTGCTACAGGATCTTGTGGCTTTATATACTTTATACGCAGTGTGTATACTGTTTGACACTACAAAATTGGCAACAAAATTAAGAAAAAAGCAGAAACTCAAATAATGAATGTCAATTAACTGGTAAGCATTTTTAGGATAACTAAGTCTATTTTATTCTGTACTTAGTTGTAAAATCGATTTTAAAAAAACCTGTCTGAATCGTTATGCCAGTTCTGGATTAAAGGCCTTNGTGTATTCATCCCCTCATCCAGATTGATAAAGAACTGGCCCCAGCACTGAGCCCTTGGGAGATCCACTTGTGACCAGGTGCCAGCTGGATGTAACTCCGGGCACCCCCACTCTTTGGGCTCAGCCAACTAGACAGTTTTTTACCCGGTGAGGAGTGCATCCATTGAAACCATAAACAGCCAGTTTTCCAGGAGACTCCTGTGAGAAACTGTGCCAAAGACTTTAGTAAAGTCCAGGCAAACAATAAGTACAGCCTTTCCTATGTCCACTTAGGGGGTCACCTGGTCATAGAAGGACATCAGGTCATTCAAAGAGGACCTGCCTTTCCTAAACCCATGCTGACTGGGCCTGATACCCTGGTGGTCCTGTACATGCTGTGTGATCACACTCAAGATGATCTCCTTCACATAGTGCATATACTTTACTGGATAAACTGTTACCAAAAATGTTAGAGAAAATATTCTTTATCCATAAGGCTTTTACAACTTTGTGAATTAGAGACCAAAAGGTCTTCTGGGTCACCCCAGGAAGGGTATCATTTTCTAAATTCAAAATGATTGCCTGGTTTTGAAGTGGGACTGTGAAAAGACCGTGGTGCATCATTGCCTTTCTTCTTGTGAATCTGAGTAATAAGTGTGACTTGGAACCTCAGCTTCCTCTCTTCTGCTTCCTATCTTATAAATTTAGTGTTTTATGGCTAAATAACTTGTAAATTTTGCTTTTTTCTGCACAGTTACCTTTATTGGATCTAACTGTGTTTTAATAATGCATTTTTGAGCTTGTTCTCTGGTCCTTCATGGTCTGTCCTACATTAGAAAAAAAAAGGAAACAAAGCTGTTCTCTTCACCAATGCATTTTCCTGGCTTTCAGTAGTCAGAATTCTTTCTTGGCTGACTGGTCTGTGACAAAGCTTTCTCCCACTAATTCATCTACAAGATTTTTGTTTCATGAATAAGATACAAACACTAGATATTAGTCAGGATGTCCAGTCTCTGGAGCTGTAAGTTCTCTGATGGACATTTAAGACCCTTCTTTCACTACAAGTATATACTTACGCACTAAAACAGGTGTCCAGCTATAGATATACATTCAAATCTCAGCCACTGGTTTGGAATTCTTCTTGATGTTAAGAATGAACTGTCATACGAGTACCCAGCTGCAGAAAAAGTACAGATGAATGAGATTTCATCAAATCTGCTAGGAGAAACAATGGTGTTTTAAGTCTTTACTTCACTAAGAGAACAACCTGTTTCAGCTCTCCTTGTTTCAGAGCACCCAAATAAAGTATGGATATTTACTCAGTAATTTCTGTGAAGGACATTGTAATACCGACCTCTAAATCCAGGTGAAGGTATGCAGTTGTTTCTATAATGGAAAACAGATCACATGATACCATCAAATGATGTTTGTTGAATGTTATACATAATCACATTTCTGTTTATATATGTGTATACCACATTATTTTCCATTTTATTATAGAGTATTCAGCAATGCATATCGTTCCCTTGGGTGAGCCCTGCAATAGCCTCACAGCAGTACCAGAGTACCTCCAGCTGGCAACCCACTGCAATTGTACAGGAGACACTGGCATTATTTGCTACAGGATCTTGTGGCTTTATATACTTTATACGCAGTGTGTATACTGTTTGACACTACAAAATTGGCAACAAAATTAAGAAAAAAGCAGAAACTCAAATAATGAATGTCAATTAACTGGTAAGCATTTTTAGGATAACTAAGTCTATTTTATTCTGTACTTAGTTGTAAAATCGATTTTAAAAAAACCTGTCTGAATCGTTATGCCAGTTCTGGATTAAAGGCCTTTTGTTAACCAGCATGATACGTAAATCTGTTAAGTTAGTTAATTCCTAAGAAATTGTGACTTTTTAACTTCTCCTTTTTTGCTTCCTCTGCTGTTTCAATACAAAGTAGATAAGCATTCATAGAATCATAAAATCACGGTATCATTTTGGTTGGAAGATCATTGAGTTCAACCTGACACAGCTGTGTTTACCACAAATCCAAGTACCCTGGTGCTACATCCACATCTCTTTCTTTTTAAAACAAGCAGAATCAGTCAACAAATCCAGGCTGTAATTAGCTGCAAGAAGCAATAAAAACAATTTACAAAATCTCTCAATTTATAACTCCCTATTAGATGCCTGATTTTCTGCTCATACCTACATAGTAACAATTGTAGGGTTTGTCTGGGGGGTTAAGCACTCCCGTACTTCCACCAGAGCTGTGCCTGAACCCCACACAGTGTTACCGCTAGTCTTTGGAACAAAGTGTATGGAAGCTTAGGAGAGCCTTATTTAAGGAGTGGACTCAGTGCCATAACAGTGCAACCACGGGAACATGTCCCCCCATTTAGAGACTGGTATTCTATAAATGGAGTGCATCTTCCCAAAAGAAGCTCTTAAATGATCATTTGGCAAAAGTGTTTTAAAAACTTTGTTGTTCCCCATCATACCAAGATATCATTGTTTTTTAAAAGTGCTGCCATTGCTTAGGAAGGAACTAGCCTGTAAGAAAAAGAGAAGAGGAAAACATGTGCCCATCATAACAATGGACAGTTTATCAGGGTTTAGAGCTACTTGCTGATGCATTGTGTCAGCCAAGACTAAGGTGAACTACATATAGCAAATAGCAGCTGTAATTTTGCAAAGAAGGTTTAGGGAAAGATTGATTTTTTTCAAGAAAATATTTTGAAGAATGGAATAATAAATAACCTTTCTGCTCTAGCTAGGCATTGCAACATCTTTGGAGGAAATATCTGTCAGGCTTAAAGGGGCTGACTTCAGTCTGGAGCCTGTTAAGATAAACTGTATTTAAACATCAAAATTGCAGAAACTTGGTTTCTTATGACCACTGTTGCCATCTGTTCTGACAGTTCTGCCAGAAAAAGGAAACTATAGCTGAAGTCCACATGCCTAAAGGATTTTGATGTGTGTCAGTACTTACTGGGTCTTTGGTGCTCAAATAAATGTAGAATTCCCCGCAAAGGCATGAAACAAATGAACAAGGAGCATTTTGAGTTGGAACTCAAAATTGGTTTGCACTGAAATACTGAGCCATTACATCTCTGTTTGTAAGCAGTCCCCTGTGACATTGCAGTATGGTGAGGATTTCATTAAATAGTGGGGGAAGGTTTCTCCATAGAGATTAACAGAGGGGAAAGCAAATAATCCAAATACCAGAGGCCATGGTAGTGGCTAGTCAGCAAGCCAGAGCACCAGCTTAACCAGGTTTCTACTCCTGTTAATCGGTTTAGGTGGCAAAAGTAAAGCCCATGAGTCAACTTCCTCAATTACACGAAGACATTCTTTCAAAAACAGGTGCCCGCGTTTACATTTCTAGGAAAATAGTTTCAAATGAGGTTTTTTTTATTTAGAGTTACAGGCTTCAACTCAAAGGTAATAACCTTGTTTCTGAGGTATTTTGTCTCTTATGACAATAGTGTAGTATAATTTTTTTTTAGGTGTCTAAACAGGATGACCCTTGGGCATCAGGAATGTGCACGATGAGAGTGGGGCAGCAGCTGGATTCTGAGCACTTGTGAAAAGCTAGAGCAGAGCCTCATGAGGGTGGCATTGACAAGCAGCCTCCCAAGTGCAGACATGGCCAGGAGAAGGCCAGGATTAGAAGAAACAGGCTGATGTTGACACAACCTTTATGCCCCATCAGAGGTTTACAGGGCATGAAAGCACCCCTACCAACGTCCACCTTTTCCTCTATCACCTGTGTAGCAGCCTCCAATGCTGTCAGGAAGAAAATTATTTACTTCTGCATCTGAGAGGGCACCTCAGCCAATGGCCACCATCCACTCCAGCACGTGCAGCTAGGCTTTAGGATGGCAGGAGACAACACACCTGAGGCCTGCTGTTGGCATTGGAGACAGAAGCAACTGTGGGTATGAGGGATAGGTGCAACTGCAGACACATGGGGACTATGACAAGTCCTCAGTGCTGACAGGGACAGGCAGTGAGACAGGGACTGGCTGGGCTGCAGCTGGAGCTGCCACAGCAGCCTGAGGGTTCTGAACAAGACTCTGGTTCCGCTTTCTCTTCTGGAACTTTATTCCAGCCAGGATCATTAGACAGCAGGATCCTTGCCTATGCGCATTGATAAGGTCTTGGCGGTGGCAAGGGCTGCAGCGGTAATGGGAGGGAAGAGGGGGACTGGGAGGAGTCAGAGACCTTCCTCCTCCAGCCACTGCCCCTGATGAATTTGCTTTCATGGGGAAAAAAGTATTTTCTGTAGCTACCAGATTCACAGGCTAAAAGAACTGCAGCCCTGTGAAGGGGGAAAGCCTTTGCAGAACCACTACATATACCTGTCAATGATGTTTCAAGCATTTTGAACACTGTATTTTGCAGCCAAAACAGGCACAAGTAAACCCTTATGACAGTGTTTGGGGGCAGCCAACAGGTGTGTAAAATTGCAGCCATGAACACTACTGTGCTATACAACCACAGGCTGTTAGGAGGATGCATCAAAGCATTTGAGACTAAAGGGCTACCTCAAAATATGCATTTGCCTATATTAGGCCAGTATATAGTATACAAGTCTTGAGTTGTGTGGCAGCATCTTTGGTAAAGCCCCTGCTGGGAGGAGAACCTGATTGATGCAGTCAAATTCTGCAGACAAAACGGGAATGACAATGCCCAGTACAAAAGAAACCAGAAACATATGGGCAGAGTGCCACCTGAAACATGGCTGGTGGTGTGTGGGAATGACCAGACTTACTTCTCACCAAATACAATAAAACACATCTGCTCCATCGAGTAGATAGGAGGTGTCATATCCTTTTTTCATCCTCATCATAATATTCATAATCATCTGGCTCATAATGATTCCTTCTCTAATACCATTGCTTTTATAAGAGAGAATTCACCCAAAGTGAATTTGACCCCCTGTAACTAGAGATGACTCCACAATGTTTTTGGAGTTGTATTTCAAATCATAGCCACATGATTCCTTCAATATTGAATATAAATCCCAAGCCAGTGACAATGGTGGCAGTGATCCAGGGTGACTGAAATATCTGTGGGTGACATGAATCTACATATAAAGTCTCTATTATTGTATATATTAATTTTGTTCTTGTTTTGAGAAGGAAGCAATTGTTTAACATTTTAATTTAATCTGTATCCAATAGTTTTTGCTCTTTCAGAGAAACAAAAACAGAAAAGAAAAAAAAGAAGGAAAGAAAAATGGAGAGAAGAAAGAAAAATGAAAAAAAATGGAAAGGAAAGGAAAGGAAAGGGAAAGGGAAAGGGAAAGGGAAAGGGAAAGGGAAAGGGAAAGATCACTCTCCTATGCTTTTTATTCAGTTTTCAGCAATGTTTATATTTAATCTTCCTACTTGTGCCATGATGAGACTCTAAAAGATGCTGAATCTCTTGAAGGTTCTGCCATCCTGTAGTTATGTAAAAATGCCAGTAGAATGGACCACTGCCTGTTACTGAGTGATCATTGAAGAGCTGTGCCATTGAGCAAACTGAAAAAATGAAACCATATATTTCTAAAAAAGGAAATGCTCCTGAAATCATTCAGAGTCAGAGTTACCATCAAAGAAAAAAAACACTAAAGTTTAAATATTTCTGTTTATGTTTAAAAGTTTGGCTTTTCACTTCAAGATAAGGTTTTGAGACTAGCTTAATAAGATTAGTCAAAAGCTATGTGAAATGTTTTGTTTCAGGTCACTTAAATATTTGGTAATTTCTTGCCTGTGGAAATTATTTCCCCTTCTGATTTCTTAGTTTGGTCATCTAATAAAAAGCAAAACTTACACAATCTATTCAAGAGGTCTGAACTCTGTTCTCAGCTGTAGGCAAAGGGTTTGGCTCTGGGGAACATGGCCTTCAGAGGTCGTTTGGTCAGAGTGCTGGAGTTATTCTCTCATGGTTATTCTCATTGCAGCACTGATTTCTGTTTTCCAGTCAGCCCATGCCCATGGTCCCTCTTTGGAGAACAGCTATGTGGGGATAGGGGGGGCAGGATGAGTATTTAGACAGACCTTTCATTATATCATTCTTAACAGCAGGCAGAACTAGGGAGACAGAACACAGGGTGCTAAGAGTGAACCTCTTTCCCTTCCTGTAGAGTGAGTCCTACCAAAGACAAGAGGTAGCTTGGCTGGAAGGTTGTGCATTTAGGTTAAGTGTTTAATGACCTACATTTGGTGGAGCTGACAAGTGATCTTGGGATTTCCTAGACAGCTCCTAAGCCAGTAATAAATTAGTAAGTCTTTCCCCATTTTCTTGGATTGTTAGAAAGCTGGATGAAAATGTGAAAGCAATTATGTCCTTCAGAGCTCTTCAAATGACTGTACCATCCACACCCTGTGACTAAGTCCCTCTCTCTGTCTGTCTGAGATTGTCAGAGGGGGTGGCTCTTTCTGAAGCACAGTGTGCTGTAAGGTCTCCTGGGATGGCAGAGACTTCGTGCACACAATGCGCCTTTGCAGACAGAACTAAACCTTCCAACTCAAAGATCTTATTACACATATGTGTTTCTTTTATAGAGGGATACAAATATATAGGGTATGCATAAACATTCTTACCCTTAGTAATGAGCACTGCTTCTGACAGTGCTTTTTTCTTTTTTTTTTTAGACTCCAGGATGTGGTACACTATATTGCATGCTTCTGTGTTGTTGCTGCAAAATACCCTGCTGCAAACCGGGGTATTTGTCTTCTTTCAAGGGGGATTTGTAGACCAAATATGGCCCAAGTCTGTTTGATAGTTCTCTCATAAATGAAACGATGACAATCCTCTTATGACTAGGAAACATTCCAGAGCCAGGGTGTAGGGTTACACAATGGTACAGTGTCTTGCCCCTGATTTATAATTTGAGAAGCAGATTGTGTTCAGACAGAATGTGAGTTGAACAATGAGGTTTCTAGTCCTGATCTCATTAACAGAGATTTATACCAAGAGGCTATTGTATCTTGTTCTTTTGCTTTGCCATGCCAGCAAACATTCATAAAGTTATTTAAAAAAGAAAGCTTCTGTCACACACTTAGGTCAGAAAGTTCTCAGGAAAATACTTGGTCAAATACAGAGTGGTCTAAATCTGCAGTTAGTTAAGGCTTATGTTTCTGGCCTTAATAAGTCTCAGAATGATTACTTGATGAAACATCATACTCAAGCTTATTACATGTAAAGATTTCTGGAGACGTGGCTTAAAATGCCTTTTCACATATTTATGTTTGTTCATGGTTGAGTCACTCTAAGATAGCTTAATATTTGCAAATCATACACAATCATCAAAAGAATGCCCTTCCAGTGCAAAAGAACCAACAGGGGGTGAAATAACAATAACATCTCAAGAGCTACCTTCCCTCCTGTGTCCCCAGACGCTCTGTGCTAAATTAAAGGTTATAAAGACATGGCCTGGAACCTGCTCTCTGTTGACAGTTGAGCAGTCATTGTGCATCCAGAAGAAGATGTACAGCACATTAATTAGTACTTCAGTAATGCTGCCAGGCAATTTGGCCTGATCACCAGTAGAAGGAAAGGGGAGGTTCTTTTCCACACTCACCGTGCTAGAAAATAGACTGGCCTATCTGTAGGTGTTGACAGCGCAGCTCTGAAGCCTGCAGACCAATTCTGCTCAGAGAACCTCAGCAGGAGGCTGTCTCAGAGTGCCACAGCAAGACATGGCGTCACATAGAGCACAGCAAAATCCAGCATGGCTCTTAGGAGATTAAAGGGCAGTGTATACAGGAGGCATTTGGCTTCAAAGTGCCACACAGCTGTCATCACCACTTTCTCATACTCATGTGAAACATGGACAGCTTATCATTATCACGGCATGTGACTTCCCAATTTCACCTGCACTGACTACTGTGCTGTTGCTGGTATAAATAAGCACACAGTGCAATTATCCTGTTATTCAAGGTCCTGTCAAATATCAAGTGCTGTAGTAATACTCCCGTGAGCTGTGTTCTCCCAGACAGCTGATGCACATGTCAGATGAGAGGCCCTTCAACCCCAAATTTGATGGCCAGTTTCCACATATTAAGCACCCGAGAGTAGGTGAGGAGACAGGGCAGTAGAAGCATGTCAGGCAAACCTTCAGATGGTAGCCAGCTCCACGTCACAGAAAACTGCTGCTAAACAGCATCTCCTGTTGCAAAGAACACGGATTGGCCAGACTGCATGTAGAGAGAGAAACGCTCTGCAGTACAGGGGCATGGAGGACAGTGGGTGTTGTACAGATTGACAGCACATCTTTGGTGTGTTCAATTTGTACTGTGACTATAGGACCCGGTAAAGGCACAACAGCTGAGTCTTTGCATGTTGAATGAACAGCAACAGTCATCTTTAAATCCTGTGGTGGAACTGTAGCTAGACCTTCCATTTGGTCTCCTCCACCTGAACTCCCAGCAGAGTTTAAAAGAAATTATACAACATCCTCTCATCAACTCCTGTGCTCAGTGTTATAGAAGAGTTGCACAGAATTTTTTACTTTAATTTTTCCAACACATTTTGAAATGGATTCAGGTTATCTTAGCTTCATATCATGTACCTTTGCTCTTTGGAAAGCCTGGGGAAATAGGAACATATTGCTCGCTTCTTCTGTGCCCTTCAGTGTTTTGCAAGTTTTTCCAGAGGAGTTCAGACTGTACTGCAATAGCAACTTGCCTATCTTGCTAATGGCTTGTCACTGAATGCCAGACAGGCCAAATATGGAATAAGTAAGATAGGAATGAATGACATTTTCTAGGCAATCTGTGAATGATAAGCTTTAACTAACTTTGGCAGTCTTCTGCTTAATCCATACCTTTTTTCCTTCGGCTGAATGTTTGGTGTTAAGTGATAGAAAAAGGTGAACTTTTCCTTCTTTTTCCTCCAAATGTTTTGACTGTTCTTTATCTCCCACAAAAGCCTCACTTCCCATAAATCTTATTTTCTATCAAGAAAGTTCTGCTTTACAAGTTTCCTATCCAAATGCAATTGATTTCTAGCATTTTACGCTTCCTTTATTATGAAGAGCTGGAGAGACAAATCCCAACAGTTTGTTTTACTCCAGTCACTAAAGCCCTGTCAAAGGGCAATGATCTGACAAGGCAGTGCTTAAAGCAATGAATCCTGTTAAATCTTCACAACAAAAAAAAAAAGTTTTCAATTGCCTTCTGTGTTTACCTTCTTACTCTCATCACCATTCACACCCAGTGCAGCGCTTACAGCAGGATCACCCAGCCTCCCCTCTGAAAACTGCCCTTTCCATGTTTCTGAGGACCTAGCCCCAGAGTATGAAAAGCAAGGCTGAGGTCAAGCAAGATAACTCTATGAGAAAGCTTCTGTCCTCAGCTTTGGAAACAAGCTCCACAACGTCCTCAGCTTTGGAATCAAGCTCTGCAATGTGTCTTCTTAAATCATATTTTGTATTCACACACTCAGTCAATATGAAAAGAGCCATGTTATTAGATCCCCACACTTTGATTTTGAAAAAAGGTAAACTTGACAAAAAGGTAAGAGCAAATCATTATGCCAAACTCACTGTCTGAGGAGTAGACCCCTACACAATAGGCTACCAGGTCCAGCTCCTCCACCTCTTACCTAGCTCTGAAATGTGTGTTCCATGTTAGCTGCATTTGTTGCATGTACTCTATGGGTACCTCATTTTTCAGAGCACTCAGGGACAAGTAGATTTGGAGTCTCAAATGCCTTAGACCAATGACTGATGCCCAGGTAGCCTGTTAACTCGAGGCAGTAGCGTTTCTGTGCATGGGTAAGAACTAAACTTTGGGTATGGATTAGGTACTGGACCTGTGTCCTGACCTTATGTATCCTCTTAGATACATGCACATCATTCTGAATCTTCCAGAGGCTAATAGTCTCCAGACAACTAAATAATTAGTCCTGGCTTCTAGTTACTCTAAGATAGATAGATAGACCAATAGTCATAGCAGTTGTGCTTCCTCATTATCTCAATGAATTGGGACAGAGAAGAGGAATATATAAGACTTCTCCAACCCTATCAAGGTTACATTCCACTCTAATAAATGAACATCTGTCTCCTGAGTCTGTCTGTCTTGCCTTTGCAATTGTCCAACCATATGGTCTCATCTCAGTGCCATTGAACCCCTATTTGGTCCCTTGCTCACAAGCTCTGATAGCTCATGTTAAAATCACAGAGTCATTTAGGTTAAAAAAATCCCTTAAGATTATTGAGTCAAACCATTGAGCCACTTAAGGAGTCACAGACCCAATCTGTCCATCCTCCCCTTCTCTGGAGATTTGCATCCCCATGGCTCAGCTGTACTTCACAGCCCTAAATATGTTAATGAACACCCAGGGCTGGGACCTGAGACACCTCAGGGCTCTGACTCACAAGCCTTGTCATGGACAGCACTGGAAGTAAAACAAGTGTTTTCCGGGCTATCCTCAGGGGCTGTTACATAGGGGACATTCAGAGAAGAAATAATTGGTTAGAAAATACATACTTGCAAAAGAAAGACCCCCTGTATGTTCTCAGTACCCACCCTCCTTCTCTTCTTTTCAGGGATCAGGTAGATGTTTTATGCTCTTCTGGCCATGAGTGCGTGACAGGAAAGGAGAGGAAATGGCACTATAACAATAAACACTACACAGGGACCATTTCCAACAAGGAAACTGCGCCTGGCACTGCATGTCAAGACAGTGGCTACACAGATACATAAATGTTGGCTACACAGATTAATATCTCTGGGATTTCTGACTGCAACTAAAATACTAAAATAATCCTGTTTTCTTCTCAGTTTAGGCCTATTTTTAATTTTTTTTTTCTCTGTGTCGTTAAATCCACTGCCATATCAATACCTAAGGAAAATGATTGCAAGGGCCAGAGGCTGAGACTTCTGGATCCAAGCTTTGGCAGGCTAGGAAGGAGAAGAGGAAAGGAAAAGGAGTTTCAAAGTCAGATAACTATGGCATTACCATTCCCAGGAGACCCTGCAGCAAGGTACAAAACTTGCCAAAAGCCATTTGAGTACACATGGTAATTTCAATAGCAAGATCTACTGAACTGTCTCCAGCACAGCTGTGGTCTAAATGAATTACTTTATTGACCATATAGGTCCAATGCAACGGTTCTTGTGCATAGGGTTGGAGAGAGCATATTGCCCCTAGTTTTGATTTATGTTTTATCAGCACTTGTAGCAGACTCAATCTCATCTCTTCATTTGCCTAAGAATGCTGTGGGGTACATGTTGTTTGAGAGATTCTGTACAAATATCATAGAATCAAAGAATCATGAAATGGTTTGGATTGGAAGGAGCCTAAAAGACCATCTAGCTCCAAACCCCCTGCCATGGGCAGGAAACCTTCCACTGGACCAGGTTACTCAGAGCCCCATCCAGACTAGCGTTTGACACTTCCAAGGGATGGGGAGTCCACAACCGCTCTGGACAACCTGTGCAAGTGCCTCACCACCATCATAGTAGAGAATATTTTTCCTAATGTTTAATCTAAACCTTGCTCTCCTTCAGCTTAAGGCTATTCCCTTTTTTCTTATGGCTGCCTATGGATGCATAGCTTTGTGAAAACTTCCTCTCCAGACTGCTTGTAAGTCTCCATAGTTTCACATTATAGCAATCCAAATGATGAGAACATCATCAGGACAAGTTTTGCCTGAATAACATACAGAAAACTGTGCTGAAATTGTTTTGAGAGTGGCTTATTTCCATTCCTCATCCAATACAACAAATTTTGAGACTAGTTCTAAGTTGTTCTGAATCTGCCATTAACAGAGGAACAGAGACCCCACACAAAAGAAAAACGTACTTTCAACCCAACACCAGCACAGCATGAAGAAAGTTAGTACCATCTTTCTGCAGAACACTTAACAGCTCTATTATCTGAGGTCCTGTCATCTGGGCTTAGTTATTCCAAGAGAAGTAAATACTAAGATTCTTTCATCTATCTTTTCGAGTGGCCTTTTTTGGCCAGTAGGATTTACACAAACAGGCAGCTCCAGCAAAACATATTTCAAGTTTCCTATTGGTCATACCAAAGATTGTTAAATGAAACTATATGCAGGACAAAATCTCTTGATTTAAAGTTCAGATGAAGGAGATTATTATGAGACACTATATCCAATTTGTGTAAGTATGATTATATTCTAAAACAGTCAGATAAAATAGATCAGATGCCATTTGGGGAGTCAGATGTTCCTACTAATTCATCATCCTGATAGCTCAGAATCTGTTACTCATGGGTTTTTTAAATCTTAGGGGTTTGTACCACATGGAGGGGTGCATTATAAAAGCTATTTTTCAATATTCTTATATTATATCAAAATACGTAATAAGTATTATAGTGTATATATACTAAATTATATATATCTATTATTATATGTTGCTAAAAATATCATTGCACACTTATATGAGGTATTCTGGAAAACGGGAAGCCAAGGAAAAGCTTGAGTTTTGTGGCTTGCTGCATGGAGCTAGGAATATAGAAAACAGGAGGAGATTACTTTTCTTTTGAATGTAAAAGCAAGAAGATTCTGAAAAGTGGCACTATTCTCTACAAAATACTTTAATTTGGATTTTGTGCTGTGCTATTGATAAAAATCCAAATTCAAACCAAATATGTTGCAATTAAATCCTTATCAGAAGTGCTTTTTTTATTCTATTTTTTCTTCATTTTGAAAGGAGAGAAGGTGAAATAAAATATTAAGTATACTGAGACGAATAATTATTTGTACAACATTATAGTAGTCCAAGTTAGGGACAGGGTTCAAAGGTCCCACTCATTTTCATGGAAATCATGTGGAAATTTTTTTGAAAGATTTTAAAATCTCAGATATGATTTATAAACCAAGCACAAAAGCATTTGAATGGCACCCAAAAAGAGCAATAAATGCACAGAGCACATTGCAGCAAATTGAGGTGAATCCAATGGCAATACTTAGTTCAGTTCCTGAATATCAAAGTGTAAGTCCTTTATAGAAATTTTGCAGAAAACACTTTAAAAGACAATATAACTCTTAAAATCATACAGATTTTCTCAGTCAAAATTCTTGTTCAGTGACATGTAGCTATCAGCCACGTTACCGTTCTCCTGAGAGTTGACAACAAATACACAGCTTTGTGGCAGCCCTGAACAGTCCTATCAATTTAGCTTGGCCCTGCATACAACATCTGGCCCATAATTAATACAGCATTTTAAAATCCTTCTGGTACTATAAAATGCAAGATATATTAAACCAAATGAGTCTAAAAGTTACTGGGTTTTTTTTTTTTATTTCTTCTGGAGAAGAAAAAATCTGAAGGGTTAGGGAAGACAGAGTTATTAATATATTTTAAAAAGCCAGAGTACTAAATTTGACATCTCTGCCAATTCCTCAGATCTCTTTTGTCCTTAATAAGACAGCACTCACACATTAGCCTGTGGGGTATCAGATGGCCCTTTTGTGCTTATTCATTTCCTATAAAGAACGCGACTCCTGTGGCCACTCATGTTTCCTCTGGCAGCTGAGAAGCCGGAGATTTACTGTGCTGTAAATCTGCAGCTGTAGCAGAGCCCAGTCCCACCAGGTCCATGGCCACTGTGTTTGCTGTGTGCTGAGGAGGGCCACCAAGCTGCCCCCCTTCCCCAGGCCACCCTGTGTCACCTACACCCCACTGAGGTTTGTGCTCCTACCCTTCACTGCCTGACCACCCTGGGGGGACTGCACATAAGCAAAAGCCAGGCCTTGATAGACTACTTCTGCTGTGTAAGGATTTATTCAGAAAGGGTGAAGAAAATGTAAAAAATAATTATATGGCACCTTTGCAGACCAAGGAATTAGAAGCTATGTATATCTCCTGTAAATGTGCAGAAATTATGTATGAGAATATTGCCAAGTGTTTTCTTTATAACAGAGAAACTTGACTCTTTACAACAAATGGAGAGAAACAGGCAATTTTAATGTATGATTCACCTGTCCCTATATATCTAAAATAAGTCAGATGAATCAGTCCCTAAAAATATTTATTTGTTTCTAACGACTTGAAAGAGACCTTACAGATGAGCTCAGCCATAAGCACTGTGTAGAAGTTAGGCGACACGCATGCCATTGGAAGCAGACTTGGAAGAGGTCTACTGACTTCTTCTCTTCACTTTCTATCTTGGCATATTGTGCTGTTTTTTACAATAATAGATCTCAAGCTGAGATGACCAAAGTTGGCTATAAAAGGACATATAACATGCAAAACATGGTGATCACCAATGCATATTCACCCGTGGCATATCTTGGGCCAACCGGTTATCTTCCTGTAGACAAAACTTTGTTCACTTGCAACCAATTCTCCTTTATCCAAGCAACTTAAGTGTTGGAATTCCCAAAGTAAACAAGAAATTGTGTTGCCAAACCTAAAATGAGAAAATTTGAGATATCTGTAACCTAATTCCTGATGCGTCCAGTGCAACTGGCGCACTGGGTGTTCAGAAGCTAAACTGGCTCTGCATGGATGCGTTTGTCTGTATTTGTCAGTAAATTAATGGATCAGAACCAATTCTCTGGCCCCACTACACTACAGCTTGCAACCACACAGCTAAACTCTCCTTTCACCTAGAGCAGGTGGCTTTATGCATGTTGCATTGGGGAAGAGTCCCAGGACTGTGCCACCAGTTACAGTGTACAGACCATCAGTGGGTCAGTGCCTAAACACATTCCCTCTAATCCCACATGTTTCCAGCGTAGCTATAGAGGCAGTTTAAGAATCTAATAAAATACATAGGCTCAGACATTCTGCCCTGTGAATATAGATTATGGTTTCCATCAGTCAG
This sequence comes from Cnemophilus loriae, assembly GCA_013397755.1. Classification (NCBI taxonomy): domain Eukaryota; kingdom Metazoa; phylum Chordata; class Aves; order Passeriformes; family Corvidae; genus Cnemophilus; species Cnemophilus loriae. The sequence goes on from VZTF01001983.1 coordinate 4,610,637, forward strand.
CCAGCTAACATGTCTGTGTGCCTAGGACATGGTTTAACCTCTACAAAGATAATCTGGCCATTGGTATGGCACAATTGGCTGTATTTTCAATATATACCATGTTGTGAGTATATCAAGGGAAATCAATATATTGCAGTGGCATGTTCAATATTTACTGTTAGTGGAGTCTTGATATTACACCTTCCTCGTCTCTAGATTCAAGCTTTCAAGGTGGAGTTTTCAATATTACCTAAATAATTTTTCCAATCCAACCTAACCAACTCCACTACAAAGGTTTTAGTTACTCTAGATGGAAGATTTAACACAAAGGAAAAATGTTATTTCAAATTTAGTAAACACAAAGTATGTCTATACTATCTTGTTGGTATCTGCTGGATCTTTGTGCCTAAGTGTTATCTCCTGATTGTCCATGCTACTTGAGTGTTAGTTCACCCTCAAGCTTAATTCTTGAGCAAGGTTAGTTGTTTATGGGCTGGGAAGAACTAAGCAGAGAGTAGGAGATAGTGTGTGCCAGTGTCCCACCCCCACACTGCATGAAGATACAGTGTGAGTGTGTGACTCATGTTGGGTTTGGCTTCTCTCAGACTAACCAGTATTTCAGATGGCCTCACATCCTAAGCCACCCTTGGTGTTACACAACAAAAACACATATCTGGCAGCCTGCAAAGCAGCTTCCCAACAGCAGCCCAGGGCAACATCTTAAAAGGACCACAGTCAAATCAATGTCCCCATTGTTGGGAAGATTTCTTAGCAGCATTTTAATATTACACTGAGTACCATAGCACGATCTGGTTTTATACAAACAGGAGCAGTGGTAGTTTTATTTTATAGACCTATCTGTATGTCCATGTATATGCATATGAACTTTGTCTCCCAGGTATGTGTGTGTGTACATATATGCAGGAGGGGTAACCAACCCTTGGGTGCAGGCAGGCACAGCTGCCTAGGCTATACCAAGGTACATGTAGGCCCAGCTTTCAACAGAATTCTTGGTGATTCCTGATTGCTGTGACTATGATCTTGTGAAGCAGGTCTCGGCTTTGCTTCTCTAGACGTGAATATCCCTGAAAGTCTTCAGGAGGAGCCTTCTTTCTAGGCTGTGATGTGTACCCCTACAGACTCACTGGAAGAGGCTCCCCAGGGAAGTGGTCACAGCACCAAGCCTGACAGAGTTCAAGAAGTGTTTGGACAATGCTCTCAGGCACATGGTGTGATTCTTGGGAATGATCCTGTGCAGGACAAGGAGTTGGATGGATGCATCGTCACTGGTACTCCAGTCACTTGTTTATAAGTTTTCACAGCAACTGGATATTTTTTTCTTTAGGGAATATCTATACCACCAAACCAAAGGAAACCAGGTAATGACAACAGGTATTCACACTTACTGTCACACTGCTTATTTCCTACTGTTCTCCTTGACTCTGTTTTGGAGCCCTTCAGCTGTCACTGCGAGAAGGCAGTTTAGAGGGAGCTGACCCTGTGGAGTGTGGACACAAGCCAGTCAGTGCTATTCAGCTTCAAGGCTTGAATCAACTCAGCAGTATAAACACAGCCAAACAGTCTGTATGTTCAATGAGATGAAAAGGAGCAAACAATTCTGGTTCCATTTAATGCCAATTTACGGCTCTTAACATTGCCTTTCCCACAAATCAAGCAGTTGTATTGTCTAGCTGAGGGCTTTTGTCCAATGACAGGATGAGAGTCTGAGAAATCTGTCTGTTCTGATAATATTGCAGAGAGTGTTCACATTTACTATCAAGGCTTCACTAGGACATAGTCAACATGTTGATTTTGCTAAAATAAATGTCTGGTATAAAGGAAGACACTAAAAATAAACATGATCCTAGGAAGAGCATTCACTTTATTTTTGCCCAGAGAGGAAGAGGTGTAGCTTGCCAGACTTTTAAGTTGGTTGCTAACCAAATAATGAACAGGAATAAGCTAATTCTGACTATGTTTTCAATTACCTTAGGGAACTTGATGGCAATGAGTTTGAAGTTTTTCCGTTAACATCTGAATACTTCTATGCAGGGGCCACCTTACATATATAACATGACCTTCAGTTCTTCCAATGTAATCAAATTTCTTTTACAGAATCATAGAATAGTCTGAGTTGCAAAAGACCTTTAAAGGTCATTGTGCTAGTTTTGGCTGAGACAGAGTAATTTTTCTTCATAGTGGCTTGTATGGTGCTGTGTTTTGGATTTATGCTGAAAAGTCTGTTGACAATATAGAGATGTTTTCATTATAGCTGAGAAGGGCTCACAGAGTCAAGGCCTTTTCTGCTCCTCACCCCACTCCACTAATGAGGATGTTTGAGGTGCACAAAAAGTTGGGAAGGAACACAGTCGGAACAGCTGACTCCAACTGACCCACGGGATATTCCAGACCAAATGGCATCATGCTCAGTATGTAAAGTGGGGGGAAGAAGAAGGAAGGAGGGAGAATGTTCAGAGTGATGTTGTTTGTCTTCCCAAGTAACTGTTACACACAATGGAGCACTGCTTTCCTGGAGATGACTGAACACCTGCCTGTCCATGGGAAATGGTGAATTAATTCCTTGTTTTGCTTTGCTTGTATGTGTGTATTTTGCTTTTCATATTAAACTGCCTTTGTCTCAACCCATGAGTTGTCTCATTTGCATTCTTCTGATTCTCTCCCCATCTCACCAAGATGGAATGAGCGAGTGGCTGTGTGGTTCTCTGATTGCTTTTGTGACCATTTTCTGGACTTGCTCCAACAGATCCATGTCCTTCCTGTGCTGAGGACCCCAGAGCTGGATGCAGCACTCCAGGTGGGATCTCACAAGAGCAGAGTAGAGGGGCGGAATCACTTCCTTCACCCTGCTGGCCACATTGCTTTGGATGCAGAGCAGAATATGATTGGCTTTTTTGGCTGCAAATGCACATTGCTGGGTCATTGCATTTGGCCTCACTGATCTTCATGAGGTTCATATGGGCCCACTTCTTGAGCTTGTTAGAGTCTCTCTGGACAGAGTCCCATCCCTCAGGCATGTACACAATGCCACGCAGGTTGGTATCATCTGCAAACTTGCTGGGGTTGTACTTGATACCACTGTCTATGTTACTGTCCCCCAGCAGGACAAGAGCCTGTGTGATACCTCCTGTAGCTGGAGCAAGAAGCCTTCACCACTGGGCTTCCCTTGATGAGGCAGGCTGTAGGAGGGACCAGCCATGAGGTTCCCTCTGCTGTCTCAGTCTCTTGATTCTTACCCATAAGCTTTCAATCTGTTCATGGCTATTCTGCAGAGAGATTTCTTCACAATCTATCACACACACCCCCCTCTTGGTGTAGAGGGCAAACTCTTTGATCCTCGTTCCTTGCCTGTCTGTCCTAGACAGCCTGCAGGCATCGACAGCCACAGCTCCAGTCACGGGATTCGACCTACCAAGTTTCAGTACTGGCAACAGTAATAGCACCTTACAGCCAGATGATTTGCTAGAATTACAGTTCTCAGGATATTCGACATCAGAGATCTAATTGTCTGATGACAAATAAAAAGATATGAAAACTTGCTTCCTGAGAGCCCTTGTTTATTCCTTGAACACTCTGGTGTTCCCATAATAACTCTCAATGCATTCTACATATAACTTTTAAAAATATGTTCTGTAAAATTTTGTATTAAGATTGCAAACCTAAGTATCCACAAAAAGTAATAATTTTGCATTTCAAGATATTCACGTATGAAGTTCTCTTAAAAGCCTTTTGGAAAAATTGTTGTATTTCTTTGTGCTTATGAAATAAGGAAATGCTTACAAGCTCTCTAGAAAATTAAGTAGTGCTTTCTGAAATGTATGGAGACCTCTAAATAGAATGGTGAAATGTCAGATTATGTACCATTCTGAGAGCATTTAATAGAAGACTTGGTAAGCTCTGAAGGAAGTTATGGGTTTATTAAGAGCACGTTAACCTTTCCCTACTTATTGTGTCTTGGATACAGCTTGAAAACCCTTTACACCTCTCCTCCAGATTACAAACTCTTTTATTGTATGCACATGTCTGGCACAATTAGTCTATATTTTGGCAAGGATCTCTTGGTCTATTGTTATATAAATAATTTCTCTAAATGTTAGTTCTCTAAATGTTCTTTATCCATTTTTTTCCTAAGAGGGTCTTAATACCCAAACATTTACCACTCTAGTCTAAATATTCCTCAGCTGAACTACAACATGAATAGGAAGAGAACTGCAGCTTTAGAGAAAATGGCAATGATCCCATTGTTCCCTCTGTGAGCCAGATTGTGCCCTGTAAATCATGCATCCTTCAGAAGAAAACCTCACATACTTCTGCCAGGACTTCTGATTATGAAGTTTGTAAGTTGGGAACTTTAGAAAATTGCTTCTTAGCTTGAGCTCTAGCAAGGTGAATTTTAATTTAGACATTGAAATACAGTAAGTATTAAAATCAAAAGAAAAATGTTGCCATTTCTCTTTCAAACTCATTGCTAAGGAATAAAAGCAAGTTATTCATTCCTCATCTTGTCAATTGAACAGAAAGGACAATTCAGTGTCTTTTGCAGGGGATGGAATGGATTGGTTTCCATCAGTTTCATAGTTTGTGGCTCAGTTTGGCTTCTTGCTATTCCAAGTAAAAGGTATATATTCTTGGAAACATTTAAAGAAAGCATTTACATATTATTTTATTCAAATGAGACAGTGCAGAATAAAACACAAGTAAGACTCTTAACTGGCTTGTATCTTAGAGTGAGTTTGTCATTTCCTCATTGGGACAGTTTTGTTTTAGTAACTGAGACATACACACTCATTTGGAGAGCTAAGAGGACACTCTTCTCGTTCATACTGATCCTTTCAGAATGAAGTCAAAGTCATGTCCTAACTCCACAGCATGATTCGTAAGACCCAAGGACTGAAAGGAGATGCAAACACCTTGTGGGAAAGACAATATAAGGACAGATTCTAGAAGAATCTTCTGTGCTTGCAAGAATACTATCCTGCTCTAGTTGCTGTGGATCAGTGGCAGCCTTTTTGTTCAATTTGCAGGTGCAAATTTTTTCTCACCAGCTAAATTACAGAAGCAAACTAGTGTACATATCCTCTTATCTTCTGGCATCTGTAGACAAAGCGATGAGCTCTCTGATTTGGTTTCCTACTAGAGGACATGCGCAAGATTTAGGCCACACACTTCATGCCCATAAACAAGAACTCCACCTCTCCTTTTAGTCTCATATCTGCATCTAGGGAGAGGAATTCTTTCCTTCAATATGGATTCTGAAGCATAAGGCTGTCAGAAGATCACTATTTAACTCTATAAAGCAAACCACACAGAAGCTTAGAATAGAAAGTAGGAAAGAAAAACACCAGCTGATCCAGGAGGAGGAGTTTGCAAAGATAACGTAGCAATCACGTTCACTGATATGTTATTTTACTCTGTTGTGTAATTGGAAGATGTGGAGAAGCAGGCTTGCATTAGATAATCTCAATTTGTATGAATGAAAACCAGTACTCTGAATTCTGAATAAAAACCCTCGTACTTTCCTGTCACCAAAAAAACACTGCTTGGTAGAATAATAAGGACCTTGGTCTTCCCTCTTCTGTGAATTCAATATAGATCTATTGTGCAGGTAGATCTGGATTCCTAAACTCCATATTGTTGTTCTCAGAACCTAAAATTTCTAACCCTAATGAGAACTTCACCCTGGCACTGAAAGAGAAGCCTGGACACTTGGTGACCTCCATCATAACTTGTGGAACCCAAGTTTTAGATTTCCAGCTCTGCCTGGGAGACTACCTTGGGTTTTACTGTCTCCTGGAAACCCTGTAGTCTTTTGCAACACTGAAGAAAAGTCTCAGAGTCACCAACAGATTTGAATTAACCACAGAATTCCTGGAACTTAACCAAAAATTTACCTATTTCCTGCTTCTTCTGTAGAAAATGTAGAAATGTCAAGTTTTTGTTCAAACTAAGTGACATTTTTGTTTTGATAATACCAGTTTTCCTAAATTGACCCTATGTTTGACTTCAGGCTGTGCTGCCTTAGTACTCTCAAAATAGATATCCTTGAAAGGCTACCCTTACTCTTCAATTAGTCCTGATTGCTACAGCCTGTCTCTTAGGTTAAGTAGAATAACAAGAACCTTTTGCTTCAGTCATTTACATGAATACATTCTGTTCTCCTGTGCTTATTATGCCTAGGTCCCTAGACATGTCTGTCTGTCCCAGAGTTGAATTTGTAGAGGTGAACTAGGACAGTCATAGCACCTGATGCTTAGCAAGGAACCCATTACCACCAGGTCTCTGGAAGAATCTTTATCTCACATTGAGCAAAATTGAGTCAAATTGCACAAAACATCTCTGCCTTTTCCATGGCAGGAGGTACTGACATCACCTTGAGAAAAAAATGTCTTGGCTGATAGTCTGTTGACTGCTGTGGAAATCATAATTGTGGAGGGAAACAGCAAAATAATTGGCTGAAAAATTCAAAAGGAAAAAAAATTTCCCCCGAAAAAACTTTTCTTAGTATTTTCTTTATTTTTGTGGACAAGTCTACAACAATCTTAAACTTGACTTCACAGAGTATCTGTCCTAGACCTATCAGGATTCAAAGTGTAGACTTTCCTCTTTGGTGTGACTTCCCAAGTGCAATTCAGTAAGCATTCCCTGAGGTGTCCCAGTAGAGAGAATCTTGTATAAAACAAGAGAGACAGTGGTTGTGCCACCCTTCTCCTTTCATCTGTGTGGATTTTACCCATAGGGGAAATGTGCACTCATGTATTGCCTTTTATAACTTCCAGATCAGAGGGCAGAGTAGGACAGATTTCCATCAGTCCCACTGTTGAAAGTGTCTGTTTGGGTAGAAGTGCAATACTTGTTGAGCTGAAGAGCACAAAAATGACCCCAGAATTAGCAGCCAGAGTTTTTGATTGAAATCAGGGACACTTCGATTCAAGGGCATGCCTCAGTCCTCATCGTTCATATGGAAGTTGTCCTTTTGTCAGATATTGTTTCCTGTTGGCTAGTTTAGGCATCAGACGTATAACTAAGAATCTGGATCTTGGTCACCTGAGCCCAACAACATTACCTTCTCTGCCCTTTTTGGTCTAGTGTTAAATCACTTGCTTAGACTGTAGTAGAAGCCTGTGGTCACATTGGGAACTGACTTCAGTTCTGCAAAGCCCAAAAGAAGCAAATTCACAGTGGAGCTCACCTTTTCCTCCCCTGTCTAGGAAGAATAGGATAGACTACATTTCCCTATATGATTGAAAACAATAGCAAGAAAAAATCTGCATAGGAATTTAGACCAGTTTAATGGTTTAAAATAAGTTCACAAACAAATAAGGTATTTTATAAAGGTCAAAGAACAAATACCGCAGCTCAGCAAAAACCTCACAAATTTAGTAAACAAATCCAAAACCAGAGCAGTTTCTCCACTCTTCCAGACTGGATCAGGGTTTAGATTGCCAGTCTCTCAGATGGGCTATGTTAAGATTCATGATTATGCAATGAAGGATGCTTGTCAGACTGAATGGAAGATGACATTTGGGTACCTTATTTTATAATGCTTCATAAGCTTTATTTAAACAGTATAAACAGCAGACAAAAGAAAAACTGATTTTGCAATAAAAGCTATTTTTATGAAAGCAAAAGTCACATGACCTCTTACCCAGCTTTTAAGAGAGCAACAGGACTTGCTTTGCCTGCCAGCCCTGAAAAAAGACTGAATTTAATGTCAAAGACAGAGGTCTTGATAGGCAACAGTGCTAAATTCTAAATCTTACATATTAATAGCTTCCCTCCTTGCCTTAACCTCACTCTCTGGATGAGAAAAAAATCCACACAGTAAGGCTTAAACCTTCATAGTTCCTGACTTTTACAGCAGCTGGGGACACCCTGATTTTTCACTAGGCAAATTTTTCAAAGTGAAATGAATTGATGGGTAGCTCATATACATGACACATGTTCATAAACACATAGGAGGTAAATCAAGGTCTCTGTGGGTCCTAAATATCCTAATTTCAAACTGTTTATGTCAAACTACATTTAGATTTGTCATGATGCATCCCTCTCAATGTAAAATCAACACTGCAGGCAAACCTTTGCTTGTTCATTGTTAACTTCAACACATGCACCTCCAAAGTCACCTTAAAAATATTACTTGTAAATGTATCCTGCTGGATAACCACACAGATTCCTTCTGAAATGAAGCTTTCCTTTTTCCTCCCTGAAACCTTTAATAAACTCCTCAAATGCAGTATTACACCCTGTAAAACCCTCAGTACTGACTGAATTTTGTATTTGATACCCCAGAAATGGAAACCCTGTAAAGTCCCATTCAGTAAGAAGTGCCAAGAAATATCAAGGTGAATAATTAACAGAATAAGCACTCAAGCAGTGAACTGCTTAGAACACATCTATATTTTAGCAGTCTGATACGAAATATGCAAAAAAGAGATGTTTAAATATAGGACTAATATTGTGTCCCCTTTTCAGAGAAGAAAAAGTGGTGAAAAGATAGTGGTGATACTTCTGCCCTCTCTTTGTAATGGAAGTCAACAGCTGTCTGGCTTTGGTACACAAAGTGAAGGTCTTGTGAGTGAGACCTGAAAGCCATGGCACAGAGAGCAGCAGAGGATGCAAAGAACCCTGAGGGTCAGTGCGGGTAAAAGGGACAAAGTAACCTAAGGCTAGGTACAATGTGCCAGAGTTGGGAGCAAGGGAGGGAGGGAGAAAGATGGGATCCTGTAGATAGCTGTAATTTGCTCATGGGGGAGAGGGGCTAAACTGGGATGTACAAAATACTGGTGGGAAGGTAATAATAGTCTTAGATGCTTTATTGAGGGCATAGCTGGAGAATAAGGTGTACAGAGCTAAGAGGGATAGTAAGTAATTTTACAATAGAAGAGACAGTTGTGCTTTCAATTTTGTTGTTCAAAATTGGAGCTTAGGATGTTTTGAGCTCACCTTATGGAGATTTACTCATCCCATCAACTGAATAAATCTGTTCACTCTAAGGACAGTACTGACTTGGGACTCAGTTCAGGTGCCTCCACACGGCCACCTAGTTCCATCTGAGACAAAGTAGGGTATGGCCTTTCTGGAGCTGGCAGATATACCACGACTTAAGAGTAGACTCAGCCTCTAGCTGCCATTCCAGAAAACCAGAAAAGAGGTATCTGGGGCAATCTGAAAACTACCCTGCGCAGCCGAAATGCCTCTCTTTGCAGTTAAATTGAGATCTTGATCTCCCTTGATGATAATGGAAGCTTATCTGACCTGTAAAGACCTACAAGTAGACACCTAAAATGATGTCTCTGAACCTGAAACATACCCCCAGGTCTCAGCTCTCACCTCTAAGTCTAGTGCCATTTGAAATTCTCATCTGGTCTCTAGCCACCAGTCTGGAGAAGCACAGGCCTCCTCTAGGTGTTGTGTCATATCTGACAGCCCCAGGAAGATGTTCCAGCCTCTTTGAGGGATCTTAAATAGTGGCAGACAAAAAGTTCAAGCAACTGAATCAGGCTTCCAGCACCCAGACCTTCAGTCACTCCTACAAACACCCAGCTCACTGTCCAGAGGAAAACAGCACATCCAGTAGCCTGGTACTGCTGTGCTTGGGCACATACAGGGAGACAAACTGTTACGCTTTAAAAGAATTTGTAACAGAACACCTTGAAGTATGGCTACACAAATAATAAGGAAAAAAAATAGCCAGAATAAGTAAAAAACATTTAAAAATAGGATTTCTGAAGAATTTGCAGGCCTAAATCCAAGATTACTTCAGTATCTCCTATTAGCCAGGCAGTCACTGGATAAAAGTAATAAACAGTCTTTTGGAACTCAAACAGGCCTGAGTTGTCCCTTCCTTCATAAAGTCCCTAACCAAGAAGTTATAGATACAAATTCATGTTTATGTTCTCCAACTACTAGAGTAAAATATTATTTTCTACACAGCGAAACAGTTTCTGAGACACAACTACCAAGACACCTTGTAAGCTTTTGTATGTAAACTGTGCAGGAAAACTATGTATGCAAGTATATGTTTGGCTTGGGGGGCTAGAGAAATGGGGTATACTGCTGAACTCTCAAAGCATAAGGTGAATTTGAAACTGGGCATCTCAGCTGCTGTTTGTGTATATGCTAAACTCATGTATTGCTTGAAATAGAAACCCTTTTTTTCTTCTGCTTGTTTCAAAAGTAGCAGCAGCCCATATCTGATTTAGAGAAAGCGTGTTTAGACACCAGCCTTCGAAGAAGGCAGTGAATCTCCAGGAGAGTATATATATTGTGATTGAGAGATGAGACTGAAGTGTATGAATGGTCTTCCTTTCCCTCTCTGTCACGGAAGAATAGGCCTGGATGGTTTCACACACACTGTGTTGAGATTCCTCAGCCTTGCTCTAATTCTAACTGTGCATCTCCAGCATCTCATGTCTCTTTCTTGAGGACCAAAGAAAATCTAGACATTGTAATGCTTGTTGCTTCGATACCTAAACTCACATTATTATATTCTATTATTATACCTATTACTGTAGGTATTAAACCTCACATATTTTCTTTACTACTTATTTCTAAATACTTTTTAAGATGCAAATTGTAAATTATCCATATTTTAGATATATATTACCTTTTGAATTAAGCCTCATAATAGGCTGTAGTGCATGTATAAAGTAGAGGTTATTAATGGAATAGTCACTCAAATATATGAAGCTGATTAAACTAAGACAGATCATATGGACAAATCTGCCATAAACATAACAACCTTTTAACCACATACTGAGTGTCAGGCAGCTGCAAAAAGGGGTTGCTCTGTAAAATCAGCTGAGCTGGCAGCCAAGGGTGACAGTGAAGTTGGTAGGGCAGTACCCTCCCTGACACAATCCCATCCCACAGCACCCTAACCAGTAAAGCAGGTCTGGTGACAGTGACCATGTTCAACTACGAGTCCAGATCATCAGACCAGTCCAAAGGGATGAGACAGGTCGAATCCGAGGTCAGGCTCAGGACTGGTGGGTTTATGGCCAGGCACAAGTATGCTGTCGATGCAGCTCAAACAAGAAGCTGGGGGAACAGCTGGGGCTGAAATGCAGCTCCTAAGCCAAGAGGATTAGGGTCTCCTTGAGGTGCCTCACAGTTCTGTCCCACTCAGCTGTCTGCTCCAAGGTCACAGTAGAGTTAGCCTTGAGTGCAGCAGCCCTACCACTAGGAAAAAGAGGCTGCTGAGTCTCTAGGGTCCTGACACTGACCCAGAAACACACTTGCTAGGACAGCAGCAGGTTAACTCAGAATGTGACAACAGCCCTAGTAGTTGAGGCACTTGAGATGTAAAAGCTGTGAGCTTGGACTTCCTCAGGCTGAAAGATGGTAAAATCCAGATCTTCCTCTTCCTAGGTGAGGCCTCCAGTTGATTGGAGAAGAAAGAAAAAAAGGTCTCCGCAAGCAGAGGTCTTAATGCCTGCCCTCACTTGAGGATCCAGAGTCTGACTCTGGAGCAGACAATGACTCCTGCCTTGCAATCTTGAATTACTGAAGAGTAACGCTTGGGGTGGTGGTGGAGAAAAGGGGAAATTCAAATATACCACAGACTTCTATTCACTGATTTAGATACATTTTTATTTGGCTTCTAATTGGCCTCTGTCTCTCACAGACTTGAACCCGGAATCTTTTATCAGTGCAAGTGCCTAGAATTGGACATTGATACCCCATAATTCTTCTGCAGGAGCTGAACTTCACTGTAATGTACACTGCCTTCTATGCTGGGTGATTCTAGTCCTCATTACAGACTGGATGCAGGATCTGGACTTTAATTTACTCTCCATCAGACTTATCCTACAGTATTTTAACACTGGGAAGACTAATTTATTTCACAGATGAATATATACATTGATAATTACCTCTCTCCTCCTCCACTTGGCTAATTTACATAGCTTAACTATCCCTCAGCGATGCTGAAGACTTCTGCAGGAGGGAGGGAGGAGCTGTCATTCAGGTTCTTCACTACCACCCTGACTGGAACAGGCTGCTCCTCTGTCACCAGCTGACCTTTGCCTTAAAGACTGATGCACTTCGCAGAGGTACAACAGGGCTGGTCCTCTGTAATTTGATTTTTGTTTGCCATGGAAAGGCTGGTTTGTTTGCTTTGCACTTAAGGCCCACAGTTTATTCAGGAGTGTAAAACTCTTCAAAATCACACATAAGTAAATAAGTGAAAAACAAACAATGCTGAAAATTCATCTGCTTAAAAAGGAGGGACTACTATTGCTTAACAGTATATACTTACCAGACTTCATTTTACAGCAGAAAAATACATTTTCCACCCTCCAAATGTCTTCTGTGAGACGATAAAACCCTCAACATTTTAAAAAACTGAGTTCAGTGTCTGTGTTTAAAAGAGTACTGTGCCTGACTTTCTACTTCAGGCTGTTGTTCATGACATCAGAGGATACTGAGGTCAGTGTTTAAACTGAAAGTCCCAATTTAACTTTTATTATTGTGTACTGCTTAAACTGGAACTATTGAATCATAAACTATGATAGGTAAATGGCACAACATTAAAGAAATTAATTCCATAGTTTAGAGTTTCCTGTCCTAATCCCTCTGGGCCAGTCCTGAAGTCCTTGCTCATTTCCTTACTCCTGATTCATCAAAGTGTTTCAGTGGGTTTTTGAGCATATGCTAGTTGATTCAACACTTTGATCTGATAAAATCCTCACTAAAGTGGGATTTTTTTCCCTAAAGACCTGAAGTTTTGGTCTTTTATTTGTTTGTTTTTTAAATACTGCATTTGAGTCCACAAAACTTGAAATTAAGAATTTATGTGTTTGGTAGTTGTTGCTATGCATCACTCCCTGCCCAAACCAGTTCTTTCACTTTGGCTATTTAATCGCTGGCTAGTAATATTAGTGGCAAGAGGAATTTAACAGATGGGGTAGTGCTGGAGTAGGTGGAGACTTGTTGAGAAGAAGGTTATAATAATTTGTATCAAGTAATACCACTTTACATTGTATTTAAACACCGAGAAGAAAGGCACACCTTTTCTTTATCCCCTCTTAAGCTACCGTTAAAAGATCTTTAACTATTTAAACATATTGAAGTATACCATAGCTTTATTTTCCCTCATTGCTTAGGTGTAAGCAAAATTTATTGGGGGGAAAAAAAAATGGAAGTGTGTTGCAAAACGCTTGGAGAAAACAGAATGGAGAAAATATAGAAGAATGGCTCCTTAAATCTCATATACATAGCTGCTATACAGCAACTTGGTCTGCTGAACTGCAGCCCACTGCACTGTCAGAAAATTAGTGAGTATGTAGAGAGCAACGAATTCTCCTGAAACTATGTTAACACAGGGCTTCTTAACAGGCTTATGATATCAATTTCTACTGAATTCCTTTGGTATACGCCTGTTTGATGAATGGCTCACAAGTTAAATCTTTGAGAGCCTTTTAGAGGCCGATGAGACCAGGCGATGTGTGCCGACGGCTTTGAGTTGGCTCCCTGCTCTTGTGGTGTCCTGGACCTTCCTCTTCCGCTTTCTAATCAAATCAGATGTGGACCAGCTTAATTTTAATTATTTTTTTAAACTAGAAACCAACAAAACCACTGCCAAACTTCTTAGAAATGTGAATGCTGCTAAGCCTGACCAATAAATTAATGGGAAAATGATATTTTCGGAAATTTGTAGCTAAGCAAGCACAGGCTTTAGAGGGGGTGGGCTGCTGAAGGATATACCATGAGATGTACAGCAGCCTTAAATTCTCACTGCTTTCCCTGCAAAGGGCAGGGAATTCCCCAACCTGTGCAAGGTGTCCCTTGCTTTACTAGACTTGAAGAAATAATTTCCTGAAGTAACAATGGTCTTTCCTTAAATTTCGACTGGGAAGAGTTTGAAAGCACGCCTTTGCTATTCCCAAATGGCTCTGCATTCTGGGAAGCAAGAAGCAGCCTTGATTTGTGAGAAGTTCATAATTCATAACTTTGGCCTTTTCCTAGTTAGTTTTGGTGTTTGACACCCCCATGTCACTGGGGTGGTGGCCTTGGCAAAGGCAGCAATGGTAGCCCCTCCCTCGGCCTGCAGGCCAAGCCTCAGTTTTCCTGGCGCATAGACAGGAAGAGAGGGTAGAGGGGAGAAGGTTGGTGTTGAATTAAGTGATTTCGTAGGCAAACAACAAAGAAATCGGGGACAGCCGTGTCCGCCGGCCCTCACGGGGGGCGGAACGCTTGCGAGGGGGCCGGGCTCCGCGCCGGAGCGGCGCCGTCTCCACGGCAACCAGCCGGCCGCGGGAACATGTCCGCTGAGGGCGGGCGCGGCGCGGTGGGCGTCGTGTTCCGAGCCCTGCCGCAGAAAACCTTCTCCTGCCTGCAGGACAGGGACATCGCGGACCGACTCCTCAAATGGTGGGGGGGAACGCCTGCTGCGGAACGCGTCTGTCTAGTGGCGCCGGGGGAACAGGCGGGCGGTGCTGAGGGCTGGAGTCGTCACAGCGCCCGCAGGACTCCCGCTCCGGTGGCGGCGGGTCCGCATCTCTTTCTCTTATTTTTATTTTTTCTTTTTTTTTTTTTTTCTTTTCATTTATTCCCCCTAACCCCTTAATTTGAAGTCCGCTTAATATTTTCCAGGCACGCAAACCACGCCTTGTGAGGTGTGAGGCGTCTGTCCTCGCCTCCCACAGTGAGCCGAGATCTGTTTCAGCTTCGCAGCGGGGCTCCAATGCAGCTCGAGCCCTCCAAGGGAGGGTTGGAGGCGCTTATAACTGAGAATGGGGGGGGCGGGGTGAAGTATAATCGGTCAGAATAGGGCTTTATGTATGTCTTCAGAATATTTAATCTCATTTTTCCATTTCAGGTCCATGCAAGGCAGGATCACAGCACAAGCATTCAGTTTTGACCAGCAGTTTAAGCCCTATCAAAAGGATGAGTTTCTTATGGTAGTTCTAAATCCTTTGTATTTTAAGTTGACTTTTTTCTTCCCCCCATGAAATTATAGCTACAAGAAAACTGCGTAACAGCGAACAATGTAGCAGTGTTGAATGCTATTGGCCTGCTCACTGTCTCCTTGAAAGGAGGTGATTTAGGTGTGGTGCTCAAGTCTGATTTTGTGGGTTAACTGTACTGTCCAGTAAAAATATTTTAGTCTGTACTAATGTTACCCTGCTTTAAGAGGGAACAATTTAGCCTTTCAGGATTCCCAAGAATGGAAATCTGAATTTGGCCGCAGCATTTCATGTTGAGAAGTCCACCTAGTGTGAAACTTTAAACAGTGTACACACTCACAGCTATCAGTAAATTTCTCAAAGTAAATTCACAGTGCAATTAGATGTGCATGTGCACCACATATCTGGAAATACAACTTTTGAAATTTATTGGATACCATTGCTTTATACTAGAATTTTGAGCTCCCAGCTTTTTGAGACTCATATCTCTTGCTGATTTTGTGTCCTCCATTTCTGTTGTCTGCAAAGTCAAATCTCTTCATCTGTTTGCAGACAGAAAAAAACCAAACCTGTGGTTTTAAAAACAATGTGATTTTTACCTCTGTTGTTTTAAAAACATCTTTGATTTTTTGTATGTCTACTTTATCTTGTTGTCCTGGATAAAGAATTCAGCCTCTTTATATTTTAAAGAAATTCACACAGAAATGCGGCAATATTTATTTCATCTTCCACTGATAAACATTTCAAATTATTGAAGTTTACAGAATACCCATTTACCTTCTCAATGCTTCTCTCTTTTGAATTAAAAATGTAAAGATATCACTATGAAGTTAAGAAATCTGAATAGCTGTGAAGTAATTGGGAAAAAAAGGACCATTACATTAATGTAATGTCTGATCTCTCTGTATCCCAGAGGGGTGGTAAAGAGATTTAGCGATGCAGAAACTGAAAGATCCATCATTTCATTTTCTTAGCAGTTTCGTCAATGATTATTCACTCTGCTTATATGCATATATATAATGTGGGTTTTTCAAAGTTGGCTTATCTATCATGTAAACTTGCCAGCTATCAACATTACTATGCATGTCTCCTTCTTTTAACTGATAAATCAATAAGATTGAATTCTTCAGGTCTTACTGTGGAATATATCCCCCATCCTTTCAATAACTTATGGGTCTCCTCTGTATCTGTTTAATATTTTTTGTCTGTCTCTACACTTCTCCAAAATTTATTTCAAATTTATTTTAAAAGTGTAAATCTTAAAATCATACTTAGCATTTCATTTTTAGCTTCAGCAACATTGTATGCAGAGATAGAACTGTTTCATCTCTTCCTCAGTTTTCTGCACCTCCATGAATTTGATACATTTTTGTGTGTTCTTGGGCTAAAACTGCTTTATTATAAAACTTTAATACTACATATATAAATATGCACCTGAAGATATCTTCTGTGTATAAAGAACACTGGCTACACTGAGTTACAAACCCATGGATTTGGTGGTGTGATATTTAGCATACAAACTGAAAGATCATACGGAATCTACTTACTGATTGGAGTCTTATAATTTGGATTGAAAGTATCCAAGGCACTATAATTGATGATTTTACATTTCATTTCATTAACTTGTATTCTCTTATTTGGATATTATAGGCATTTTTTAATGATCAAAGTGTGAACTCCAGTTTAAAGTTGCTGTCAGCTTCAGGACAATGGACTACATTGGGTAAATTTAGAATAAATTAACCTTAAATAAAAAGTCTGTGTTTTAACTATTTTGCTCTGATTTACCATTTTCTAATAATGACAGTTCATATATGTGTGTTTTCAGCTAGTTGAAATATCTTAAAGAATTACTTCTTTTTCTAAATAATAGGAAGAGATTCTACTTCTAGAATAAAATAACTAAATTGTCACCTTTTATGCCTTTTTTTCTTTTGACCCCTGCATCGTTCCATAAATCAAGCACCTGAAGCTGTTTATAAATGGTTTGTGACATCCAGTTGACCTGATCATGTGTCCAGACATAAACACCTGCATTATTTGTGGAATTATAGTAGTACCTTACTCAGATAATATTTGGAGAAGGGCATTCTTCTGCAGATGCAACGACCTGACTTGGGACAGGTCAGAGACGATTGCTCTGTTACAAATCAAAGTTGAGAGCAGAGGATTGGTAGAGCACACCCTGAGCTTGTGTGAATCTGCTGTCTGTATAGCACAGAAGAGCCCCATGTGACAGGTTGCTCCAGTTGCAGCCATGCCATGAGGGTCACTTCAACTTTGTTGCCATATCAGAAACTTCTGAACACTCTCCATTTCATCTGGAGATGCAGATGAAACACTAAAGCAGGAAAGCCAAAAGCAAATAGCAAATTTATGGCACCACTTTTTTTTGGCACCATGCAATGAAAATTGCATTTTTCATTATGTAAATGGCACACAAAAATCATGGCAATTGCATGTGATAATGTAATGGTATTTTATGCATTATGTGATCTCTGATATTGCCAAAGTGATTTTCCATAATAGGAATGTCTTAAAAGAGGGTAGTGGGAAGCCTTCGTTTCTTCTGGTTTGTCTGCAAATACTTTACTGTGTGTAAATATTTAATGGAGCTTTGGGAATTTTCTAACTTTTCCATTTCAGCTCTCTGGAATTGGCCTAGGTTTTTCCCACTGTATACAATGACACTAGACATTGCCACTTTTTTGTCAGCAAAAATCCATTTTCCAAACACTGCACCCAACTGCTAAAACAATTGAAATACATAAGATTCAAAAAATATCTCAAGTACCCCTTCAGGTACCTCTTTCTCTGGCAAGCAGAAATAAAATAGATGTATTTTAAGCCTGTAGTAAACCTTTTCTTGCTTTAGACAGGATTTTTTTTAGGATATCTGTCTAGTCTACAACTTGCAGTGGAGGTCAGTAGGTTACATACCTTGTGTTAAGAGTGGAGGGTCCCTTGCCAAGTAACCCAGCTTAACTCTTGGTTCTGCTCAATCTTCTTCCGCACAGAAGTGAAGCATTTAGTCCCAAGGACTGGAAGGGTTCCCTTTCTAAATCCTGAACAGCTGGTATACCCTGTTTGCTCTTAAAACTTCATCTTCCCATTCTTTGCCTATTTTTGGTGAGGAATGTTGGCACATTTTTCTATACTTAGTCTTCATGTGCATTTTTTTAAAATATAGTAAGAATTAGCTGTGAGTGGGAGGATGTAAAAATCATCTTCTAGTATTTTCTTCTTCAGACGTGCTGAAACATTAATCCAGATATACCGTTTACTTATCACTGTGGAGTAACTTAAAAACAACGTTCCTGTTGTTAAAAAAATACTGGAAACATGCTTATTTTGCTTTTTAGAAAATCTGAAGAAAATTACATAGTCTAGGTTGATTCAAATACTGCATTTATTCTGTTACAAAAAAAAATTTTAGTAATTTTTTTTTTATGGGAGAGATAGCTTGAATGCATAATATAGGTGGGGTTTAGATAGATCTATAGAAACCTCCCTTCTTCTGCCCTCCATGAGGTTGGGCAGAAAGTATTTATGGGCCCACAGAAAGATGTCAGCATTATAAAGGAAATTAATAAAATATTATGGTAGTGTTTCTTTTCATAATCCTTTTGTCTTTTTTTAGGCTGTGGTCCCCTCTCACCTTTTCACGTATTATGTTTTTTGTCCTGGTAGAATTCCACAATAATATATTGTTTCAAGGACTCCAGCTACAACATTACTTGAAATAAAACATTTTAGGGAAATGATACACAAGGATATTCTCTAGTCTGCTTCATCTGATCAGAAAGATACTTAATGACCTATTCTCACACCACACTTTATTGCCTGTTGTAGTAGGGATATTTTTTCCCCTCTTTCTGGCTGCATGGCAGGGTATCTGATATTTCTGATGTGCTTTAAGCCACCTATTCATCTGTTACTCTGATATTTCAAAAATAGAAGCAGCAGAAGAAACAAATTTGATGCATATCCATTTATGTATTGAGTCTTGTGGTTTTTAAATAGCTGCAATGAGAATTAAATAATCTTTTTTCCCTGCACACATTGCTGGCCTTGCACCTGTCAGCAGTCTTAGGGAGGCAGGACTGTATCTGCTTAAGCTCAATTAACACTTGAAAATTTATCTTCAAAGGGGTAAAGTTACCATCTATTTGTGTAAATGAAAAAAATCAGCATTTGCCTAAAAAAGGATTCTTGAGTTGCCATATGTACTTGAAGCTTCAACGATTTCTATCTTTAGAATGGGGTTTTAAAATCTGGAAAGTAATCTTAAATCAGCAATTTTTAAACTATTATTAATTTATTTTTATTTAGTTTATTTAGTTTATTATTATTATTGCGAAGAATTTTAGATGTCATATGAACCCATAAATCATCAACCTACACCTTTTACTTTTAAAATACTCTATTTTTTTAATACTGAGCATGAACTTGCATTATATATAAACTGTTTTGTAAATAGTAAGTGACAAGATGTTTTTCTGACATAAAAAGCTTTCTTAGATTTTGGAGGAATTCTAAATATACCTAATCCAGGGTTTATCTGCCCCATACTAAATATGCAACGTGTTAATTTAAAAGTATACTGGCAGCACTTTATAGATATTCTAGAGTTGGCTGTTACAAGAAGCTTGAACTGTTTCAGGACTTCTCAGCTCTTTGTTTTCCACTTGTAGAGTTGTCAAGGCATTTCTTCTTCCTCTTTTACTGCTTACTTTTATAGTGTTATTAAAACCAATTACTCTTGTCCAGGAAATTCTGAATTTCAAATCTCACTTCTCAAACAGAGAGTAGGAGCTTCCAGTGTATTTAAACTTTTCCATGTGTAGTTTGGTTTTCTGAACTACTGAATAGATTACAAAGCTCTTGATTTTTTTCATGATTAAAGTTTTTATAAAACCGTTTTTCACACCAGAAGTGTCTCCTTACCTTCTGCCAATAAAATCCTTATAATTTAAGGCCTATAAATAGCTCGATTTCCTATACTTTTAGCTCAGTAACTGGGAAAATGTAAGATCTTTCATTTTTCTCAAGTCATTTAGCATCTGATTGTTAGTCATCATTTTGTTAGTCGACACAGGTTTTAATGTTAATTTTAAAATAATTTATTTGATAAAAGCTGATTTGGCTTTTATTAAATCCCTTATAAAATAAAAATTCTATCCCTGTGAAAGGGAACTGGAGAATTAGAAGTTAGAGGAAACTGGAATTGAGGAGGTGGGAGGAAGTACAAATAAATAAATATAAATCAGTTTGAGGTATTTTCATAGTTTGTAAGGCTGTAATTCATGAATTTTCTGACTTGTTTATGGTTATGTAATTTGATTATTTTTTGATAGTCACTGTGTGTACAGGTAGGAGAATGTACTAAACCTTTTATTCTTTAGTAAAAGGTACCCTTTTTCATAACCATTGTCTGGAGACAGGAAGCCAAGCAATTAAATGCTGTGCCTTTGTCTTTAACAGATTTTCTTGACATCACAATGGTCCAATACAATAATTTTTAAATTTCCTGTCAGTATTTTAGCTTAAGTAGGCACATTTTCAAGCCATCAACTTATAATTTCTCTTTATTTTTTTCCCTGGTATTGGTTGGTTGGGTGGTACAGTTTACCCAGGTTTAGATATTAAAATGCCAGCCCTACTTAACCTATGAATAAATAGTCTGTGTAATAGTATATGGCAGAAATCCCAAGGCTTTCTGCAAGTGTGGGGGCAAGAGAAGATTTAGGTTATGCTGTGCTTAGAAAGATTAGGATTGGTGTGAAATGCTAGGTGCTCTTGGAAGCATCTTGTTTCATGCATCCTTTTTTGGCATGTTTCTGTTCCTGAAATACTGTCATCTAGACAGAAATTTGGACATTTCCGAAATTGTAATGCTCAGTGATCCTTTAGGTCAGTTTGTCAGGACAACACTGAATTTTACCTTTAATTGTATGGTAAAAAGCCTTTTGATACTGCGATGTTGCTGGCCAGTCTCCCATTAAGGGAACTTACAGAGGAGGAGAGATAAGAATAAACTCATGGACAGCTGGAATGTTGTGAATATTCTCTCTGCTGAGACACATTGCCCTTGTGTTGAATGCTTACTCGTGGTCTCCTCCCCTCTCCTGTTCAAAAGCACTTTGAAGGGTGTTCAGGCAGACCTGGAGATGGGTAGAGAACATGTTCTAACATTTGGGCTGAACACTTGGACTGCAGAGAGCAGACAGAACTGGGCTGAGTCCAAAGCTTCTTAAACATGGAGCCTAAAGCTATTTGAGACCCCATAAGTTATCCAACACCATGCATACAGATTTGTAGATGTAACACTGTGCATAGTGAAGATATGTGCCCTTATGGACTGATACCTCTTTAAGGAAAATACTGTAGGGCATCTCAAATGGCACTAGATACCTATGAGCAACAGGATCCAGCTTTGGATGATTTGCAAGCAGAGGGGAAAAAAAATTACAGAAAAATATATTCTGTGCTTAATGATTACAGAGATAATATTCCAGATTCATACAGGAAGTGCTGATAGTACCTTTTTCATCTTCTGAAGTCGCTGGTTAATAAAGCTTACAGTGGCTACAAAGTAACTTTTTTTAAAGTTCAGATATAATACTTAACAAATCAAAAATTCTTTGAGGCTCTGTTCATTTTGGTTTTTACTTTATGGGGTGCTGTTAGCAGCTATTGCCTTCTGTACTTCATCGTGCCAAATTTGGCATCTGTCCTCAGATGCTTTAAGGCTTAAGCTGTGGAATATGATTTTCTAAGGGTGTGATCTAATGTGATGCTGCGTTCACACCGTGTTCCATCTATCCCTAGTTTCGGTTGATGGTATTTACCAACAGGGGGAGCAGACACATGAGCCTTAATGGAAAGTAGTATTCAGATGGATTCAATGTTTTCTTTACACTTATTTCCTTCTTAGCTTTCTTTGGCTTTTTTTTTTTTTTTTTTTTGAGGGACTCTGTGATCGAGTCATACTTACATGATCTGTGTTTTTTTTAAGAGTATGAAACATGCAACCAGCTTCCTATATATTCCAGGTTCCAAAGTGACAAAAATTGAAGCTACAGTGGTACCCTGTACACAGATTTCCATGTCATTTTTTGATCGACTGTACTCTGAAGGAATTGTTAGAGAAACTGGAACTGTTGTGAAATGTTACGATGACTATTATGATGATATTCTTATCTCTGATGAATTAAGGAAGGTCAGTATAGTAATGAATAATTTATTATAATTTTTCCTACTCTATTAGGTACCATAAGGACACATTTTTCAGGTTGTTTTTTTTCTGACAGTGGTAAAAACAGGCATCAATAGCTGTAGTTTACAAACGACTAAGGCACTGCAGTGTCTGAATGTGTGAAAGCAATTACTTATTTTCCAGGTGAGCCCTCTTTCATTTTTAGGTGAGAGAAAAAGGTAAAGCCTTCTTCTACCCACCTGTGTCTCAGGCAGTCAGCGCTGAGGGGTGTGTGAGGAAATGCAGCTGCTCATTTGCTTAGGAGAGGGAAACAAAGGGTGCCAAAGAGAAGGTGCTGTGATACTCAGAGCTGTAGGTTCACCCGGCCTTCCAGGTAGTTGATGAAATTGAATGTATTTGATAGGTAGATCCTGAAGCATTCCTGGACAGGAATGCTGATCATATCATAATCATATCTGAAGGCATTTAAACAAAACCATCTCAATAAATTTTCTCTAAAGCAAGAGGAACTATGGAAGAGGAAATTATTTTTCAGTGTAGCACTGGAAAATAACTAAATACAACTCATGAACAGGCCTGCAATGTAAAACTGATTGTTATACTCTAGTGGAGGTGTTAGAAAGCAGATTATCTGAAAAAGAATCTCTAACAGTGGCACCTTCTTAATCAATGTGTGTCTTTACTGTGTTTCTTTTGAATTCATAAGCTAAAACCATCTTTAAACTTAAGTTTGTGTAGCATTAGCAAAGCATAGTGTGGGAGAACTGGATTTTGCTCTTCCTTGTATATATAATCATCATAAGTACTAAATAATTATAGAGTTGCACTCATTTGCACTTGGCAAATCCTTTGAAGGCAATGTATTTGAACCAGTGACACTGGTTACAGGATGTGGCCTGAAATACTGGTCTGTCTTGTAAAGTTCTGGGAAAAGGTGAGAACTCAAGCTCATGTTTGAATTTCAGATGTAGTTTGTAGCCTAGCAGTTCAAAATAATATGTATTTATTTATAAGTTGGGTACATGTGAAATGTTTTCTGAAAATTAAATATATTGTGTGTAGGAAGGTTAGAGGCAACATTTAAAATTTGAAATTATTGAGGTTTCAGTGTCTTCCCAGTTTCCTTCCCATGGAAGTGATGTGCGTGTCAGCATTTGCAAGTTGAGAGTTTAACATTGGTTTGAAACAAAGGTTATTCCTACTCATAAGCCCTAAGACAGCAGAAAGAATAAGAGTCAAAATCTTCCAGGAATGACATCAAAACTTCAAATTAATTAGTCAGGGCTCCAGGACAGAAGGCTGTAGGGGGCACCAAACTGGTGTCAGAGGGTGGCCCCTGGCTGCAAGACTCCATGTTTCTTTCCTACCTGCAATGTCTTCTCTTGTTTCAGCCAAAGAGGTTGGGATATGTATGAGGTGGCCATCCAGAACAGTTGCTGCCTGACTCCTTTTAACTCAGGTTGTGCAGTTCTGTTATAAAGAGGGCCAGAGAGCAGTGGGCTCATGTCTAACTTTGACCAGTTTGCCTGGGCTGGTATCTGCAGTTTGGCTGACATGACTCAAATGTCTTATAGCCATTGTGAGTTGCAATTCCTGTCCACAGTTACATGAACCTGTGTTGACATTAATCTAGCAAGTCCTCTGTGTTCACATAATATCTCAACAAAAGGCAGGTGAGACGCATGGAGGCAGCTGGATGCATGTCTGGCTAATCCAGGCTACAGATTAGGGCTCGCTGGAGTCTGCAATAAAGAATGATGTGAGTTTGAGTGATCTCCTCTGGGAGATCCTCAGGATTCCTTTACAAATTAGAAATAACAGTATCAATTTAAAAGTGAAAAAGCAAATGTTAGCAAAAACAGTTACCAAACTGATTAACAGCAATTGACGTATCATATAAGTAGATTATTTTCAGATTGATTGTGTCATTAGCATGACATATAATTAACCAGTGAAATAACAAGACTTGAAAAATATTCCTTTATGTCTTCTGGGCACAAATCTGACAGTGATTCTGCTTTATATTATATGTAAGAATTTTGGACCTAATTGCATCATTGGAAGTACTTATTTCCTTCCCTCATGCATATATTTTATATGGACATCATTTCCGTGTGCCATACAGCAAAGCAGTTGCATTATGTATAAACTGAATCTTAAATTTTTATCAGTTTGACTTGCTTGTTTTTTCCTTGTTCCACAAGGTCTTGCTTCTGGAGGATTCTGACCATTATGACTTATTCACTCAATTGGATCGTGAGGAATTTCTGTTCTGTCTTTTTAAGCATTTTTGCATTGGAGGAACTCTTTGCCAGTTTGAAGATGTAGTTGACCCATACTTAGAAACTACAAAAGCTTTTTATAAAGACTTGGTGAGGTAAGAGTTACTCTGTGTTATACAAGTGTGTACATGTACTGTCCATAGATACTTTGTGTCAATTTGTGTAAATTTATTGTGCATTACTGCTTCAAAAATGGGGTTGTTATTTAATCCACCTGGAAGCTTGTGTCTAACTATCAAAATACCATGGAACAATGATAGTAGTTCAGTGGCAAAATATATGCAATTTTAATTGTATCAGTCACACATAAGAACATTTTTTTGTATTACATTTATGGACATTGATGGTGTATAATTCAGTCCCATTTTAAAGATACTGTTTTGTGTAATTGTCTGCTGAAAACATGGCACAGTACTGGAAACAAATTGTGTTTCCACTGTCATTGATAAAATATCAACAATTTAGTCTTGGCTATATAATCTTGGGCTACTTTCAATTAGACTGCTTTAATTTAGGATTTAAAAATTGAAATAATTATTTGAAACTTTTAGTTCTGTATATTTTTTATTCCTGCTGTTGGTTTTTTTTTTTTTTTAATACAGTTGGATTTTGGTCTTCCTAGTTCTGCAAATACACTTCTCACAGTGTAAAGCTAAGGGTGATAGAGGCTTGCTGTTAACACGACGCAGTGAACTAACACACATTTTTTACTAGGTTTGGTGTATGGAATGGTTTGGAATTATGTGAGGGGTTTTTTTCCACTGAGATTAGAGGTAATTGATCAGAGGTTCAGATTCAGACTAAAACCGCAATTTTCACCCTGCTTTGATATATCCATATGCTGACTTCTCTGACTGACAAAACTTCTTATGTCCTGGTTAGTGGGAAATGGAATGTAGTTATTGGTTATACAGACTCATTCTTAGTTAAGCTAATGGGAATATAAAGATTGTAAAAGATATTACTAAAATTTTTGTTAGTATGATTAGTTTTGGTATTTTCATCTCATAATTTCATTTCATAGATGAGAGTCAAGTGGGTTCTTCAGAAATACAGCATCTGACATAAAAGGATCCATCAATGTTTAATTCTACCCTCACTTTTCTTTTATATTGTTCACTCTGCACTCGAATCAAGCTGCTTATTCCTTCAGTCCTGGGCCGTAGGTGACTCTGTATTGACTGCAGCTCCTTCTGCTCTTATGTTGTTGAATTAATCTAGGACAAAGTGCAAATCCAATCAGTTCCTTAACTTTACTGCTCCCCTTTGCTGTTGAGTTGTTTTATCCTAAACATGTTCAAGTTCTGTTCTAAGCCACTCATTTTCTTTATCTTCCTATCTCCTTAAACCTCTTCCCATTCTTTTTCCTTTTCATGCTGTAAAATTTGATAAGGATGTCAAATATTTCTTATTACTTAAAACAAAAAAAAGGCCTCTGCCAAGATCCTCCCACAATTTCATCCTGCTTTCGAAGTTTACTTTTTCTGTATCCTCAACCTGTTCCCCATTAGCCCTTTGTGTTTTCCTCTTGTGTGCTGCTTCTGACCTTTATAAGATATTTAGGAGAAAATATTTCAAGGTCTATTCCTATGCTGTTTGGAGGTTTTTCTCTTGCCAGGTGGCAGATTGATTTCTATCCTCCCAAGTTTTGAAGTGACATCACTGATCTTCAGTATTTATCTACCATGTGTCTCCATTTCTGTGCCTGGAAATGTCTGCTGGTTTCTCACTCTCAGAGGAGTTGGTGTTAGCAGTGGTTACCAGCTGAAAACAAAACTTACCATTTAACTAAATCTTTTATCTTGCTCCTTTGATATTGAGTTCTTTGTCAGTCTCATGAGAAAAGCTTTTGATCTTGACATTTCAGACCTTCCCTCCCTCTTCACAATCACAGTTGTCTTTTACTTGGTTTCATTTCCCCCTGCTCCTAGTTTATCCAAAATGATGCTTCTGGTTTTTTTCCACTGTCTTAAGAGAGAAAAAGACAGTGACAGGCTCTGAATAGGGATACTAATGACAGTCTTGACTTAATTTCTAATTTCTGGTCCATGCTGTGCACTGTGTTACTTCATTCTTGCACAAATTACACCAGAAAATAACGCAATTAAAATTATTTTCTTATAGCCTCTTATTTTCAGTAAAAAATTGCTAATGATAGTAGTAATCTCTTAAATTCTGTTTACCAAAAAGTTCACCCTCAAATTCCTATTGAATTCCAAGTGTTGTTTAAATTCTTTTTTAGACTGCTATCCACTGTCTGGTTTCATTGCATCTTGGATTACAGTTGCATTGGATACTTTCTACTATTTGTAAAATGATATTAAAAGCTTTTCAGGGTATTAAAAATTCTGTAAACTGTACTGTCCTTAAGGTTTAATTTTTATGTTTGAGGATCAGAAGGCTTAGTAAAAAACAAATGGATACTACAATAATTATTAGCTGCTAGCTGATGATGTGCATTGAAAAATTAGCTGCCACAGATGAATTCAGTCTAATAACAGTAAGCTTATGGATGTATAAACTACCACTGTTCAGTCCTGCTACAGTATTCCTTATGGGCAAGAGCCTTGGCATAATAGTTCCACAGAAGTGTCTTTACTGCTGGGAGCAGCAGACCTATTAATAAGTTTTTCCCTACTCATCTTTATTACAGCTGTTTTTTCAGGCCATACCTGAGTTCTAACTCTAAGGCACTAGCATTCAAAACAATGTCAAAAGGTTTGAGGTTTCATTTTATTAAAGCATTTCTATGTACACTGCTGTATTATGAGAGAATGCAATAATCTTTTTGAAATTAACGACTCTAGATATTTTACAAGAACAGCTAGGGACTTCCAAATACAACTACTAAATGGCAGACATTTTTTTCTTTGCAAAAAGAGTGATACATTCGTACTAATGAATTAATGCACAACTTGTAGTCTGTTACTAATCCGTCGGTAATTAGTCTGTGACCAGTTGAATCCATCCAAAATTCTAGTGTTTAGTGTTGTATCCTATATAACCTAAATAATTTCAAATCCGTTGTAGTATTTTGATTTAAAGAATATATTTACCTGACAAAAACTTGTTAATTAAAATATAATCTATGAATCTCTCTTGATAAATCTTGTCCTCTGTACTTAACCCCTGATTTTTCTGACTGTGTCTCTCCATGGTGACACCTGCTGTAGCATCTTGTAGTCATTGTTTTCTTCTCCTTTCTTCATCTCCATCTCCATGCCCTTTCCCCCATAATGAATGAATGTATGTGAAAGTATTAAGTTGTTCTTTTATTGTTTGGAAAGCCTAATAAAATATTGCCAGTAGGGTTAGGATATAAATAAAGCCCAAAGTGAATAGAGAGACCATGAGGATGCTTGCTCTTCGTAAAAAGAGAATAGATGCACATTAAAATGATGAACTACCATATCCAATGAATAGTTTAGAAGTTAACAATTTGAAAGAACATGGGACTATTAACATTATTTTTAAGGAAATACTATCCTCTTCGAAAGGACAAGATAGTTTTTTCTAAAACCTTTTAGAGGGGAAAAAAAGAAATAGAGCAAATGAGCTTGAGAAAGGCAGCCTCTTGGTTTTCTTTCAGGCCAGCAAAGGAGGAATCTCATCTGATTGTAACAGACACAATTTTTTGCCTTAAAAAATAACCAAAGTAATGGAAATAAACACTTGTTCTGAAAAATTACTTACAGGAAGCTAACCACAAGGAGAAAATTTCTCAAGGTCATGGAATAAATAGGAAGACTTACACTTTGTCATCTCTTACTTTGGTATCCTAGATATATATATATAGCATGAAAATTATGAAACAAGAAATCGATAACTTAGTTTTCAGACAGAAGAATCTGAAGCCAGAGTAACTTAAATACAACTGTTGCTTTTGAGGGTGGTGATATATGGTAGAAGGCAATAATGCCACTAATCCTCTATGTCTTGTTCTGAAAGTTGTCACTCTTTCCACAGAGATGGTTTAAGAGTTTCTGAACTAATGCAGTTACAGCCTGGTGTGTCAGCATAAAGTGACATCTGTGTTAGTTTGGCTTAATGTGCTGATCCGTAAACTGCAGTGGTTCAGAAGTTGAGCCCTGAAGTAGCTGAGCTGTCCGGCTGGGAAGGCAATTGTCTCTGGAGGGGTGGGAAGGCAGACAACTGGGGTCAGTACCGATTTCAGCAACGCTGTCTTTATCCACTGTGGAGTATGTCAACGTGTCAGATGCAACAAAAAGTTCTGAGAAAGCCTCATTACTGACTGACCACAGGGGAGATCAGCTTTGCAGTATAGGTTCAAACGTGACTGTGTCAGTACTCTGCAGAGGAAATCAGTTAATTGGAGAGTCAATCTCTTTTATTGGCAGCAGAGATTGAATCAATAAAGGTACTGTTGGTTGATTTGGGGTTTGTTGGTTCTTCCAAAAAGAAGCTTTGCCAAAGCACTGGTAACAGCTTGGACCTGGTGTGGTGTTCAGCTGGGCTGTGTTTCACACATCCTCTTGTAACTTGTCTGTGCTGGGACCGTTCCTGGGAACAGAAGCTGTTTGTGACAAGGCAGGTTTTGAGCTATGTGTTTCTTGGAAGCGTGTAAGTACGGAAGTCTTAAGCCTCAGCTGTTAATGAGCCTCAGTGAGTTAATGTAAATGGGAATCTGCAAAATTAGATAAATGAATAGCAGTTGCATGATCTAATTTCTGAAGAAATGTAAGCATCACTTAAAGCAGAGCTGAGGAGAAATGATATATTAAAATACTTTATATAGGTTGAGATGCCTGGATTCTTTGCAATAATATCTCAGTGTTATTAGTAAATGTGATGAAAGAAATGGCAGTCTTCACAATGAACAGACCAGAAATATAAAAGCTTAGAACTTATCCCATCCCGAGTTGCATAGCTGACTATATATACAAAATTCCAAAGGAGTAAAAATAAACCTAAACTATAATTACATACTAATTAAAAATGAACTAAAGAATGTATTTCTTCACCAGTACTGGTGATACTTCTTGTAGTCTGTATTAAGATGCATTTCACTTTGCAGGTTTCTTTCTCAAAGAATATGTGAAAAGATTTTTACGAAATGTTTAGCTGCATAATGTTTCATATCTATCAAAATGCAAACTCTATACTTGGAATCATCTAGGTTGGGGTAATATTGCTGTGATTTAGTAGCTGAGAACAGTGAAACCAAGTCAGATGACTAGATATATTCAATATTTTTCAGTAAAATGTCATAATAACCATGTTATCTAACAATGGCCACATAGCTTTTCATGTTCAATATGGCATAAGTTGAATTTTAACTATAAATTTGACCTTCAGAAAATTTGAGGAAGGATACAGTGTATATGTTTAAAATGTATTTAATAAATTAAAGTCTAATTATCAGTACTTATGATATATATTAAGTATGTATTATACCCCTGTATTTCAGTGTTCAAAAGAACCCTGAAACAAAGGAAATATGTATTATTTCTACAGTCTTCAGAGTGTCTGCATATGTAAGTATTAATAATTTTTAGATGCGATTTTACTGGCAGTAATATTGATAACATGAAAATAATGAATTGATTTTTACACAAAGAAAACATAGTATTTCATTGTAATGGGTTATTTTCCCATAGTTGTAATTTTTTTATTCATGAACTCTTGATCTCATCCTGTTTCTCATCCTCTTTACTAACTCTTCATTATTAACCACCAGCTAAAGTTTTATTTGGTAGCTCACTAAAAATAGGTTTACTGGTTTACACTGGAAGTCATAATAGTCATCCAGAAACTAGTTAATGAAAAAAAAATCTGAGTAATTCTGGGTTTAGATAATAATAAAGCTTGAGTTAGCAGTAAGGATTAAGGATGCACTCTTGACTTCCTATAGTTCTGGTTTTTGAAATGTTGCTAGAGCTTTCTGAATAGCTTGTATTGCATCTATTTCTGTAAAGACTGCAAGGAAGTTTAGTATACAAAAAGGCTGGGGTAGTGAGATGACTGCTAACCTCTTTTCCCCTCCCTTGTCAAGTCTCATTCCTATCTGTTTCCCTTGCAAAATCATACATTTACCATCAAGATAAGTTTGAGATTTGGCTGCATGTTTACTAGATTCAGCATATCTGTCATTTAAGTTGTTACAGTAGGATGAACTACTCCAAATTCTTCTTGAGTAACCAGAATATGTAATAATTAAATGTCAGATAATGTACCCACTTTCAACAGCAGTAGCTGATGTCATTTCGGACTGCACAAACTTCCCTGTAGGTTGCCAGTAGCCCAGTTGTTCATCTGTTGGTCATCATCTTTTAAGTACTATGTATGATTCATAAAAGGCTTTTGAAAATAAACACTTTATGGGTGTATCAAAATTTATCTTTCTGCTAGGTTGCAAACTGTAATAAAAATAAAAAAGCGAAACCCTGGTAACTGGATGTTCTTCTGTTATTACTGTTCTTTTCCCACCTCTGAATGAAATGCATTAATGTGAACTTTGCAGATTTCTGTGTTTAGGTTGATGGACATTAAAGAGCTCCCCTAACTGTCTTAGCCATACATTAAATATCATCAGTACTACAAAGAAAAAAACAACAAACAAACAAAACCCCAACCAAACTTTAGCAACTTTCTGTAAACAAAAGAGATGGACAAAAGAAGATCCAGTGTTAATGCAGAGCTGGCTATCCTCCTTGTAGCCTTGGAGGAAAATCGGGCATTACTGAACATTCTGAAAAATGATGGGGTGAAGGAGAATTCTGAAATTACTGTTTCTAATAAAGAACATCCTGAAGAATTTTCTCTCAGAAAACAGAAAGGCTTAAACAGTGTGTCTAGACTGTTTGATGGTTATGTGGATCAAAACTACTCAACTACTTGGCACTTACAGGAAAGACACTTACTGAAGCACAAATGTCTTGTGTTCGTGACGAAAGGTTTCTCTCAAGGAGATAACTACATTTCTGCATTGGATTTAGTTTCTGAGTTCATTTGATAAATAAGTAGAGTGTTATTATAATCCTTATGTTGAGCTGACAGTTTTTAAGCCATGTTTTCTTGGTGTGTATCTGGAAGAAATGGACATACCCTCCTCGCCTGATGCAAATAGATAAATAATTTTTAAAATAAATAAATTTTAAAACGCTGATCTCGTAACAGTGACTTGTGTAGCTGAGCACAATTTGAAAATGGTATCTAAAAAAGCACACTATTAGAGATGTAAATATCTCAAGGTTTTAAGGTATAGTTCACAGAATCACAGAATATGCTCAGTTAGAAGGGACCCACAAGGCTGCTCGAGTCCAACTTCTGGCCCTGCACAAGACCATCCCCAAGAGTCACACCTATCCCTGAGAGTGTTGTCCAAACGCTTCTTGAACTCTGTCAGCCTGGTGCTGTGTCTTCTCTGGGGAGCCTGTTCCAGTGCCCAACCATCTTCTGGGTGAAGAACCTTTTCTTACCATCTAACCTAAACCTCCCTTGACTCAGCTTCATGCTGTTGCCTCGGGTCCTGTCACTGGTCACCACAGAGAATAGATCAGTATCTGCCCCTCCTCTTCCCCTCACGAGGAAGCTGCAGATTGCAATGAGGTCTCCCCTCAGTCTCTTCCAGGCTGCACAGACCAAGTGACCTCAGCCATTCCTCATATGATTTCTCCTCAAGGCCCTTCACCATCTTAATTGCCCTCCTTTGGACACACTAATAGTTTAATGTCTTTTTTATATTGTCACACCCAGAACTGCCCCCAGCACTCGAGCTGAGGCTGCTCCGGTGCAGAGCAGAGTGGGACAATCCCCTCCCTTGCCCGGCTGGCCACGCTGTGCCTGATGCCCCCCAGGACACGCTTGGCCCTCCTGGCGGCCAGGGCACTGCTGCCTCATGTTCAACTTGCCACTGACCAGGACCCCCAGGTCCCTTTGTGCAGCACTGCTCTCCAGCATCTCATTCTCCAGTCTGTCCGTACATCCAGGGCTGCTCCATCCCAGGTGCAGAATCCAGCACTTCCTCTTGCTGAATTTCATATGGTTGGTGATTGTCCAGCCCTCTGATTTGTTGAGGTCTCTCTTACAAATGTCTGTAGAGCTCTTTAGCATCAAAACCTGATAGACCTGGACATCACAAGAGAAATCGTTTTAGATCTTGTGACAAAGTACTCTTTTGAACTCCAAACACCCTTAAGAATTTTGTACCTTTGCATATAATGAAACACTGTTACAGCTTAAGTATTGGAATGCTCACTTATATTTTAGAACTTTCTTTACCTGAACCCAAACTGTGGCAGTGTTAGAAATCAGCATAATGCAAAGTTTATTCAAGAAGTATTTTTAAAAAATGTCAATTAAATTATGCAGTTTTGAGAATGCTCAGCAGTATTTTTATTTCTGTTTTATGCTATGCATATTTATTCTTAAATCATCAGCTGTGTTGCTACAAAGAAAAAATAAAATGATCCTACTCTAACATCAGTAAATCAATCATTACACCCCCTGCATGTGTGAACCAAAGTCCACACTGCAGATAGAATTGGTATAATTCTTAACTTGTGTACATGCATAAATGTAAATTTCAGAGCCTTTATGCTCAAGTATTTTAGGGGTTTTATAACCTCTTTTACTAATTAAAATAAATTTAAGAACCCTTTTCATTTAATTAGGTGATATTGATTCTTTTCCTGATACCAAGTTTGGTATATTGCTTGAAATGCCTCATCGCCAGAACTTACATTGTTTTTCTTCTTGACTTGTTGAACAAATTTTTAGTGGGCTCACACTGCCTCTAAACAGTCAAAACTTCAACTGCCATCCGTCAATTCCACAAAGACTGCAGGAGTGGGATCCTTGGTAGCAATGGGAAAAGAGTTTAACTAGCAATCACATCATGATGTTGATCTTCTCTTACTTTTTTTTTCTTCAGTTCCATGCAAGAGCTTAGGTTATTTTTGGATTAAATTCCAAAGGCCTTTTGATGCTGAGCACTGTAAAATCTTAAAACTTGCTCTCCTTACTGCAGTTGAGAATCCAGTATTTGTTACTCATGTATCCTTAAAAAAACACCTGAAGAGAGCTAGGTATCCTACAATTGGAGCTACAGAGCTTGTATGCTGTGCTGCTTAAGAATAGAATGCTATTTCTAGTTTGTGGCATTTGACTACCATTGGAAAATTCTGGGAATAAATATTATCAAATTTCTACCTGTCTAAAACAGTGCTTTTATGAGGTGCTTAGCTTGATTTAAGATTTAGGGGTTTGAATAATCCCCCAAAAGAAGACATCAGAACATCTAATAATGGATTCATTCTCTTTGAAATAGCAGGAGAAAATGGGGTGCCAGTAACAGCTAAAGGATAAAATTCACGAATGGTCCTTGGAGCAGAAATGGGGACCTAGCTCTTTTCCTTCTCAGCTGACTGACTTAACCACTGAGAGAGGTTACAGTTTCCATGTTTCCTTGGTCCAAAAAAAAGACAGATTATTTTATGCAAAGGAAGACAGTTTCAACAAAGGAATGCAAGAGATGTGGAATCTGGAATAGTCTTTAGTCTGTGAGTTTAAAATTTTCCTGGAGAAAATAAAAAATATATGCAATAAAGCAATTTCCCTCAAGCAAGAAAAGTATAACAGAACCTACATCTCTTCAGCTGTTGTACAAAGATGTTGGGGAGCAGGAGGAAACTGTTACATGTTTTAAAAGAAAGGAGGTGTCAGCTACATATTTATTGATCTTTCACATGTTCAATTACTACACTGACTAAATAAAAAAAAACCCCAGCCCTTTAAAAATCCCTCCATCTAGTTGCTGGATCCCTACTGGATTTGAAGTGTGTCCAGCTGTGCTGCTCTGTCAACGCTGAAGCTTTTACTGACATGTGCAGACGTAGGATGTTAACATGAAGAGCCCAGTTCCCATGCTGACTGTCCGCTGAATGTGTTTTTTCAGAACCAGATTTTGCAGCTAGGTGTCTAGAATCCCTTCAAACTCTTTCTGAGGACTGGCACACAAAATGTTTTCAATAACAGTCCAAAGTTGTTAATGTGATCTGTAATTAGTGTTTTGCTTAAGTGCAAATATTGGAACCTGAACAGATGCATTAGCAAATGTTAAGTGAAAAAAAATTACAGATGGAACAGCTTTATGTATTAATATAGAGTCTGTGATTTTTTTTCTCTTTCAAAGGAAACATGATGGGCTGTTGTATATTTAATCATTTGTATTTTAGGCTCTAATTGTGTAAACACATGCTTACCTGTTTAATTTTACATTTTATATTAATATTACTTTTACCTCAAGGTTATTTGATACATTCAGCCAGAATTACTGTGCATTTTGTAGTGTTGGGATCCTCATGGAGACATAATACTGCTTAAATAAACTGCAGTGTATTTGTTCTATTTTGCTAGGCAATAAACTGTTACAATTGGAAAAAAATTATTAACTTCAGATTTTATTAATTCTCTTACAGATATTCCTATTGTCCCTAATACTGTTTTGGTTTTGTTTTTTTTCTTACCTGTCAGGATGCTGATGGCCTGTGTTACCCTTCAAGCAAAAGCCACCAGCAGACTTTTGCCTACTTGATTGTGGATCCTTGCAAGCGACACGTGAATATTCTGTATCACTGTTTCGGTGGAAGCCTATTTACAAATTAGTTATAAACCTGGCTGATCCCCAGTTTTATAATGGAGGTCGCCTTCTCTATGCATGGATTCAGATAGACATTGCATAGTTTTCTGACGAGGAAAGCTCTACTCCTTGATGACACGCTCGGAAGTGCTTCCCGTTCACTCAGATGTTACTATGTGGTTAGTGACAAAAGTTTTCCGGTATTTATAGTTCTTGAAGCTGTTTTCTTGGCCGTTTCCCTCCTTCCCTCACCCGTTTAATCTAATAAAAAGTATTTCTGTAGAGGTCTCGTCATTTTTATCAGCCAGCTTTACAGACCCGCGACGCGTAACTGCAGGGGAGGCTCTGCAGGCGGTGAAAGCTCTGCGGAACCGGGAGAAAGCGCGGGAGGGGACCGGCCGGAGGGGGTCCCGGGCTGATGCCCCCTCCGGGCCGGGGGAAGGGAAGCGCGGCTTCCCCTCCCCACCCCCTCGCGGAGCGGCCTCCTGGAAGTTGGGATAGAAGTTAGGGAGAAAAAAAAGTTCTGGTTGGCGGCAGCGCTCCGTGGAGGCCGAGGGCGGGCGGG